>BDUI01000019.1:592309-616754 GCA_002335545.1 Apodemus speciosus
AGCCAGTTGGGCTTGGATGTGGCTCAGCGGCGGAGCTCTCTGCCCAGCACGCATGAAGCTGCAAGTCTGAGCCTCAGCACTGCTTTAATGATGGACTGAATACATAAATGTTAGTTGGGCATATTTGCACAGGTCTATTTCTGGGTCAGTTCTGTTCCTTCCTGCTCAGGAAGCTTCCTTTAATCATTTTTTTTTTCTGGTTTATTTGCTGGTGACAAATTAGCTTAATTGCCCTTTATTTGAGAATTTCTTGATTGTTCTTTTTACTTCCTATTGGATCCTAAATGAGTCGGTCATTTGTTTTTAGAACTTGAAAAACATGGCGAAACTTCCTTCTGACTCTTGAGGTTCTCAACAAGAAACTGAGTTCCCTTGGAGAACAGGGGAACTATGTGGTTTTTTTTTTTTTTTTTTTAGGAATTTCAAGACTTGAAAAAATATTTATACTTATGTGTGTATGTATCTATGTATGTATGCATGCATGTATGCATGTATTTATTGGGTAACACACACACACACACACACACACACACACACACACACACACAGAGTGTACCTTCAGTGGGTGAACTCGAGGTCAGAGGACAACTTGCTGAAGTTGGTTCTCTCCGTCCACCATGTGGGGCCTGGGATTGTCCTTGGGTTGTGGAACCTGGTGAGCCATCTACCTTCCTTTGTTTAGTGTTCATGTAACCCACCTGCCGTCCCCCTACCTCAGCCTCCTGAGGGCTGGCATTACCTGTCTAGCTTTCAAGATTTGTTTTCTTCATCATTTGGTTCTAAAGTATTTAACTGTGCTTGTCTTATTATAGATTTATTTGCGTTTCTCCTTTTGGCATCTGTTGTTCCCTTGAATCTGCAAATCTCTTGCTTGGTTAACAGTCGTTCCTTTTAAAAATCATCCCTTTCCTCCTCCTCTCTGAGACTCTCATGACATAAAATGGAGGTCTCTTACTGTGTCTCCTGAGGCCTCTAAGGCTTCCTGAGTGTTTTCTCTCCGCCATTCAGTCTAGCGTTTCTTGCGCTACCTCCAGATCATGGGTTCTTGCCCCTCTCTCCCCCATTCAGCTCTTGATGTCATCTCTGAGCCTCTATTTTCCAGTTACCGCAGTTGTAGTTTAAGATATTCCATCTGGAACATAGCTCCCCATTTTCTTGACCATCAGCGCTGCCCTGGGGCTGGGGGTGAGGGATTCCACCCAGACCAGAGGAGGGACCAGAGGAGGGACCTCCTTCCTGCTGGGCGGGGCCGGAAGCCTGGCTGCCCGTGGTCTCCACCACGGCTGAGGAGCCTGGTCTCAAGCAAGCGAGAGGGCATGGAAGCTGGGCCTCTCGGCCTTCTGTCGTTTCACCCCGAGAGCGTTGCTGGCGACCACATCACTCCTTGGCACCAGTGGGCTCTAGCTCCCTACGTGGCCTTTCCTGACATAGTGAAGGTGGGGCCATGATTTATCCCGCAGGGGTTGAAAAGACTAAACGGCCCCTAACAGTTTTCTCCCTGGTCTTTGGCGAGAGGGAGCAGACTCTTCTTGAGGTTTTCCTTGTTTGTACTCTGTGGAGTTTCTAAGCAACTGGTCATTTTGTTCCAAATCTGTCGTATATGAAGCAACCAGAACAAAACAAAAAATAAAAACAAAAAACAAAAACAAACAAAACAAAGCCAGGAACCTCATCACCATGTTGTCCTCCACCCCCAAGGTCCCCACTCCACCCGCCATCTCCTCAGTACGGTTCAGAGCCTCCTTATGTTTGCTTTATGTGCCAAGTCCCAAGTTTTCAGGTTTACTTAGTGGAAGGAATCAGGAGAAGTGCTTGTTTTTAGTTACAGTTCTTCAGAGAATCAGAACTAACAGGAAGACACAAATAGACTAGATAAAAATACCCATGCAAGAGGCATCTACCAGGAGTCGTGGCAGAAAAGTCCCACAACAGGCTACCTGCAAACTGCAGACTGGGAAGCTGGGAGTATGGCTGAGTCCAAGTCTAAAGGCTGTGAAGCTAAAGAACTTGATGGTATAAGGCTCGGTCTAAGGCCAAAGGTCTTGGGACACCAGGAGGATACCGATCCAAGCCTCAGAGCCCAAAGACCAGGGGACCTGGAGTCCTGATTGTAAGGGACTGGATCAGAAGAATGTTCTCCAGCTTTGGAAGGGAGAAAAAGAATATACATTCATTTTTTTCTCTGCCTTTTTGTTTCCTTGAACCCTCAGTTAACTAAATGTGTTCTCTCTCTCTCTCTCTCTCTCTCTCTCTCTCTCTCTCTCTCTCTCTCTCTGTGTGTGTGTGTGTGTGTGTGTGTGTGTGTCTATCTCTCTGTCTCTCTCTCTCTTTCTCTCAAACTGGTAATGATAACTCAACTCTTTTTTTATCCAGGTGTCCAAATGCCAGTTTCTTCTAGAGAAATTCCTAGAAATTGTGTTTTACCAAGTCTTCCTCATCTAGTCAAGTTAACCATCACACCGCCTTATCCTCCTCAAATGGTTCCTTGAACAATCATTCTGGCAATACTTAAATACAAATTAAACTATTTGTTTTTTTTAGTTATTATTATTAATTAGTATCATTATCATTATTTTGTTTGTGTTCAAAGACCTCAAGGTCTAGCAGAAAGAACATGAGAACAAAAAGACCTCTTACTGTGTTCAATCCACAAGTATTTCAGTTGGAGAAGTTGAGTTGCTACCAGAGCTTAAAGAGGTGTTGTTACCATCTGTCTTAGGGTGTTACTGGTGTGGACAGACACCATGACCAAGGCAACTCTTATAAGGACAGCATTTAATGGGGCTGGCTTACAGGTTCAGAGGTTCAGTCCATCATCATCAAGGCAGGAACATGGCAGCGTCCAGGCAGGTATGGAGCAGGAGGAGCTGAGAGTTCTACATCTTCATCTGAAGGCTGCTAGCAGAACACTGACTTCCAGGCAGCTAGGATGAGGGTCTTAAAGCCCACCCCCACAGTGACACACCCACTTCAACAGGGCCACGCCTCCAAATAGAGCCACTCCCTGGGCCAAGCATATTCAAACCATAGCACCATCCTACCTTGGATGGATAGAATAAAATCAAAAATGGCTTCTTAGAAGAGGTAGATTATATTTGAGCCAAATGAACAGATTTCTGGGTAGACTTGATGACATAGGGCATTCTACCAAAGAAGACAACAGGTACAAAGGCTTAAGACGTCAGTCAAACAGCAAGGGTCTCTGGCAGTTCCCTACTGGCCCTGTTGGGGATGACCTGAGAAGGCGTCTGTATGATGTGACCAACCAGAGAAGTTAGCAGAGGTAGGGAGAAGGGCACAGAGGTATTGTTTACTTTGCTAACCCTTAAAGGGATTTAAATATAAAATGATCGGTCAGATTTGCCTATCTTAGTGGTCTCCAGGAGTAGTCAATACAAGAAGTAAGGAATCAGCTAGTGGGCTGTCCTTCCTGTTTAAGGGCTAGTTCAACACACACAGTGATGGTGGAAGCAGATTGTAAGGGTGAATCCAATTACTTAGGAGACAAGGGTCACAGGATGCAGTGGCTGAGGGAGAAGAGAAGAGCTTGGCTCCTGACACGTGATTACAACTAAGAGAAGGAATGCCAGGTTTGGAGAAAATGAGTTCAGCTTTAGAGGTTTTGAGTTTGGACGCCAGATGGACAAGTATCTAACAACAGAGGTTGGAGGTTAAGGACAGAGCCATCCTGCAGGATGTAGTGGCTTACACCTTTCTCAGTCTCTGTGAGTTTGAGCTCTGCCTGGTCTACATATCAAACACCAGGCTAACCAAAGCTATTGTGGTGAGATCCTGCCAGAAAAGAAAGAAAAGAAAAAGCCAGGAGTGATAGCCTGCACCTGGGAATCCATATGAAATGTGTTGGGAGGGCTGTGAGGACTGGCGTAGAGGAACAAGAGCAGAGCTGTCACACGTGGGTGGTCAGGGAGGAACCATGGAAGATGACAAGAGTGTGAGGGAGGGCAGGCACAGCCTGGCAGGCCTCTCTATCCGTCTATCAGAAACTACTGTTGCGGTTGGTTGGTTGTGGGAGATGGGGTTTCTCTGGGTAGCCCTGGCTGTCCTGGAACTCACTCTGTAGACTAGACTGGCCTCAAACTCACAGAGCTCCACCTGTCTCTGCCTCCTGAGGGCTGAGTTATGGAAGAGCTGAGGAGCCGAGTTAGGAGGAAGAAGTAGCAAGCATACCTAGACAGACCGGAACTGGGCCCTATGCGATCTGGAGCCATCTTGGAGGCACCGGGCAAGCAAGATGTCTTAGAGCTTGCTAGATGCTTTCTGAGGCAGAACAGAGGACCGTTCCCTCTTCCCGTGTCTTGGGCGTGCCTTCTGCAGAAGTCCACTGACTTGGAACTGACATAGGCCAGGGAGCCAGCAAGCTCCCCACCCCCTGAAGGAAGAGCCAGAGCATAGTGAGGGAGTGGATGTGGGGCAACCCCCCTCTCCCCCAGAGAGAACATACAGTGCAGTGACCATTGGCCCAGTAAGGCTGGCTGACCCGAAAAGAATGGCCTTGTCTTCTCATTTCCCTCTCTCTCCCTCTCTCTTTCTCTCTGATCCTTCTGCCTCCAATTCCGAATTTCTAGGATTGTGGGCGTGTGCCACCAACCCCTGCACCTAAATTCCAATCTCATAAGCCCAATCTAGTCTTAGGCTCTTCTCATTGCTAATCCTTGCCCCTCAGCATCCCCTGCCTCCGTCCTGAGTGCTAGGCCTGAGGCCTGGCACAGTGGGTCTTAGCCATCCTCTGGTAGCCCAGCTGTCTAGAGGAGGCCAAACATGGTGGCTCTGCACCCCTAGGGCTCCCCCCATTTGGTGGCTCTCAACCTTCTCTCTGCCTGGCTGATTTCTTTGTGCGCCTTGGCCGGGCTCGTGCTGCGCCAGGCCCGCCATGTGGGTACAATAGCCCCATCTCTGTGCTCGTCAGAGAGGAGCCAGCAGGGGCAAGGCCCCATCCAGGGCTCATCAGCCCTGTGCCCCAGCTGCGTTAATTGCTCAAGCCCTCCAACAAGCCCACCCTGTCTCCCCTCTGCAATTAAAACAGAGAGCTCGTTATCTTTGCTGCTTGCATTATCTGCAGACTCTGCTACGAAGAAGCTTTCCCTCAAGAGCAGCACCTGCAGAGGCCAACAGAGGTTGGCATTAACTCCTTCCTTGCTGGAGCGAGGTGCCTGGAAGCCAGAGGAAGTGGGTGAATGTGCACTTGGGACTGGTAGGAGGGTCCTGGCGTGACCTTCAGCCAACTGGGTGACCTTGGGCAGATAGTTTGCTTTTCTGAGCCCTGTAAATCCTCTCTTCCCTTCTCTTCTGCCCGTGAACGCTAACAAACCAGAATGAGAAAGCTGTTGTCCAGGTTGCCAGCTCTTTACTGTAGCCGTCACCAGTCTTCTGGGGATCATGGCTGACAATATTTTCAGGAGTCACAAGTCGTACTTGGAGATGAAGCATTCGAGTAAGGAAACTAACAGCCAGTGTGTTGTCAAGCCTGGGAAAGAGCCACAGCCAGGGGCTTGATCCCGCCCAAAACACTTGGATCTAACAGGATTTAGCAACCCCATTTCACAATGTGTCCTTTAGCAAGCACTTTGCTCTAGATTCCTCCTCTGCAACTCTAGAGAATTTGATTTGATATTCCCCAAAATGCTTTCCAGCTGAGACCTCACCGCCAATGACCTGACAGTAGGAGGGGTAACGGAGAACCACACTTACTGGACCATGTGACCAGCTCTTTTCTGGGTACCGTTACCTTTGTTTAAGGGAGGGAAAAAAACGTGTTTCCGAGAGGTCAAACAAGCTGGCCAAGGTCACCCAGTCCCTGGAGGACTCACTTAGACCTGTGCCCGGGAGGCTGTTAAATTATTGTCCTTTTTATGACAAGTTTAGCATGGTGGAGCATGCCTTTAATCCCAGCACTTGGGAGGCAGAGCCAGGTGGGTCTCTATACAGCATGAGGGTGAGGCCAACCTGTTCTACAGAGTGAGCTGCAGAACATCCAGGACTGGTTCGCAGAGAAACCTGGTTTTGAAAAACAAAAACAAACAAACAAAAAAAAAAAAAAAGAAGAAGGAAAAAAAAGGTAACCTAGTAAAAGATGAAGATGCTGAATAGTAACCTTTTCGTTTCTCTGGAGTTCTATTACAATTGGGAAGGAATGAATAGTAAGAAAGAGCCTTATTGGGGCTGGAGAGATGGCTCAGCGGTTAAGAGCACCGACTCCTCTTCCAGAGGTCCTGAGTTCAAATCCCAGCAACCACATGGTGGCTCACAACCATCCATAACGAGACCTGACACCCTCTTCTGGAGTATCTAAAGACAGCTACAGTGTACTTACATATAATAAATAAATCTTTAAAAAAAAGAAAGAAAGAGCCTCATTTCCCCTGGTCTCACTGTGTGACTCCAAAAGATTGCCTAAGATATGCATGCAGACTCTTAAAGAAGTTTGCGAAGTCTTTAGGCTTTGGACTCTTGTTGCCTTCTGGGTAAACGGAGGCCTGGAGATGGATTTAGTGCTAACTCAGCAACTGGCTCCACCTGGAGTGTGCTTGTGTGCAGGAGACGCGACCGCGACTCCTTCTGAGCCTGTTTCTAGAATGTCCTCTGTGTTCACAGCAGCTGCCTGGGGCTTAGCTTGTCTACGCAGCTGCCAGGACAGAGCAGTCCAGACGCCTCTCCACGGGCTGGGTTCTGGACTTGCTCCTGAGCCATCCAGATACAGGGTCTAGGGAGAGTCTGAAGTAGACAGGATTAGAGGGAATCGGGAGATCTGGACGAGCTGGGGGAAAGCCCAGACCATGACAGGAGAAGTGGCCGACATTCTTCAACCGAGGCCTCAAGAGCAAGCAAAAGGCTACAGGCCGTGCTCAGCCTCTGGCCCACACCACAAGCACAGCCATAAGGGGAAGGCTTCTGACTTGGGCTCTGCGTGCGAGTAGCCGCTCTGAGACTCTGATCTTGGTCTCTCCAGCATTGGACCTCGACCATGACATCAGGTCTTAGGCTGGCTCTCTCCTGGCCTTAGAGTCCTCTATTTGTGGTGCCTCATTTTCTCTGGAGGGCTTCCTATGGAGTCCTGAAAAACCCTCAGAGCAGACAATTTCACAGTGTTCTGTGGCTTCTTACCAGGGCTTCTGTGAGGAGGAGGAATATGTTGGTGAGGGGAGATGGAGAGATGTGATTGACAGCTAAGTCTTGGAAATGTAGCACAACCCATCTGTCTTCTAAAATCATGGCTCGGAGAGGCTTTTCTTGTTTTGTTTTTGGTGCTGGAGTTGGGTCAAGTACGTCATACATGGTAGGCAAGCTGGCTACCTCCAAACTACATCCCTAACCCTCTGAGAAATTCCTCATTCACAAACCCCAAAGAAAATTTGTGTTTCCACAATATATGTATGCGTATGTGTATATATGTGTATATCTGTGTGTATATATGTGATATATATGTATTATATATTTATACATATTTTAAAAGAGGTGCCAGGCATTGTGACATATGCCTGTAGATCCCAGCACATGGGAGGCAGAGATATGAAGACTGATGCAAGATCAAGTATGTTCAGGCCAGCCTGAGCTACAGAGTGAGATTCTGTCTCAAACTCTTCCCCTCCAGACACACACACAAAGGGGGAACTCTGACACTGCTACAACACAGAAACATGGTGCGTGAATTGATCCAGTCTCAAACGGACTAACACTGTATGAGTCTACCCTACGGACAGGAAATAGAGAGAGCTCAGTGTAGGCGTGGTAGCAGCCCCCTGAGAAGCTAAGGGATCTCAGCAGGATGCTACTGGGCAGTGTGGTCCACAGGGTGAAGATGAAGCTCCCAGGACTGATGGGTAGAGCCAGGTTCACTGGGCTCACCATCTCAGAATGGCTTCCGTTTCCTTTCTTCTCACTAGTTGAGTAGCTTGCAGCTCATGTATCTATACCCCCCAAACCCTGAAAGAGTAGGCGTATTAATCTCACAAAAGTGCTGAATGAAATATTGAATATTGAATGAATATTGAAAATCTGTGTTTTACTAAGCCAGCCTGTCTTAGTTAGTGTGTTACTGCTGTGAACAGACACCATGACCAAGGCAACTCATAAGGACAACATTGAATTGGGGCCGGCTTACAGGTTCAGAGGTTCAGTCCATTATCATCAAGGCAGGAACATGGCAGCACACAGGCAGGCATGGTGCAGGAGGAGCTGAGAGTTCTACATCTTCATCTGAAGGCTGCTAGCAGAATACTGACTTCCAGGCAGCTAGGATGAGGGTCTTAAAGCCCACACCCACAGTGATACACTTCCTCCAACAGGGCCACGCCTCCAAATAGTGCCACTCCCTGGGCCGAGCATAAACAAACCGCCACGGAAGCTCACTGTGCTTGTGGACATCCTCAGGTGTTTCCTGCCTGCAATATTCTCACAGTTGACGTCACTCACTGATGGAACAATGCAGGGCCATTCGCACTGACTTAGGATTGTTTCAACATTATGCTGTTAATTTTACAATATTTTCCGTCTTTTCTTCTTTCACTCCCTGTCTCACGCTCCCCTGCTCCCCCTCTCTCCCCATTCTCTTTCCTCATGGCCATGGCCGGCTCTAACCTCTCTCTCTCTTCTTTTATCTCTTTTCTTTCCCCCCTACTTTTCTATAATAAAGCTTTAAAAAAATTTTTTTTTACAATATTTTCTCATTCTTTACATATAGAACATCACTGAATGCCGGTCTTAAATATTACTACTGATTGAACAGTTATTTCTGCGAATTTATTTTCTCGTTAAACTACTGCTTCCGTTTGATACCTTGTGTACCAAAGGAATCATTTACGTATAAATTAAATTTTAATGCCTCAAAAACTAAGATAGTTTCAAGAGGCTTAGAGCAAAGGAAATGAAGAATTGGGGTTTTGTTTGTTTGACATGTATGAGTATTTTGGCTGCATGTATGTCTGTGCAATGTGTGTGTGTGTGCCTGGTCCCCAGAGAGGCCAGAAGAAGAAGAAGAAGAAGCTGTCAGATCCCCCGGGTTTGGATTTACAAATGTTTGTGGCTGCCATGTGGGTGCTGGGAAGAACTCAGGTCCTCTGAAAGAGCAGACTCTCCAACCCCGAAGAATTGTTTTTCTTTTTTTAAATGGATGCACAGTTTGTTTTGCAAGTTGAGAGCGTTCTGAAGGCAGATGGTATTAGTGGCTGCATGCAATCTGAACGCATGTGCCGCTGTTTATGTTAGTCTCCTTAAGCTGCCATATCGAAGTGCCAATTTTTTTTTTTTGTCTCGAGATTCTGGAGTCTGGATATCCAAGAACAAAATGGCAGCTCTGGTGAGGTCTTTCTTCATGGCTTGTATTTAAAAATGAGTGAGGGTCTAGGATGTTGCCCGCTACTAAGGCATTTGCTTCGCATCCCTGAGGCTCTGGGTTCCATCTCTACTATCCCAGAAAGAGTTTAAAAAATAAAATGAGCAAGATATTTGAATAGGCACGTCTCTAAAGAAGACACACAGATGGCAGATAAGCACGGGGAGATGCTAAATGCAGGAGTCATGGGGGGATATAAATCAAAACATGACAGAACACCCATCCCCCATGGCACTGTGGGCAGGGACCTGGACACATGGCTTGGTAGCTAAGAGTGTGTCCTGCTCTTGCAGGGGGTGAGATTTCAGTTCCTTGCATTTATGTCGGGAGACCCTAACTCCAGGGAGTCCAGCAGGGTCCAAAGCCTTTGACCTCAGAGGCACCTATGCTCACATGCACGGAAGGTTGAGTACACAAATTACAAACAAATATATCTTTAAAGAAAAATAACAGTTGGCAAAATGCGGAGGAATCCGAGCCCCGTGAGTTACTGATAGGAATACTCAACAAGAGAGCAGCTTTGGGAAATATTTTGTCACATCTTAAAACAAAAATACCATTTGACTCACAATTTTTCAAATATTTGTTTTTATTTATGTGTATTTGGGTGAATGTATGCCGTGTGGGTATCAATGGAGACAAAAGGAGGGCATTAGATCCCCTGATGCTGGGGCTCTAGGTGGTTGTGAGTGGCCTGGTGTGGGTGCTGGGAACTGAGCCTGGGTTTCTTGTAAGAGCAGCAAATGCTCTGAACGGCTGAGCCATCTCTCCAGCCCGACCCAGCATTTGCTTTCTGATATATACTCAGGACTGTTGAAAACCCATGTCTAAACAAAACTTCACAGGTGTTCATAGCACCAACAATTCAAAATGTAGAGATTATATAATGACTGGTCAATAGAGAAACTGTAATATGTCCATATGTTATGATCTGAATCTGGTATGTTCTCCCACAGGTTCATGATTTTTTTTTTTTAAGATTTATTTATTTTATTTTTATGAGTACACTGTCGCTGTCTTCAGACACACCAGAAGAGGGCACCAGATGCCATTACAGATGGTTGTGAGTCACCATGTGGTTGCTGGGAATTGAACTCAGGACCTCTGGAAGAGAAACCGGTATTCTTAACTGCCAAGCCATYTCTCCAGCCCAGGTTCGTGTTTTGAGTGCTTGGTCTCTACCTCATAGGCTTCTGAAGGCCGTTGGAGCTGTAGGAAGTAAGGCTTAGGGGCAGAAGTAGGAAACTAATGGCAAACCTGTATAGGTTCCTGGTTTTGCCTATTTCGGCTTCCTGGTCCATGCCAGGAGAGGCGCCTCCACCTCTCACTCCTGTCCCCATGCACCCCACCATTCCTTCTCCATCATGATAAAGTGAGATGCTTTGAAACTGTGAACCAAAAGAAATCCTCTCTTCCCTTAGGTTGCTTCTGCCTGGTGCTGTGGCCACAACGTTGCAAAAAGCAACCAGAGTACAACACAGTGGCATAGTCTTCATTCATAAAAGTAAATATAGTATCAACACGTGCCACAACAAAGGATGAGCCTTGAAACCATTATGCACGTGGCATAAGCCAGACGCAAAAGGCCATGTGCTGTGTGAGCCTGCTTATTTTCAGAATGGACAGAACCTCTGAAACAGAAAATAAATGAGTGTTTCCTACTGGGGGAGAAGAGAGTGCCGCCTGCTAGGTGTGGGCTTCTCAGGGGGAACACGTGGCTGTTTTGGAATTAGGTGGCAGTATGATTGCCCACTGGAAACCAACAGATTGTTGTTTAAAGGAAAAAGTTACTACATTCAGGTATATCTCAATTAGAGTGAGAGAAAGAGAGAGGGGGAAAGGGAGAGGGGGAAGGAGAGGGGGAGAGAGAGAGAGAGAGAGAGAGAGAGAGAGAGAGAGAGAGAGAGAGAGATTTGACTCTAGTATTTCTTTAGTTTATTTAACCGTGGGTCCTTGTACTTCAGAGAATGATGCTAATGGTCCATTTATGCTCACTGCTATTACAGCAAATCAGAAAAAGGTGGAAGTTTTTCATTTTATCCAAAGAGAAAGGGGAAAAATATTTGACATCTGTGCCTCAATTTTCTCATCTATGAAATGGGGATAGTGGTACCTAGTATAGCACTTACAACAATGCCTGCCTAGCAACAGGTGAGCAAAATGGCCATTGCTGTTGTCTGAGCAGGCATAATGGAGTGGACCTCAAATGGAGGTTATGTGGCTTGGCCTTCCCAAGCACCGTGAAGGGAAGACAATGTTATTTCCATTTTACAGGTTCAGAGAGTGAAGGGGTGTGGTTCAGAGTGTAGGAGATGTGGTTAGGAAGCCCCTGGCACCATCCTGGTTACAAGGACAGTATGAGACAGGAAATGCATCCTGGCTCCTGATGCAATTTCCACCCCTCTCTCCATCCCACTCTCTCCTGCCTTCCATTTTATTTTATTTTTTTAAAATTTTGGCAGCCCTTTTGAGGTATAATGAAATTCAACGTGCTTTTGACAAAATTATACAGTTGTTTAATTTTAATCATGATGTAAAACATTTCTGTTTTCCCAAAAGTTCCAAGCAGTGACTTCCTTCTTCCTGGTCCCCGGCACCCTCTAAAGGAAGGAGAAATCGGTATTTGCTTGGATAAAGCTTATGCCTAGTCTACAGCAAGGGTCGGACTATGGAGTCACAGGTCTTTGAGCTGGGCCAGCCACACCTTAAGGCCGAGCCACCCAGGCCTCGTGTTCTAGCACCAGAAGAGTGAAGCAGGGCGGGGTTACGATGGACTTTAGGCAGGCCTGCTGCAGCTCTGATTCCGTGTCTGGACCACGGATGACCACAGTGGCCTGGCTTCCTCATGCCCACCCCTCACCCCCATCCCCTGCGTCTCCTTCTGCCCTTCTCTGACTTTATTTTCCTGGACCACTGGCACCATCTACCCAGCTACCTATCTTCTTCCTTCATGCCTCTCTGTCTGTTAGCTGCAGCCAGTTTTATGAGACGGAGGATGGGGAGACCACTGTATTCCCTGCAGAATTCCTAGCCCTGGGACAATGGTGTCCATCACAACGCTGACCCTACTAGCTGGATGAATGACTGGTCCAGCCCCGCGATTTTGCCATTCTGTCTAATGAGCGTGTAAGAGTCAAACCTCTAAGGCTTTTCCCGAGCCCTGCATTCTGATTTGCTGCTGCTTCTTAAACACTGTGGGCACCTGGAAAAAAAATAAAAAGGCAGAGAAGGAAGGTAGTTTTGTCATCCTTTAGCCTCAAGTGACAGGGTGATCCAATAAGAGCTTCTCAGTCCAGGACCCAGGAGGAAATGGACCCTATGCATACGTGCACAAGGTGTCTGTCTGTATCAGGCCCACCTTAGCTCAGTTGCAGTGGAGTGGCCTCCTGGGGGCTCCTGGTGAGGTACTGCTCCTGCTCAGCTGAATAGGTCTGATGTAGAAGAAGAGAGACTAGGAAACCATAGGGAGCTAGGCCGGCACTCAGGGAGGAAATGAGCATATGCAAATGTATGCAGATGTACGCAAATCTATGCAGCTTTGCAGCAAGCCTAGCGGGCCCTCTGGGTAGGAGCCTGGACCACACCCTAGGATCAACATCTCTTTTTGGCCCATTAATCTCTTCCTCCTACTTCTCCTTCCCAGGAGCATCTGCTTCTTCACAGTGGCATTTTCCCTGGACCCCACAAGGGGTCTGGGAAGATAAGAAAGCTGAGTCACCAGGCGGGGAAAGGAAGGGACACAGTTTCAAGCCGGGAATGACAAGCATGGGAAAGTGGCAAGAGAGAGAACTCACTTCCTGCTCGCAAGTCTCTGAGCCCTAGATGTCAAAATCACCAGCTTTAAGATGGGGCATTACCGTCCAGCTTCTGGAACAATCTAAGCAGAGCGCTGGGTTCTCCGGCCGACCAAGCAGTGGGAAGATGATAGTGTGGGCCTCCTCTCTCTCTCCTCTCCGTTCCCATCCCCGTCTCACTGTCTTCTTTAGAACACACACCCTCCTCTCACTTACTGTTGGCCGATCTGCGGGCCAGCCGCCGCAGATGTGAGCCTCAGCTGAGTTTGTAGGGAAAGCCCGTGGGCCCCACCCTGAAAAATCTCAGGGCCGACTGGGAAGCCCCGAGACAAAAGGCCAAAGAGCAAGTGCCCGTCCGTCACCCAGAGACTGGACTGCAGTCTGGACAGCTCTCAGCTTTACTGCTCCTCTCGGTAGTGGAACAGACCCCAAGTGTGTGAGTCATTTCCCTAGAGTCCCACAGACAACACCAGGGAGGCTGTGGTCTTGGGGTCGTGCTCAAAGTCATATAGCTAAGAGCGATTAGAAAAGAGGGTGGAGCCGGGCGGTGGTGGCGCACGCCTTTAATCCCAGCACTTGGGAGACAGAGGCAGGCAGATTTCTCAGTTGAAGCCAGCCTGGTCTACAGAGTGAGTTCCAGGCCAGCCAGGGCTATACAGAGAAACCCTGTCTCGAAATAGATAGATAGATAGATAGATAGATAGATAGATAGATAGATAGATAGATAGATAGATAGATAGGAAGGAAGGAAGGAAGAAAGAAAGAAAGAAAGAAAGAAAGAAAGAAAGAAAGAAAGAAAGAAAGAAAAGGAAGNNNNGGAGGATGGAGGAGGAGGGTGGAAGATGATGGTGGAGGATGGAAGAGGAGGGTGAGGGAGGAGGGTGGAGGGAGAAAGAGGGTGGAAGATAATGGTGGAGGAGATTGGAGGATGAAGATAACCAGTTGTATCTTGCAGCAAAGTCGAGGAGAACACAGGTCTCATGACTCAAGTCAGCAAAATGGGGACACCTTGACAAAGGCCAACTAGATGAGGAGTCAGCCCTTGTGCCTGTGTTCCGGCTCCACTGTCACACCAGGGATGACTGGAATACACTTAGTGGCCCCTCCTGTGACGCATTCATTCTCAGTTTGGGGTCATGCCCCCTCCTGGTCACAGTCACATACCTCTCTCTCTCTCTCTCTCTCTCTCTCTCTCTCTCTCTCTCTCTCTCTCTCTCTCTCTCTCATTTCTAGGAGCCTCTGGGGAGGTTGTCCTTACCATCAAAGATGTCCTGAAGCCTTGCCATCGTGGTCCCCAGACCTTGAAATTTTGCATCTGGGCCCAAATAGGGGTCATAACCAAGACTCAGGTGGGAAAAGCAGCATGCAGTCACAGCTCCCTGTCCTTTGGCTTTATGAGACCTTCCATGATGAATGCCTTCCCCAGGCCCATCCTGACTCCAACTTAGGCCCATTTATCCATCAGTCTCACGGCCATTCGGTGAGAGAGGGGACACTTTAACCCTCAGACTCCAATCCACTCCAGGCCTGAGTCGTCCTCTCCCCTGGGGTAGACTAATGCAGGCTCATAAATTAAGACATCTGCTCTCCCCTGTAAGCCCCAGAAACCTGGGGCTCTGTAATATCTCCCTTGTTTTCTTTGGCTCTATTTAACTCTCCTCCAATTAGTTAGGCCCCGGGGCAGCAGCTAGACGGCAGATGAGTCAGAGGCACCAGACCCAGAGCCCAGAGTTTATCCAAATGTCGGCAGGGACCCGGTTCTGTTCTCTTCCCATTCTTTTGCTCAATTCTCTCAGCTTCCATGTCCTGAACCTACACCAGATTTATGGTCACTGGTGCATTTCCTTGCTATTAACTCTACTGATACAACGAGGAGGGGGCTGTTTAACATGTGTTTAAGGACACATTTTACACCCCTCAAGATTGAGGCTCCCCAGTGGTCTTAGCGCGCCTGCGCCTGCTTTTCCTCAACCCTGAGCTACACCTCCTTCCGGAACTACCCCTGCTGCTTCTGCTCCGGCTGCTCCGACTGTGGCTGCGGCTGCAGAGATGATAGGCTGGGGCGTGGGAGGCTCAGCACGATGCTGATGAATTAAGAGCAGGTGTGGAGAGTCTGACTTCAGGTCCTGGGGGTCAGGAATAGGGGACCACATCAGTGCAGATGGGAAAGGGGGAAAGGTCTTTGGTGCACTGCTGGCCAGAGAACAGCACCTGACAAGACGTCTGACTGATGGAAGGAACTGTTTCTCCACCACATGTGTGGCTCAAAGGGCCATTTTGGGTCCAGGCTGTGCTCAGCCCCACACCAGGGCAGTGTCTCGAGCTTGCAAAGACTCACTTCTGCCTGCCTTGTCGATATCAAAGGCTCCTGGCCCAGGCAGGCTTGGAGTTTCAGAATGACTGGAGAGAAAGAGAGAGGAAGGGGTGGCTGCCAGCATAGGATGCCAAAGAAAGCTCCCACACTGCTCAGGGACTGCAGAGAACTGCGGGAAGGGTGCCTCTGAGCCACCCATTGGTCTGTGCTCAGAGTTATTTTTAGGGTACCCTGAGACCAGTGAATGGCTGCCGGTAGAGGCAGGGTAATTTGGGTGGTGCTGTAGCAAGGCCAACTGTGCAGCCATCACGATGCAAGCCTTCGAGCCCATTATCAGGTAATGACAGAGATGAGGCCCAACGAGGTTGCCTGACTAGTGGAAGGGAGAGGTGGAGGAAACAGACGGGGAGGTAGGTGTTATCTCCCGAGCATGTATCAAAAGTTGATCCTCTCGTGCGAAGGTAACAGGTAAAGTAAGGAGAGTGAAGGTCTGCAGGAAAGGCAGTTGGACATTCCCCGCCGCTGCCACCAGCCAGTCTTGTAAAGGAAAGAGCAGAACAGCAAAGGAAAGGGTTAAAAAGGAAGGAGAAAGGAAGGCTGGAACTGGGAGGTGTGGGAGCTGTCCAGCACGAGAACCTGCTGAAACCAGCAAGGACCCTTGGCCTGAAGTGGGTAGAAAAGCAAAGATTCTCCCAGGGTTGCTGGTCTCAACTTGCTGCCTCCTCTGTGTTTCAGAGAGGTGTGTTTGAGGGACCAGCCAGTTGGTTCTGGAAAAGGAAACACTGAGAAGAGAATATCTGAATCTTCTTCCATGGGGGAAGACATGAGAAAAGGAACAGTGCTCAAAGCTAAACTCTAGTCCGAGACAAGGCACAGCGAGTATACCCCCGAAGGCAAACGTGGCAATGCGGAGGATTGTTTGTGCCTCTAGTACTAACAGGGTGACCGACAGGGCCCCCCACTGGGGTGCCGCGTGGCTCACAATGTGTCTGAGTGTGGTGTGTCCAAGCCAGTGTGACTTGGTCCTTAGGCACTGACACTGGGAGAGCCCTCGTCTCTGCAGTCTTAGGCTCAGCTTGGATGCCTCTGTCTCTGCTTCAAAACTGGCTCATCTGAGCTCTATTTTACCAGATGCTTCCGTGAGCTCCTGCGCTGTGCTGGGCACAAGGACACATGAGAATCACAAAAAGCACCTTATCCAGATGCATAGCTGTTAGAATCAGTCTCGCTTCTCTTCCCCCAGTCAGTGAGCCCTTTTCTATTTGGCTGATACTTTCTCAAAAATGCTCTCTTCAGTGAGCTTCCCTTCTCTGGCTCAACTGTCACTTTTTCCTCAAGTGCTTCCCTGCCCCAGATGCCAAGGCATCACCTCTACTTACAGATCCTTTCTTTCCAGACATACCAGGTGTGGTGGTGTGACCAGGAATGGCTCCCATAGACTCGCGTGTTTGAATGCTTGGTCCATGGGGAGGAGCACTGTTAGGAGGTGTGGCCTTGCTGGAGTAGGTGTGGCTTTGTTGGAGGAAGTGCATCACTAGGGGGCAGACTTTGAGGTCTCAGATGTTCAAGTCCAGGCTCCGTGACTCAGTCCTTTCCTGCTGCCTGCTGATCAGGATGGAGAACCCTCAGCTCCTTCCCCAGCACCATGTCTGCTGCACGCCGCCATGCTTCCCGCCATGATAATGGACTGAACCTCAAACTGTAAGCCAGCCCTCATTAAATGTTTTCCATTCTAAGAGTTGCCATAGTCATGGTGTTTCTTCCCAGCAATAAAACCCTAAGACACCAGGCTTTTAGTTAATCTACGGCAGGCTTTGAACTGGAGGACAGGCTGGAGCAGCTATGCAGTGACAGGTCAGGATCAGAGGCTGGCTCTCCAGCATGACCAGTCTTACAGCCCAGAGAAGGAAGAGGAAGTCCCGTCCCACTGTTCTGGGATAACTTGAAAGCAGTGTTCTTGTGCTATTTCTGCTACGACCCGTGCATCTTCTGTAACCAGCATATCCTTTACCTCCTGCTTCACTCCTTCCCAACATGCCCCTCTTCTAGTATGCTAATTAACTAACTGTGGTTAGCTCACCTCATGACTACCTCCCCAGCAGTGGTAAGTCTCATTTGTACCAGAGATGTCCTGGGAAGCCAGGAAGGCTCTGGCGCCTGCAGCTCGGGCTTAAATTTGGCCAATCTGATCTGTTTCTTAGTGCGATTAAGACAAGTGCCTCAACCAAGGTCTGCATCCTTTCTCTTACCTGTAAGATGGAAATGGTCACATTTTCTACATCATAGGGTTTTCTGAAGTGAAATTAGTGGACACGTGAAAGGCTGGGGACAGTGGCCGGCCCAGGGCGAATACCCCATACCTTTAGCTCTTGTCACTGCATTTCTCTCAAGCGTCTGTCTACCTTGTGGATCTCATCTCTCCCACGAGGCTGGAAAACCTCAGAAGCACCTTCCACCGGCCTGGGTGCTTCCTGATGGCAGAGACACTTCCCTCCTTGGGAGTGACACAACACTGGTGCTGACGCTAGCCCTAAGTTAGCCAGGGCTTTGGACACACCGAGGGAGTACCGTGTCATTACCGCCTGGGTCTGTGAGGCACCCTCATGGGTYAGACTGCCAAAGAATTCCTGTTTTGTTTTGTTTTCTAGATCAGACAAGGACCAACACTGTCATTTTCTTTGACACCCCCTGCCCCATCTTGTGCAGGTTCCCTCCCCCTTCTTAAAGATTTGTTTATTTTATATATGTGACTATACCATCGCTGTCTTCAGACAATCCAGAAGAGGGCATCGGATCCCATTACTGATGGTTGTGAACCACCATGTGGTTGCTGGGAATTGAACTCAGGACCTCTGGAAGAGCAGTCAGTGCTCCTAACCGCTGAGCCATCTCTCCAGCCACAGGCTTTTCCTTTTTTTGTCATTCCCAAAGTACTTCATGTAGTTATCTATTTAATGGCATTTACTGAACACTGACCACACACCAGGGCTGTGGGAGGTAGTGGTGGACAGAATGCCCCTGGTGAACTAACAGCCCTGTGAGAGGAGACTGAACAGGTAGGATGAGTCTTAACAAGGAACACACAGAGCGAACTCTGCTTTAGCCATAGAGCTGCAGAAGTAATCTGAGGCCAAGAACTAGGCGGGGCATCGGTATGCTCAGGCGCGCTAGTTGGAATGAAAACGGCTCCACAGGTCCGTAGGGAGTAGCACTATTGAGAGGTGTGGCCTTGTGTCACTGGAGTGGGTTCTGGGGTCTCATATGCTCAAGCCTGGCCAGTGTGTCATTGTCTGTCCCACTGCCTGAGGATCCAAATGTAGAACTCTCAGCTCCTTTTCTTTTTGCATGCCTGCCGGCCTGCCACCATGCTTCCTAGACCTCTGAACCTGTAAGGCAACCCCAATTGTTTCCCTTTATAACAGTTGTGGTGGCCGTGGCGTCTCTTCACAGCAGTAGAAACCTTAAGATAGCAGGTTAGAAGGAGCGTGCTGGGTTTTCTGCAGCCTCCCCTTGCTTCCCAGCCTTTACCCTCTCAAAGGACCCAGCACTTCCTGGGATTCACACTTCCAACCTTACCATCTTTCTGGAGCCTTTGTGCTGATTGGCGTTGAGGCTTTCTGAGCAGGGCTCATAGTGCAAACCACAGACGATAGTATAACCTAACATGCCCTGGAGGGCTTCCGGCTAATGTTTGAAGCCAGGATCTACAGATACCTTCCTGCAGGCTGCAGCCTCTGCTCTGCTGGGCCGAGTGCCAAGCGAGGATAACCTGACATCACTGCAAGCACGTGGGCCAGATTTCCTCCGTCCTACTCCTCAGGAAGCTCCGCCCCACCCCTCAGGAAGCTCCACCCCTGCACTCCACCCTACTTCCTGTTTAGCCCGGAAGATGTCCAGGTCGACTTCCTTAACAGCTGTTCCTCGTGTTCTTCATTCAGATTGGTGAGCTGGCAGCTCAGTGAGATGAGGGGCGGCCAATCCTTCCCCGGGATCCTGCCTACCTTCGTTCCAGGGTCTTCAGAGAACAGAGTGAGGGGAAGTCGACCTTCCTGCCTTGGCCAGGGACAGAGGAGAGGAGCCCAGCTGCAGGGACCAAGAAGCTGACCAACCTATTGATTGTCCAGTGTGATCCAGACACAGTACCAGGCAGCAGACTCACTTCCTCCAGAAGGCAGTATCGGAGAGTAGTCCAGGATAGATCCGGAGTGAAGAGCAGCGTTGTGTGTGCATGGGGGAGGAGGAGCTCAGAGCCTCTCACCTCCTCAGAGAAGGTCAGGGAGGTCTTCTCAGATGGGAAATCCTAGTGGTACCCGGAGAATAAAGCTACCTAAAGACACCTGTATTGTGTGGGCAAGTGGTTAGAGTCAGTAAAGCTTGGAGATTGGGAGAAGTGAGGAACTGGGTCATTAGGGACCCCAGGAAACTTGATCGTACTCAGTTGGTGTGTCATGGTCTCATCATTTGATGAGGCTATTCTGGACTCAGTGCAGAACTCATGAGTGGACCAACTAGTGTGGGAGAAGAAGAAGAGCATCCTGAGGTAGCTCCTGAGGTACCAGAGAAATGAGACCAGAGAGTAAGGGTTGAGAGAAGGGTTGAGGTCAAGACCTCAGGGTTGCCTGTAGATATTTAGTCTGTCTTAGTTGGGGTTTGACTGCTGTGAACAGACACCATGACCAAGGCAACTCTTACAAGGACAACATTTAAATGGGGCTGGCTTACAGGTTCAGAGGTTCAGTCCATTATCATCAAGGCAGGAACATGGCAGCATCCAGGCAGGCAATGGTACAGGGGGAGCTGAGAGTTCTACATCCTCATCGGAAGGCCGCTAACAGAATACTGACTTCCAGGCAGCTTGGACAAAGATGTTAAAGCCCACGCCCACAAGGCCACACCCACTCCAACAAGGCCACACCTCCCGACTGCCACTCCCTGGGCCCAGCATATACAAACTATCACAGTCTATAATCCAGGAACTGAGTTCCGGGCAGTCCCGTGACCTTGGACCTTCTTGCATATTCTTCAGTCTTCAAGCTCATCATCTATCACATACCATCTCATGGAAGTAAAGCAGTGGGTGAGGGCTGAGGCGGGACCACCACAGTTGTGCATTCTGCAAGGCTAGAGAGTCGCAGCCTGGGAGGATCCTGGCTGCCAGGAAGCCAAGAGTCCTCAGTTCAGGGACTGGGGCATGGGGAGAGGAGGCTGCTCTTCGTTCTGTGGCTAGTCTTGGAGCTGGATGGGTTCTGTTAAGGTCATCCTGTCCTTTCCCTTGCCTCAGGGAGGTATTAGGATTAGGGAGATCGGCCCTTCACTCAGAAACCATTTCTAGCCCCGCGTGGTGGTACATGCTTGTAATCCCAAGGGATCCCAAGTTAAAGGCCATACTGGAATACATACCAAGAAGCAGAAAACAACAGAAACATTTCTGGAGCTTTTCCTGGGACTGGATTGGTCCCACTTCACAACATAAGGAGCGGTCAGACCAGATGTCTGCCTGTCGGGGGTCACCGACTTTCCTGGTCTCCTCACCCAGGCCCAGCTGGCTAGGATGGGATCCCTAGGAGAGGGCAGTCCTATCGGAGGTGTCTCAGAGACGGTGATGTCACACGCTCTCCCACTGCTGCCCTTCTCATTTTCTGGTCCCAATTTTTATGGTTGGAAAGGGACTGTAAGACCCTATCTTCCTGAAAATGGAAGACAAAGGTTTTATATCTGCAGAGCCCATTAGCCAGTGTCCCTTGATTCTCAGTCCGGGATATGCCACCCCAGTCCATTAACCTCTCACCGGCCAGCCGTCCCGCCATCACCCCGCTCCGGATACAATTCAGTTCTCTGTGACCCTCGTAAACTACAGAGCATAAAACTAATGTGTTGAGAGTTTCATGAGGTCCTGCCCCTAGTACAGAGGTCTGAGATCTCAGACCCAGCACCCCCATCCCTACCCCCTGATGAGGAAGTTCTGGGATTGTCTTTCCATGAATCTTACCTCTTTAGAAAGATAATAAGTCTTTGCCAGGGGTCTATTTTTTTTTTTTTTTTTTTTATGAGGGGAGCTGCAGGAAGGCTTCTTCAGGCCGCTCAGATCCCTGTCAGCACCATTCTTACCCTTGCTATAAAAGAGGCCATGCCTGGGATGGCCTCACCCTCCCCCAGGGTGTGGAGCGGGGAGGGGAGAGTGTCTGTGTCATAAACAAGAAAAGATACTCAGCGGTTAAGCACTGGGTGCATCACCAGGGACAGTCTGAGGAGGGAAAAGAAACAACACTTTATTTGGAAACAATTCTGCTGAGATACAGAGTGTCTCAACTTCTCTTCCCAGCTGTTTGTTATGAGGTGCTTGCTGTGTGCTCAAAACAGGGGCTGAGTCTTAAAGTTACAGGCCACAATCTGGGCTTGGATCCAAAGGAGCAGCTCAGGCTGCAAGATCAGCCCTTAGGGGAAGGGTCCTAAGCAGTCAGCTGTTCTGTGTCCCCCTTATCTATTAGGGTTCTGGCGCAGTCCCTTCCCAAAGGACTTTGTACTTGGAATGACCCTTGGACAGGAAGGCACCCAGGCTGGGGTAGAGGAAGGTTTCCATAGAAAGAGTCTCCAAGTGGAGGCAGCCAGAGACTCTCCTGTGGGGCTCTCCTTCTCCGAGACTCATTTTTTCCTCCTTCCTGCCATCAGCAGTCAGGCTCTAAACCCAGAGCAGCCAATAAAACAAATACTGCCTTCTGCCTTTTCTCTGAAGCATGGCACAGTCGACTACAGTCTTTTATTTTTTTTTTTAATTAACATTTTCTTTTGTATGTGGGCGCATATGCACCACGGAGTATCTGTGGAGGTCAGAATGACAATGTGCAGCAGTTTGTGTGAATCCTGGGAAAGCAACCCAAATGGATGACAATTGCCTCCACCCACTGAGCCATCTCACTTAGTTCAGGATCCAGTCTTCAAAAGGAATTGTGGATTTTAGAAGGTGGAGGTGAGCCAAACACAACAAGGGTTCCTGGAAGAAAAAAGGGCAGTTGAAGGAAAAATTGGTGAACTCCAAAGAGAGTTTGCAGTCTAGTCAATAGTAACATGCCAGTGCTAGTCTCCAGGTTTTGACAATGAACCGTACTTGTGTGAAGTTTGAACATTAAGGGGAACTGGGCAGAGGGCAGATGGGAATGTTGCTCCTTTTCATTAAGAAAATAAATAATAGCAAGTGYTGGTGAGAATTCAGGGAAAGGGGATCATTTACACGCTGTTAAGCCAGGACAACCAGTACAAAAATCAGTATTGAGATTCCTCAAAACTGAGGAACAAAAGAGCAGCAGCAACAACATAAAAATGATATGATCCAGCTATACCACTGCAAGTGCAGAGACCCCACATGCCATTGTTTAGTGTTGTATTATTTACAATAGAAATTATGAAGCAAACTAGGTGGTCATCAACAGAAGAATGGATAAGAAAAGGATGGTGTATATTCACAATGAAATTTTATTCAGTCATAAAGAACAAAATTGTGTCATTTTTTCAGGAAAATGGATACAACTGGAGATTGTCACATAGAGCAATTTAAACCAAGCTCAAAAAGACCAGTATCACATTTGAGGGTCTAGGACTGTATATAGATCTATAGGATCTATACATGTGACGTGGAAATGTAAGCAAAACTGTCTGGGAGAAGCAGAGGAAGTAAGAGGAATGGGGAGGGGCGGGGAAGAAAATAGGATACGCTGGAGCACATGGCCGGAATACAGTATATACTTACAACCCAAGCTGTTCTTAGGGAACCCAGAATATGTATAATGGATATATTCAAATCCAAAACAATAATGCTTTAAGATAAAAACTTTACAGCTGGGTGGTGGTGATGCACACCTTTAATCCCAGCACACAGGGGGTAGGGGTAAGGTGTATTTCTATGAGTTCAAGGCCAGCCTATTCTACAGAGTGAGTTCTAGGACAGCCAGGGCTACACAGAGAAACCCTGACTCGAAAAACAAAAGGAAAAGGCAAAAAGCAAAATATCAACAAAAACTTACAAAGAAACTGTGGAGGAAGGGGAGAAAATGATCAGAGAGAAAAGGGAAAACTCAAGAGCCACGAGAGGCTTACATGCTTAGCTGTCAATCCCTTATCTGGGAGTAAAGCGAAGAAGGCTCCTAAGCTGAGATCAAGTTCACCGGGGCAGCCACCCTCCAGCGCTGCGCAGATCGGAGGTCTGACACCTGGGACGTTTCTCCCTCCCAGCGACTCTGCAAAGGCTGTTCATTGAGCCTGCTTGCTGCTCTCTCTTCCCAAGCTCCCAGCTTCTGGTCAGAGATGACAGATTAAAGCAGCAGCGCCCGCCATGCCCAGCCCAGGGGAATTTAGTGTCTAATACAATCCAGTGTGGAAGGTGAATGCCTGTCTCCGGCCTTCACACAGAGAATCTTACCTCAGCACAGTGATTGAGAGCTAAGGCCTCTGGAAGAATGATTAGGTCATGGGGGCGAGACCCTCAGCTTCCCAGTGTGTGAGGACACAGCAAGCCTGTCCTCTGAACCAGGAAGCGATTCCTTAGCAGACAGTGACTCTTCTAATGCCTGAACCTTGAGCTTCCAGTCTTGCAGAGTATGAAAGATCTGTATCTGTTGGTCACAAACTACCCAGGCTGTAGAATTTTATGACAGCCAAAATGGATTAGATGAAGAATAGATAAAGAGCCAGTATTTAGGACAGGTGAATCTGAAGTATGGGCAGGTACTGCTAAGTACTGCTTAACCAGTAAAAAGAACACACCGCACAAGCCTGACCACCTAAATCAGCCCCTAGAACCACAGGGGAAAGAAAGAACTGACTTATAAAAGTTGTCTTCTGGCCGGGCGGTGGTGGCGCGCGCCTGTAACCCCAGCACTTGGGAGGCAGAGGCAGATGGATTTCTGAGTTTGAGGCCAGCCTGGTCTACAGAGTGAGTTCCAGGACAGCCAGGGCTACACAGAGAAACCCTGTCTCAAAAAAACAAAACAAAAC
>BDUI01000019.1:629215-668005 GCA_002335545.1 Apodemus speciosus
AAAAAAAAAAAAAAAAAAAAAACCACTGACCCATCATCTCTCCTGCCCAAGCAGTACACTCTTAACTGCTGAGTCTTCTCACCGGCCTCCGCCATCGTTTTAAACATGAAAATTTGCTGCCTAACTTTGTATATCCACTCCACTCCAGTCCTGCATAAATCAATTGACCTAATGATACTCAGATGACAATGGAGTTTAGGTCTGTGCAGTGTTTACACTGCTTTGAAATGGCTGACGTGGATGCTGACCACAGAGAGATCAGCGCTGTGCCCAGGACTTGCCTTACCGACAGGCAGCACGGTGTAAGCGTGAGACACTTGTACCCTTCCTCTCACGACTCCCCCTGTCTGTATATCTAGTGCCCTTGGCTGCCTCTGTACCGTGGGCACAAAGCATCAGTGCCCATATTTGCATAGAAGTGTGTGGGGACGTGGCAAATTCCAGCGGCTCGGGATCTGCATTTAGCTACCACTCTGAACTATGTGGAATGCTCCAGCCCTCTTCTCTCCACCCTTTCCCTCTCTCCCTTTCTTCTCCTCCACCCCTTCTTTTTTTATTATTTCAAAGTAATATATCCATCCTCTTCATAGTGTGGCTAAAATGTTCCGACCCTGGGAAACTGGCATCTTAACCGCTTCCTCGAAAGAGCTGTGGCTCCTTTAACGGGCAGTTGCGGAAGGAGCTGTCCTATCAGCACCACAGCCAGACCCATCCGGCCGAGACTGCGGGCTGCAGCTCAAGGGCACGTAGGGCAGAGGAAAGACAGTCTAGGACAAGCAGTCTGGAGCGTTCCCCAGCCTTACAGGGGACCGCCTTCCTCCCCAACGCCTGCCCCAGGCCTTGCGCAATGAAGGGAGCATTTAGGTTCTCACCACCTTCTAAGCTAGAGTGAAATATTTATAGGCCCAAAATACTTCTTGGCTCTGGGATTTGCGGAGCATTAAGCCAGTTAGCTGGCATCTGTCCTGATGCAGCCTCGGCCTGAGTGCATAGTCTGAAGAGCTTGGGTGGAGGCAGAAGAGGCCGGTTCCAGCCGCTGGGTGAGCTGATGCAGGGGGCTAGCTGCAAGCACAGGCACGGGAGCTAGCTGGACTGTCTCGGGGTCACTCAGCTCTGCCCTCTAGGCTGAAACTCACTAGGTAACCAAGGATGTTGTGATCCTGAGTCTGACCCTTAACCGTCCCTGTAGTCTGTGCCTCTGAAGTTGGCATGGTGGTGACACCAATTGCTAGGGCACTGCAAGTTATTGCAGGTGGAATGTTGAGAATGGTGTCAGACACGCAGCCCGCAAAGGCAACCTAAAAAGAGATTAGTTTTAAAAATAACATATAAAGGACTGGAGAGATGGCTCGTGGGTTAAAAGCACTTCCGGCTCTTGGAGAGGACTCGCTCCAGGTGACTCACAACTGCTTGTAACTCCAGCTCCCGTGGATCCTCTGTCCCCCACGGGCACCTGCGCTTACATGCACATGCCCACACAAAATATTTAAAAATAAATAAAACTTTAAATATCTGTTTGTCGCCCCAGGATGAGTGTGTGAGAGTAGTAGACCAGTTGGAGTATAGACAAAAAGGAGGTAGTGTGGAGTGACCAAGCTGGAATTTTTCGGCGAGGGTGACATACACTGTGCTAGGGTCGTGGCATTGCTCTACCTGAAGCCACCAGCCCCTTGACTTACCTGCAGCATATCAGGCAGTTCCATTAGGCATCTGAATTTAGAGGAGGGATAGATGTTCTCTCTAACATAATTTCTGCCACCGCCCTGTGCCTGCCGCCATGCTGGGTGTCTTATTTCTATTCCTTCATTTAATCTTCCTGAAAGCCCATGCCCAGAGTTTGCAGATGAGGACTCCACGCTTAGAGAACTTGACCAATCTAGAGCCACAGAGCGAGAGCTAGTGAGCCTTCCGGAGCACGGGACGCCTATACAGTTAGTATGACGGGACATGCTTTTCAACCTGTTCAGTCTCCTCCCCCTTTTCTGGTGGACAGTTGGGTGAAATCTTACCCAGTGTGGGCCGCGCATGTCCCGCTGAAGAGTTCTAACAGGAGAATCAGGCAGCTCAGCCTCCATCCTGGGGACACAGGATGGGATGAGGGATACTAGAAAAAAAGGTTATTTAAGGGCGTAGGCTAGAGAGTCCAGCATGCAAAAAGCCCTGAGGGGTTTGATCTCTAGCACTGAATAAACTAGACATGGAGGCTGATATCTGTGACCCCAGTGAATGGGAAGTAGAGGCAGGAGAATGATACGTTCAAGGTCATCCTTGGTTACCTAGTGAGTTTCAGCCTAGGATACGTACATTTCTGTCTCAAACAGATAAACAAATACACAGATAAAATATTAGAGACAGAGAGATGAACAGACAGAGTTGTTGTCTTTGAGGTCCTAACAACACTATTTGTTGAGTACTAGACAAGGCATGGTTCTAAGTATTTTGCATTTAACTAACTTACTTTTTGAAACTGTGTTCATAGGTTAGGTGATGGTCTTGGTTTCATTATGTAGAATGGAAAACCCAAGTTCTAGAACTTGCCAGGGTTCACACTGAAAGCAAATGGCAGAGCCAGGCTTTGGGCCCAGAAACTTTGGTGGCTCCAAACTTTGTTCTTCATCATTGTAGTAGTCAGTCTCGTTAGAGAGCAGGGTCTGAATGGTGGAGCTGATGAAGAGAACCATGGGTGTGCAGAATCCTGTGCCCAGCCACCATTTCCAAGACGCTCAGTCAATTGCCAACCCTGTTGCTGCCTCTTCACTAAAGCTTCACTACGCACCACGTCCCTTCCGGGCCATGATGTCTCCATTGTGCTTCATTTTGCCTCTTACAGTGCTCACTGTGCAGGATTCTTGGTGTGTCTCTCAGTCCTGGAGAGCAGAACCTGGGTGTCTGCCATCCTGATTGACATAGCACCTGGCAGAGCACATGGCAAATGGAAGGTACCCAGCTCGGGTGTGTGAATGTCGAACAAAGAGATCGCGCCAAGAACCTTTTTGAAAGTGGGATGATATTTGAAACAGGGAATACCAACTCCCTAGTGTAACTGGTCGAGGATGGGGATCCTCAAAATGAGGGAACTAAGGGACTCCTGGGCGTTCTCCCTCACTGAGACCAAAGGAAGTATCAGTATCAGATCAGAGTGCTTAGTGATTTGGTGCGCTCGCTCTCTCTCTCTCTCTCTCTCTCTCTCTCTCTCTCTCTCTCTCTCTCTCTCTCTCTCTCACACACACACACACACACACAATGGCTTCCTTGCTTCCCCTGCCAGGTCCAGCCATAGCTTTCTTCTGCCCTTGACCTTCCTTCTAAGATGCACTTTGAAGGTGCTGTGAAGGATAGTGATGCCAGTAGCCACCTTGAATAAAGTCAAGCATCTCCCCAGCATTGCCTTATTCTGCCTATTCAGGACTCAGAACAATGAGAGGTGAGGGCAGAGCAGGAGCAGAGTGAGCCCCAGAGCAAGTACAGAATCCCCCAAATTACTTGGATCACTAAGAATACAGTAGGTGCCACAGCATTTGGATATGCTCCAAGAGAAAATATCTGGGCCTATTGATGACTTCAGGAGATACCATTGTCTGTATCTCAGCTCAGAGCACCCCCATGTGTGTTTCTCCACCCCCCATTTCCACAATCTTCTCCTAAGCTATATTAGTCAGAGTTCTCTTAAAAAAAAAACCAGAATTGATAGAATGAGTATATACATATATTCATTCATTTACAGTCATTCATTAATATATTCATATTATTCGTCCAATAAATCTCACATGTATTTTTGGGATTTATTAGAGTGGCTGTGGTCCAGATGATCCAACAATGGCTATCTCCTGACTGAAAGACCAAGAATCCTATAGTTTTTCAGTCCATGAGACTGGACGTCTGATGTTGGCGACCTAGAGGATCCTTAGAGAGGTGCTGGGCTTCCGTGTACATTGGAATCCCATAGAAGTAGGTTGTGATCCCAGCAAAGGAATGCCACAAGAGCAAAGGCAAGCAGGCAAAAGCGGCCTTCCTCTACATCCTTTCATGCGTCCGTTCTTAGGGCGCCTCTTCCTATCTTAAACTGTCCAATCAACAAAATCCCTGACAGTGATGCCCGGCTGCTTGGGTTTAAGTTGATTCTAGAAATAGTCAAGTTGGCAACCAAGATTAGTCACCATATAAGCTTCTACCCTAGCCAACACGTATTACAAGCCACCAGCTGGGCATATTAGACCCGTGGCCAGGTTGGATTACCTCCATCATCTCTCCCTGTCCCCCCTTCATGCCCTTATCTGCTCTCACCTAGCCAACCCATGGCAAACAGAGTGAGGAGGCAGGGAATGTGTAAGATATGAGGAATGAGGAAGAAAAAGAAAGGAAAGCCCCACCCCCATGCTTCCCACGAAGTGAATCTGCTCTGGTCTCCAAACTATGGACTAAGTCTGCCTCCCCAGCTCTATCTCTGAGAGACTCAGAACAGCCATCACAGCAAGGAGGGAGTCAATCATGGAACAAGGGGTGTGGAGGCCGAGACTGGGCCCTGCTGGTGGTGAATGTGGCCTGTGGATCCACAGGGCCCTCCCCCATCACCAGTATGTCTTGGTAACTCAGTTACCCCCCAGCATCATCTTCCTGTCTGGTGAAAGGGGAATAGTGAAACTTGCCTTCTCAGGTTGTTGTAAGGAATAGAAATGATGTTTCACTATGGGACTGTTCCCAGACACACAGGGAATAGCTTGATAAGGGCAGGTGTGGTGTGTGTGTGTGTGTGTGTGTGTGTGTGTGTGTGTGTGTGTGTGTGTGTTGGGCATCCATTGTGTTCCCCTTCCAGATGCTCGGTACCTGGAGATACACACTCAAAGGCAAACTAGGAAAGCCCCTTGGTGACCCCTCTGCCAGGCTAGAATAATTTGCTGCCTGGAGGGTGATTCTCCATCACTTTGAGGCTAATGTGGTTCTCCCATTGTCACCTGGGACAATGACTGTCACCTGCTTCCAGTCTCTTAAAAGACTACCTTCTGAGGATGAGGGTCAAGCAAGGTCCCAACTGCAGTGCAGAGGCAGGGCGGGGCCCCAGTGACCTACCAAGGTGCTGTTTTAAAAGTCCTCTCCCCCATCATGCTTTTTAAAAAATGATGATCTAGTGAAAGCAGCGGGAGTGTGGGTGTACTCCATTAGCAAGGGAGCTAGAAGCAGCCTGGCCTTCAGACTGTGAGAGCTGGAAATCGGGCCAGCCCCAGCCAGAGGGTGTAGAGACTTCTGAGGCAAGGGAGTCCAGACTGGGCCCTGCAGAGCTAGGAGCTGGAGGTCCCTGGCAGATAAGGAAGGTAAGCTGGGCTCCTAATGGGGGCTTGGGGTGGCCTTTGAACCAAGAAGCAACACCGCCAAGACACTCTGAACCAAGAGACAATGTCTAGATTCTCTTAAAAATGCAGTTTCCAGAAGGGACGATGGTCTGAGGGGCCTACCTGGATTTGGGCCTCACACTGTATTTGGATTGGGATTAAGAATGGAAGCAGACGTTGGCTGTGCAGCAGCTTACCATGGGGGCCCGACCACAGAAGTGCCAGGTTTTGAGCTTGGAAAGTTTTGGCTGTGAGTGGACTGCTGGTTAGCTCAGCATCTCAGAGCCTGGCACGGCTCAGTGTTCTAGGCAGAGTCAGCACGTAGCCGACCACTAAAGGGTGGGTAGGGCTGGGTAAGTAAAAGGAGGATGACCGGCTAAGTCCACTCTCAACCCCACTAGGGCCATGGGCTAATGCCGGGGGGCTCTCTCCTGGTTGGAGGACTCAGGGTCTGTACCTCAGTATTTGTCAGTATTACCCTGCCTTCATTTCTTCAGGCTAAGCGTGGGCAGGTTGAATACTTTTCTGTGTTCTAGCAGGTACAGATAGTACTTGCCTGAGCTCCTCCTAGATTTCTTTGAGAGTAATTTAAAGTTTCCATTTGCTGGGAAGAGACACCATGACCAAAGCAACTCTTATAAAGGACAACATTTAACTGAGGCTGGCTTACAGGTTCAGGGGCTTGTCCATTATCATCAAGGAGGGAAACACGGCAGTGTCCGGGCAGGCATGGCACTGGAAGAGCTGAGAGTTCTATATCTTGTTCTGAAGGCAGTCAGGGGAAGACTGCTATCTTCTAGGCAGCTAGGAGGAGGGTCCCTAAACCCATCCCCACAGTGTGACACACTTCCTCCAACAAGGCCAACACAGTGCCTCGGACCAAGCATATTCAAACCACCACCACAGGGAGGGAACTTACAGGTCCTTTCCTGCCGGACTGAGGACAAAGCAGGGCAAGCAAAGGGTGACTCGTTCCCTCAGTCCTTCCTGGTGGGCGGGTTCTGAGTGCAGAGTGGGGAAGTAGGTGAGCCTTGGCTGCAGTCCTGTAGGGAATGACACTGGAGGGACAGAAGAGAACTTGTCACGGTTCCTGAATGCACGTGGATTTGCTAACCACCTCTAACGGAGCAGGCGGAAGGGACTTTAGCTCATTCAGTAATGGCATCATGCCACCAAAGTATGAATAAGAGGAAAGGAGAGAGGGCATGGCTTCTCTTTCTTGTCATCTGCTGGGACATTGAGCCTGTGTATGCTCTGACTTAGAGCCTTCAAGCTGCTTCTACACACCCACACCCTGCTCAACACTCAACTTGACTTCTGATAGACTAGACCACAACTGGTCCCTGGTCACAGTTCCAAGGTCAGGGAGAGATGGAGACAACCCCAGTCTGCCGCTGACTGCTTCTGTCAGCATGAACGTGGCTGTCTGGGTGGCCTCAGGTGGACACAGTCCACCAAGCCCCTTGTCACCACTGTCACAGTGACAACAGTTTATCCCATAAAAAGGCAACCTGAGTATTTTCATTGTGCATAAATCTTTGCCCACATCTTTAATCATGTTCCTAGGACAATTTTCTAGATGTGCCATTGTTCCCACAGTGGAATAAAGGGCCTGGTGCACTTACCAATGGTCCATGTTATAATTTTCAATCAGATAGTAAACTCGATACCAACAAATGAGAGCCTGTTTAATTCGTATTTTAAAATTTTTGAATGGAAGCACAGCCTGGTGGTATGTCTTTAATCCCAAACACATGGGAGTCAGACACACCGACCTCTGTGAAATTTCAGCCCTCTCCACTTACTGGGTTCCAGGCCAGGCCAGGATACAAAAATGCAAATGAAGTCTTTTGTCTTCGTTTTTGGATGACTGCATGTTTCTGTGAGCTTTTTTGTTTATCGTTTCCCCTTCGTTCTATACACGGCACTGGTCCAGTCTTTTGATTCCTTGCTTTTCACACTTGTAGCAGGTATCTCTGTAGTTTTTTTGAATATCTGCAAAAGGTTCTTTTTTTAAAAAAATCCATATAGAGATTTTAACTTTTATGTATTCAAAATCTATTGAATTTTGTATTCCTTGATTATATCTGTCTTTGATGTGGCACTTAAGAAGTTCTTTCCTATAACAGACTTATGGACGTGTTCGTGTCTGTATTCTGTAAATTCTTATATTTTGATATTTTTTTTAAGGCTTAACTCAAATTGATTTGAATTTTATTACATGTGTCTTTGTAAAGTGCTACAAATTCTCTTTGAATTGAGAGTAATTGCTTCACTCCTTAGCATGGCAGAACCTGTGAGCTAGGGGAGAGGAGGGAGGGAGAGAGAACGATCTGGAAGAGAGGTGGGATCCTTAATGCATCGAGGTTGAGGAGAAGGGTGGAGGGCTGTTGACAGGAGGTCACCTGGGGCAGCTGCTCTGACCTACAGGTGTGGGGCAGGAAGTGGCGGAGACCAGCTTTACCAAGGCAGGAGGTAGGTGAGGATCCAGCAAAGACTGGGCCAGGTGCTCAACCCCCCATGGTTGTGGGGGTGGGGAAAGCAAGGAGGACTAGAGGAGAGCCCATCAACAAGGAAGGTGAGAGAGTGGGGGAAGAGCCTAGGTCTCGCCTCCTGGAGACAGGTTGACTAGTTACAAGTTTCTGAGTTGGGAGAGGAACTGTGGTCTACGCGTCGGGTCCCATAGCATGTAGAAGAATACTGCGTTTCCCTTGGGAGGTGCCTTGAGAACTCGGGGTACCATGCAAAGGTTTGAGAGCGTAGCAGCTGTGAAGTGAGACTTGCCTCCATTACCAGAGAGATGCAGAGTCAAGGAACACTAAACAAAGCCCACATGTAGAGCATGTTCTCAGACACACACAGGCATGTTTGTCTAGAGTCAACCAGGAAGCCCATGGCTCTCTGTCAACGCCAGCAATGTTCTTATACACTAGGGACAGGGACTTGGGACTTTACCTGACATTCTCCTTTTGTCCCCTCTCTGTAGGATCCTAGTGCCACCCCCACGCCAGCCCGACCTCTGCCGCTGACCATGAATGGGATGGCCAACGTGAATTCTGCCAGTCGCCCACACTATGCCTCCTCTATCCCTGTGCCTCGAGCTTCCTCACAGACCAGGATTCACACCCCAGGCGCGTCTCCCCAGCTGCGGCCTCGCCAACAGGCTGACTTGGCCCTGAGTCCCCAGCGAGGGGCCTCCCCAAGACGGGGCAAGGCAGCAGGCTCTTCTAGAAATTCATCCCCCAAGGCTTACAGGGGAAGAGGAACCCCCAGGGCTGCAGGGAGTGTAGAAAGCCTTCCCAGCTCCCCCTGGAACAGCCCCAGGGTAACCCCCAAAACCGCCCTCTCCAGTCAGGCCGGGTCCAGAAGAGCTGGGGAGACACAAAGCACTCAGAGAAAGAAGGCCCAGGAAGGAATTCCAGTTCGCCAGACCAGAGGAAGGAGCCCGCCCCAGACAAGCCGTCATGGAGAAACACAAATCCCAGGACCTCCTGAAGGTCGGATTCCTCCTGGCTACCCGGGAAAAGATCAAAGAAACGTCAGCTACAAACCGCCTAGGTGTCTGGAGCCCGAAGAAGGCGAAGCTTCCTCTCCAGTGTGCAGCCCTGTGCAGAGCACACAGCGGCCCTCTGCCACTCCTGGGGTCATTAGCTTTTCCTCCGCCCATCAGCAGAGCCAGCCAATCACGGCCACGGTAGCTCCCTTCCAATACAGGTGAGCTGGAGAACAGGTAGGGAGAGAAAAGGGGAACTCTGAGGAGATCAGGAGCCAAATTCAGGGAACAGAGGCTTTGGTGACAAAGAGCTGGTGGAGAACACAGGGCCAGAAGTTAGGGAAGGGGATGGCTGGAGACATGGGAATGTGGTAAACTGAGATAATGTAAGCTAAAGCCTCTGGTTTTTCTCCCCTCTGGGGCCTTGACAAGAAACAGGGACAGATGAGAGAGTATCCTGAGTTTTTTGTTTTGGTTTTTGGTTTTTTTTGTTGTTGTTTTTGTTTTTTTCGAGACAGGGTTTCACTGTGTAGCCCTGGCTGTCCTGGAACTCACTCTGTAGACCAGGCTGGTCTCGAACTCAGAAATCTGCCTGCCTCTGCCTTCCAAGCGCTGGGATTAAAGGCGTGTGCCACCACCACCCGATTACATGAGAGTACCTAAAGCGTCCATTTCACACTCTCTTGGAAGTGATGAATCTATATTTGGGTATTAAAAGTCTTTAAGCGGCCAGATACACAGGCAGGTGCATCAGCAGGTACTTCAGACGTGCCAAATTTGTGCAGGCTGTTTGCCACCACCAAGTGTTCGACAAATGGTGTTGTCTTGAGCATTGAATCTTCAGTTGCTTGAGCAAAAAGACCTAAATGTGCTGTTCTCCTAGTGCTCTTGTGTCTGTCTGTCCATCTCTCTTTCTCTCACCTGTTTGTTTGCACCGCCTGTCACACTGCCTTATGCCTGTTTAAATGTGTGGTATATCAGCGGTCAGGACTACTTCTTAAGTCGCTAGGCAGGTACTGTTGTCGTTGGCAGTGGCGGCGCGTTGGCAGCAGTGTGGTCAACATGCCAGCCTCCCCAGCCTGCACACATGGCAAGCTAAGTGCGTAGAACAACACTTAGCCAACTAGGCTTTTTAGGTAAAAAAAAAAAAAAAAAAAAAAAACTCTTTACTAACATGACCACATTAAGTAAACTGAACTTTAATTACCAATCATTACGTAGGTTAGAAATGCCCAGTTGCAAATTAAACCCCTTCCTGACTACACTCACTTCCTGTGTCCCCGCCCCCCCATGACTCCCATGCTAATAAAGGAAGTAGTTGTCCATTTGCATTTTGCACCAGCCCCTGGGTACTGGGGACTCTTGAGACATCACAGCAATCGAAGGCCGGGGCTTTAGGAGCATCATTCTTCACTAGAGGTCAATTCTTGTGTGTTCAGGTCTCTAGACAAGACTGTGCAACCTTATGTCACAGTAATAGGTGTTGGGACCTGGGACAAGGAAATTAATATCCACTCTATTCTGCGTGCGGTCAGGCCTCATTTTCAGTACTACATTCGGTTATGAACACCATGTTTTACAAGGACATCAGCACACCAAAACGCGTTCAGAAAACGGCTGACAGCTTAGCGAGGAGTCCCACAGAGGTGTTTTAAGAACGATTAGAGGCCGTGAGGAAGTTTGCTTGCTTTGGAAAGAGAAGGTGCAGGATAGCATGTGAGCTGTTCTCAAATATGGGAAAGGCTGTCACGTCGCAAGATGAATTAGTTCGCTTGGGGCAGCTCCAAAGAGCAGACTCAGTGTCGGCGTGGCGTGGCTCAAGATAGATTCGAGTCTGGCTAGGAAGAACTTTCCAACAGCAAGAAAAGCTTACAAACGGCCCATAAGGCCGGGAGTTATATTACTACAGGACCCCACCCCCACCCCCGATTCCACAGCCCCGGGGGGTTCTCAGCTGGGCAAGCCCTTCTGCCCAACAGGACCTACAGACTCAATGCACAGATGTCCCTTTCTCTAAGGGGCAGGTCACGTCTGTCTCTTTTCTTTCTCTACCTGAGATGCTGAAGCTAAAACGGAATCAAGAAGCACAGACACAGGGAAGGCCGTCCTTTTTGTTTCTCTCTTGTTGGGCGTCAAACCCACAGCCACTAGCGTTCTAGGCAAGGGCTCCACTACCAGACCCCACCTTCCTTTGAATGGCTTTTCCCTAACAGCGAAATGGCCCCCTGGCGACTGCGACCCTCTTCTACCTGCTTCCCTTCATTTAGAATTCATTCTTTGGGAAAATGTGTCTAGGTATTAAATAGTCTAAGATTTTTATATTATCCACCCTACAAGTCCCCTGGTATATTTACAGTCTGGCATTTTTCAAAGAGGTCAGACTGTTTCCCTCTGAACATTTTAATGCAACTTAAACAGAACCGCGCTTCCACCGTTCAGCAAACATGGACTGCGTGTTTGCATTTTTTTAACTGAACCTGGAATGTCACACCTCTCTGGGAGGAGCTGTCCTTACCGACCATCCTTAGCCCGTGCCCTCCTCGGGCCCTCAGTTGTGGTTGGAGGACGGGTCACAGCTTGAGTAAGATTTGGATGGAGGATCCCCCGGCATGCTGTGGGCAGATGGGCTGGATCTCCGCACACCCTGCTCGGCCGAGAGCTGCTGCCTTGGACGGGCTCTGCCAAGAGCTTGGCTGGGCCACCCCTCTACGCTCTACAGCCAGGGAGGTGCCATCTGTTCCCTAGAATCCAGAGACATCCTGTTTTCGTGGAAATCTATCTCCAACCCCAACACCTTGGGTTTCTGTAAAACCTCAGGTGAATGCAGAAGCAAAGATTAATGGGAGCCCTCTTCTTCTCCAGCGTGGTCCAGGAAACAAGTCATTACCCACGGTTCGCTTTACCCCAGCCTTATGTTTTCAAAATCCTGGGTGTGGCTATCCCAGTTATTCACCCCCCCCCACCTCCCGCCTCCCATCTCCCCCTCCTCTTGATGCGCTTCCTCCTTGGGCCCCAGAAGGCAGAAGGTCCCTCTGGCCATCTTCCAGGTTTTGGTCTCACGCATCCAATTCCATCACAGCTTCCTTCTGAACTCCCAGTGTGTTCCTGTGAAAGGTCACAGCATCTATATCGTAATCCCGCGTCTCCCCACCTACCAAGGGCTTCCTTTTCCCGAGAGTGCACGCCTTCTGTCCTCAGGCACGTCTTGGGTCAGACTATAGTTAAGGAGTTGGTTAAGGGTGTCAGGGGTCACCATTGGTCACTGAAGTCACCAATGTGGTTTTTCTCTTCTCTGGTTCAGCCCCTGACTTTGTTGTCCTGTCCTTTCAGGCTGAAAAGTGTGACAAGCCCCTGCATCTCTAGGGAGGTAGCGGCAGGCATAGACACATGCGCAGAGTCAACTAAGGGCAGAGAGGCAAAGGCTACTTTCCTTCATGTTCCTAGGCTTGGGGTTCCTGGTACCCCAAGATGATTCAGCCTCATCTGCTCTTGTAACACAATGGTGGCAGTAGACCGGTGCCAGTCAAAGCCAGCCAGCACCTATATGCTCCAAGACAGACACTGCCTAGCTCTTTATACATGATGCTATCCATTGCAACCTTTAATACGTTATATAGCATTCCCTTGCCTCCACAGAATGTTCTGTCATTTTCACAACAGTATGTTGCACGCCCATGCTAGTTTTTTTCTGAGACGATAACAGTCTCGCTTCACCCTGTCCCCTTGACTGTGGTATACTTGGGTAGATTGAGTGTCCCTACCATATCAAGCACCTCCCAGAGGCCAGCATGAGACCCCCTGCTTTCTCAGCTCACTCCACTCGGTGCCATTTGGTGTTGCGTACCCATGGGAGGACTGGCAGGCACACAACACCCCAAGACTGCCCAGATGGCTTAAAGCAAGGCAGCTATAGCTACAGACCCCCCACCTCCTGCAAACCCAGGCAGTCAGACTATTACTCTAGCCTGGCCCTTCAGAGGTCATCTCTCCCTCCTGATGAGAGCCAGACCCAGAGAGGGGAAGGTGGTCTCTTGGATTACACGGTGAGCTCATGGCGGAGCTGGCGTCCCAGACGGAGAGGTATTGGAAAAAGTGAAACCCTAAAAGACAAATAGCAGCAGACTAGAGACTCCCAGGGTCCCCCTGGCCCAGCCTGTCAATCTCTCCTCTTGTCTGTACAGCCTTCCCTTCCCCCTCCTGCCAAGCTGCCAAAGGGTCCATTTAGCTGGTGACATTGGGGCGGGGATATGGGGGTAGGCGGGACTGTTCTGAGCCCAGGGTAATTGCGTGTAAGGAGAGCTCCCGCAGCCTTTGTTCCTGGAGCGGTTGTGTGGTTGGGGCTGTGCTCTGAGGTCTGTGCACTTGGTAGCCAGTGCCCAGAGACCTCACCCTCCTTTCCGGTTGGCACCATGGGCCTAGCTTGGACTTGTCCTCCCAGGAGTCACTGTCGCTCAGGCTGAGCCTACTCCTCCTTTCCTGACCTTGTGTGCTTGAGGTGAGCGATTCCACAGAGGCCAAATGCCCTCTGAGTACCAGGAGTCTGGCTTCAACTTCAGACAGCTCTTCCCCGCTGGCATGCTCGCTGTTGAGCAAACATGACCATCTTAAGGGCAAGAATCACAGCAGGACAGAAGACTCCCAGCCTGGAGCTACTGGGGCATCTTCCTGCTCTGTGAATGGTGTGCACTGCTGGGCTGCAAAGGGCAACAGATGTCGAACATTCCCGTGCCCTTGGAGACTCCTTCCTGGCCCAGCTCTGCTGCTTGCTGGAGTGTCTACATGTACAGACATACCCAGGAGGCCCAGAGAGCTCAGGGCATTGTAGAAGAGAGGGCCCAGGCTCAAAAGAGGGTTGCCGAGCTCCACAGTGGGGTTTTGAGGCCACAAGTAACCTTTCCTTCTTGTCCCACAGATCACAGACAGACCAGGAACCTGGTCCTGTTCCTCAGGAAAGCTGGGCCCTTGATGGATATACCAGCCCCGCCAGCAGGACTGGGGACGGCTTTTCCTGCAAGGGTAAGTACCCTGGGAAAGACTTCCTATCTAGGAACCGCTGTCTGGACTCTCCTCTTCTCTGAGGGATAGAAGAGCCCTGGGCCTAGGACCAGCTTCTTTTCTGTTGTTTTGTGATAGGACCAAATTAAGGAGCCCAGGCTGACCTCAAACCTGTCGTTTGTCAACCTCAGCACTGGGATTATAGATGGTGTCACCACACCTAGCATGAATTTATCTCTTTTAAAAAATGTTTTGTTTTTGTTTTTGTTTGGGGGTAGGGTGTGTATGTGTGTGTGTGTGTGTGTGTGTGTGTGTGTGTGTGTGTGTGTGTGTGTGAGTGTGTGTATATGTGTGTATGTGTATATGTATATGTATGTGTGTATGTGTGTGTATATGTGTGTATGTGTGTGTATGTGTGTGTGTGTATGTGTGCATACGTGTGTGTGTGTGTCGGGGTCTTACTATGTAACCACGTAACCTCTGGCTGGACTAAAGCTTGCTATGAAGACCAGGCTAGCCACCATGCCAGCCCTAAATTTTTCAAAAATTAAATGTGTGTGTGTGTGTGTGTGTGTGTGTATACATACACAGGTGTCATGACACACGTGGAGGTCAGAGGACAACTTGTAAGAATTGGTTCTCTCCTTCCATCATATGGATTGCAGGACTGAGCTTAGGGCATGAGCCTTGGTAACAGGTGTCTTTACCTGCTGAGCCACCTCCTCTGCCCTCAGGCCTGTCTCCTGACATGAGACACGTGTGAACTGCTGTGGACAGTTTCCCCCTTGCTTGACTCAACTCGGAGTAAAGCTGTCAAGTCTTAACAGCACTTCAGGGTCAGGATAGGAAGGTGGTCAGGGAGGAAGGAGGTGGGGGCGGGGAGGGGGGAGGAAGAGGGTTGGGGAGGTGGGCAAGGTCATGTTCTTCAGGTGCTCAGATAGTGAGAGTCTCTGTGTATGTCACAGGGGGTTCCCAGTAGACAGGCGACAAGCTGGGCGAGAGAAAGGCAGGTTGTAGGAAAGCCCAAGTTCAACATGAAGGCCGTGGGAGCCGGGGTGGCAGTCCAGAGCCACCTGCCTGGCTGCCTAACATCTGCCTCACTCCCAGGAGCACGTGTAATAGCAAGTCATTCCCACCCACGTACCCTTTCCTGTGTCCCCGTAATCACAGAGTCACCTAGTGACACTGCGTATCACCCGCAGTTTGTTAACAAGCCCAAAGACCCGAGACTGACGGAGAAGACTCAACTTCTTTTTGTTTGTTTGTTTGGTTGGTTTTGGTTTTGGTTTTGGTTTTTTGGATTTGGTTTTTTTTGAGACAGGGTTTCTCTGTRTAGYCCTGGCTGTCCTGGAACTCACTCTGTAGACCAGGCTGGCCTCGAACTCAGAAATCCACCTGTCTCTGCCTCCCAAGTGCTGGGATGTGCCACCACCACCTGGCCAAGACTCAAACTTCAAACTCAGCAATATGCTTGTTCCAAGGACATCCTTAGGTGTCTGTGCCCCTGGATAAGGGTGCATGATGAATAAATGACCAAGTGCCTTGTGACGACCCATTGGCTGGGACCTAAGGGAGTCACATTCTAAACTCCCTATAGCATTTACTTTTGTGTGTTGGTTGATTTTCTTGCAACATTAAAGCAGAAAAATACACCTTAGCATTCAACAATGCCTAATACCAAAGTACACGTAACCTCGCACTGCGGGAAACACGCTCTGTCAGTGTCCAAGGCCGAGGGACTCCAGCAAAAAATGATAAACTTGCTTTTGTTTGTGGTGCTAAGGATTGAACCCAGAGGCCTGTTCATGCCAGACAAATGCTATACCATGGACACTGCCGGTCCATAATGAACTTGCTTTTAGAGACCCAAGGCTGTCCAGAAGGTTGGTGTTACAGCTTCATTTCTGTGCCTTGCTCCAGTAGGCAAAATGTGAGTTTAGCTCATAACCTGGTACTCGACACCCTTTGGCATGGGTAGCATGCCACTGGAGTCTTCTCTTCCCTGCTGGGCGGGTGGGAAGGTGACCTGGAGCCATCTCCAGAGAGTTCGACTGTAGTGACCCTGGAGCGACTGCAGAGCTACCATGATCACTTCTGGTACAGCAGGCCCTGCAGAGGAGGGTTCTGGGGCAGGGCCTGGGCATTTAAAGGGCAGCCACCTCCTCCCACAAGCGTGGAGAGCAGGGCACAGCAGGGACAAAAGTAAACCGAATTTCACAGGCACTGACAGAGCGTCAGAATAGAATGTGGTAACCAGGAAACTATGTACGGCTCTATTTTTACTTTTGCAGTTTTGTTAGCGTAATGGCCTCCTTATGTGTGCACCACATTGTTAGGCTAATGAGCTCCATCCACCTAGCCAGGCGCTCCTCACTCATCCTGACCCTGTGAGCTGGGACGGGGTCTTTGGCTTTTCATGTCTGCTGCAGGCTGACACTAGAAGCCCTTCGACTTGTTAGCTCGAAGACCACTCTCTCCAGTCAGATCTCAAAATGTCCACTAGATCCCAGGTGAGGTGATCCCCGCGGGGGCTGGGTGGGGGAGGAAGGCGAACAGAACTCTAGGGTTGGGATTCACAAGAACAACAGGAAGCACCAGCCTCCCCAGGAATACCTAGGGAAGGGGTCAAGGTTCATGGTGCTGCCTCTGTTGTGGTCCTTGCTGGTTGTCATGGTGACAGACACATCTTTGCTGCAGAGGATCCACTGGGCTCTTTGATGGGTTACGTGGGGAGAGGCTTAAGATATGCCTTCTTTGTGGGGGACCCCACACTTTCCTGAGCCTGAAGAAGGAGGGGGAGAGAGGAAGAAAGGAAAGAACAGACTTTCCACTTTGGTTTGCTCTTTTACTTCAGTGCTCACAGAGGCATGTCCTGAGTCACTCTTGTGTCAGCAAGTGCCCAGTGAGCATTTTCTTTGTGTCAGACACTTGCTGATGTTGTAGAAAAACAAGGAAGACTTCAGCCTGCTTTAGAGGAGTTGATAGTTTAGGGGTTCAATTTGCAAATTCTTTTGGGGTATCTGTGTCCCCAATGTCCCACCGGTGTACCTATTGACAAAGGCTGCACCAGGCATGCGTAAACCAGGCTGCAGCAGGGCCCACCTCATTGCCACTTCTTGTGGATGGAAAATAGGGTGCCTTGGAGCACATTCAAGGCAGCTACTCCCTAGTTGATGGCTCTGTTATGTTAATACCAGCCTGTGGGAGATGGGGGCCTTTAGGTTCAGATACGGGCCCCTGCCTGTTGGTGAATCCACTGTTTAATGAACAAGGAACTCAGAGTGAGCAGTCTGTGCCTCCCATGTAAGCCAGGTTTGCTCTTCGAGCTGAGAAGACACCAGCAGTCTTTACTTCTCTCGTAAGCATGGGGGGAGGCGTTGGGTCCTAGAAAGGGTAGAGAAGGAGGATGCCAGAGAGTTCTTCTCTCTGCCGAATACCACACTACAAAACAAAACAAAATATAACCTTACTCTGCCTGAAATAGAGTCCAAACAAGCACTTTATGATCTTTATATAGCAGGAAGAAATTTTCCCATGATGCCTTGCCACCATGCTGGGGCATTGCAGATGATGGCCTTCATATGCACCCAAGACTATCCACAGCCAGCTGTTCCTTCTGCTCTGCCCTGGGGGCAAGAGGGTAAGACTCCAGGCTACAGGTGCTTATGCGCGTTTCCTGACTATCCCAGGGTTCCCCTGGTTTTTCCAGGGACAGCTCGGCACTGGGCCCATCTGCTCATACCCAGCCCTGGCTCTCCCACGCGGCTGCCATCCTCAGACCTTTATTTGAACAGGCAAGGAAACCACTGCTGCCTCTGCCACATGCCCACATGTTTGAGGCTGTGTTCAGGACTAGAAAGGGTCGCCTTGAGGTTTACACGGATTCCTTAATTACTTCCACTCTGTGGCATGTTTGAATGAGTGTTAAGTGGACACACACTGAAGAGATCTTCTCTCATAGAAACATGTGTCCCTGGGGAGCCAGCCAGAGACTCCTCTCTGCCTCTTTCCCATATGAGGGTTGATACATACATAAACCAGGAGTGGCCTGCGCAGTTTGCCTCCGGCTGGGAGATTTCACACGGTGGTGGTGATGGCTTTTCCATTGGTGAGCCAACCGTCTTTAAGCCACAGGTCATGTCTTGTGCGCTGGGGCGCAGAGCACTCCTTCTGAGAAAGCTGTTATGAATGACTTACACAGTATATCCACTGTGACTTAGTCTGCGACAGGAGTGTGGGGTGAACGCTGTGCACTCTGGGAGAGGGTGCGGAGATTGCCCTGCACTCTTCCTGTGACACAGAGGTGCGAGCAGACGTCAAAGACCACAGTGAGCCAAAGCTCCAGCAGACCTCAGAGTCCCCTCCACCTTGGCCTCCTTGTCCCTGAGGACGGATCGGCCTTATGCTTATGATGGGTGGGGGTGAGTCAGCAGATGGACCGAAACCGGGACCATTGCCTCCCAATTCTCAAAACATGAAGATAGCCCAATGACAACGAAGGCCAGCATTTACTCAATGTCCACCATGTGTCAGCGTGCACTAGATGCTTCCTTCTTTCACGGGGTCCGTTGTGAACTCCGTGTTGCCCTCCTTGATGCTGGTTGCTCAGGTTAGAACAAACCCGGGCTCCGAAACCTGTCTGAAGACTGGACAGTCCCGGCTGGGTTGGGATTTGAGCCCTGCTTGCCTGAAGGTCGTGCCCTTCTCCTCACATCCCCTGGCCTTGCCCTCTGCCACCAGGGCTCAGTGGTGACTTGCACCCGGTCCAAGCTCAGCTCAGTTGCCATAGACGCCCCCTGCCAAGCCGCAGGGAAGAAAATGGGGTCAGCGTGCCACACACCTTGCCGCCATTTCCCTCCACCCCAGCGGGTCGGGATGTTGCTGGCACCTCTGTCATTCTGGGTCCATGTCATTTCATGCTGAGTTCACACGGCTGTGTTCCCTGTCCTCTGGGGACTTCTGGGCCGAGATAAAGCTTGATGTCCCAGCCATCCGTGGAGCGAGACATGCACACAATTGACCAGAAAACGGAGTGAGTAGATGCTCTGTGCTCCAGGGCTCCGCCCCTAATGGGGCAGAGGAGGAGGCCTCAGTGTGGCAGAGCTCAGAAGACCCTTCTTATGTAAACACTACAGCCATTTGGGACCAAGTAGATTTCCAGGAGTTGGGGTGGAGGGCAGAACACTTGTAGCAGTAACTGACACTTACTGTGGCTTTCTGTAAGCCAAGCATTGTTAAAGCTCATTTAATCCTCCTGGTCCAGCATGAGGAGGGCCGGAGGCTAGCTCAGGCTAGCTCTGCACCCTTCCTCTCAGCTCCCAACTGGCCAGTTGCACAACACTGGAGAAGAAAATTTCTCTGTTGTCTCCCTCACTTTGGTTGTTTCTGGGGGCAATAAAGATAGCTCTCGAAGCTGGGCGTGGTGGCTCACATCTGTAATCCTAGCACTTAGGTGGTGGAGGCGGGAAGATTTGGGAGTTCGAAGTCATCCTTGCCTAAAGAGGGAGTTCAAGGCCAGCCTGGGCTATGTGAGACTGTATTTCTAAAAACAGTATAAAAGGAATGAGTGAATAAATAAATAAACCTTCCCTACAGGTTAGTGGGAATTAAGCGCTTCCACGTAGGTAAAGTGCTTAGAAGAGAGCCTGGTGCATAGTAATTATTTTATTATGTATGCCCAGTATTATTTGTTATCAAGCGAAGCGTTACCCTTTTCATCCCACCTTACAGATGGGAAAACTGCAGTACAAAGTACTTTAATGACTTTAAATCATTGGCCCGACTTGGTCCATTCAGGATTTGAACCCAGGTAGCCCATCTTCGGGGGCCATACACTCAGACAGACATGCTATGACCTTGTCGAAGATGCTATGTTGACTCCAGTGAGGGATCGGTGTCTGAGGGAGGAGTGTTGGGAGGGCCAGTGTGGCAGAACCTGCCTCCGAGAGGGGTCCAAAGGAAGAGGCTAGATGAGGGAGGTCATCTGAGGTATCCTGCCAGAGGGGATTGAAATAGAAAGAGAGGGATCTGGATTCTGCTGGCTTGGAGGAGGGAGGGGGGAGCGAGAAGACTGAGCGACTCCTCCCGACAGCATTTGGCTAGCAATGAGATTTATCTCCAGAGCAAATTGAACCCAGTAGGAACAATTTTAGCAAATATCAAGAACAGTAGAAGCCAGGCAGCCTGGAATCCCCTTTCCCAGTGTTGCTGGGGGCCAGGCCCTCCCCATACTGCCCTTTACTGCAGGTGTGTGAGTGGCTCCACACAGCATCTGCAGCTTTGAGTTTTCAAAACACAATACCTAGAGTCAGCAAGGCCCAGTTTTCTGCTACACTGAGGCCTCTGCCTGCCCAACCCCAGAAGGAATTAAGAGTCAACAGCATCCTTTTAGTGAAGCACTTACTACGTGCCAGGTACTATTTTAGAAATTTGAACACAGTTGGCAAATTATGGAGTTTAGTATACAGTTGGCAGCTGTGTGGGATCCACAGAGCACCCTGGTGATGCTTCCACACTGACCTGTGTGCCCTGTCCCAGAGATCAGGGTAGAGCATCAGTAGTGGCACAATTCTGGTCCCTCATGGTGGAAAGGCTGGGCCATCAGGAAATTGAAGCAGTTATTGGGGAGTAGTGAATGCGTGCACCCCAGTACTCAGCCCTCCCCTCTAGCTGCCTAGACAGTTCAGAATTCCCTGCCCAAGGACTGATCCTGCCCACCATTAGGATATGTCTTCCCAGACTCTGAATGTGTCCGAGGCCTGTCTCCCTGGAAATTCTAAGTCCTTGTCAAGTTTTACAACACAAGTAGTCTGGGTCAACACCCCTTCATCTGGGCCTTTGCTACCAGAGAGTAGATGAGTTAGGGATAAACCTTCCTTTGTGCTTTTCCTGGGAATGACACCCCTGTCCTCATCCCCAGATCCTGTGTATCTTGGACTTTTCGGCTGTAGGGAGAGTCACTCTTTAACTGTAGGCAACTGCTTGAGTTATTGTTTTATTAAATATTTATTTATTATATGTGAGTACACTGTAGCTGTCTTCAGACACTCCAGAAGAGGGTGTCAGATCTCATTACAGATGGTTGTAAGCCACCATGTGGTTGCTGGGATTTGAACTCAGGACCTTCAGAAGAACAGTCAGGACTCTTAACCACTGAGCCATCTCGCTAGACCTGCTTGAGTTATTTTTGTTATTTGGCATTGTTGGTTTTTGTTTTGTTTTGTTTGCTTTTCTCAGAACCCCCAGACCCTTATTTCTCTTGTGTGCACCAGTGATCCTTCGGAAAGGCCTGAGCATAAAAGAGTGGCCTGATCTTAGGAACCTCCCCAGACTGGCTCTGTCCTGCCCAGTGAAGGCTGGCCAGCCTCCTTAGTACCTCTGTACTGTGGTCTTCTCAGAAATCTCAGGGTAGGTAAGGACCTACAGGGGCTTTGTCTCAAGGACTCAAAGCTGTCCTTGTCCTGGTACCTCACAGAAACTGAACTACATCCTGTCACATCCCACATGGTCCCCTTGGCAAGAGGATTAGAGATCCTGGCTCTGCCCATCCAGTCTGCTCAACAGACTTAACAGACCAGGAGCTCCGGGGCAAGTAGCTGAAGTGTAAGGTAGCAGACACAATCGCCAAGAGCATAGATACTGTCTTCTACTCACACTGGGTGTGCCCTCGAGGGAGGACCAGACTTCAGAGGAAGCTAAGGTAGGGCCAATGAGTTTCAGGTCACTCACCCCAGAGCAGGCAAAACCCTCGGAACAAGAGATAGTCAAGAAACATCTGGTTATACCTTCTTTTGTTTTGTTTTCTTGAGACAGGACCTGTAGCACTTGCTAGTCTGGACCTTGCTAGGTAGATAGACCAGACTGTTCTGGAACTCACAAGACCTGCCTGCCTCTGCTTCCCAAGTGCTGGAGTTAAAGACATGCACCCCCCACACAAGCCTGTACCTTCTTTTAAGGATTTCACTGCCACTGAGGGCAGAAATACAAATGGAGGGTGTTCTGAAGTGCAGATGGGGGTCAGATAGCTAAGAGAACTTCCAAACGGAAGGAGGACTCAACCTCAGTGGAAGTGGAAGGCGGGGATGCGGAGCCTGGGACTCCATACTAAACAGGTCAGGCCAGGATTCTGTGAGCTCACTGCATCCATCCATCCATGGACCCATGAAGCTGGGTCCATGCTGAGGCAGGAGGAAGTGCTGAAGTGGCAAGCTCCTGTTGCTAAGACTGGACTCTGAGAGGGTGAAGCGCTCGCCTCTGAAAGCCCCGCCCACAGCTCGAAAAGCCCCGCCCACTGCGCCAAGAACTATTTCTAGGATTTGCAGAGCTATTTTTCTGCACCAATTGCCAGTGATACCGGTTAAAAATAATTGAAATGCAAATCCATGGCAGCCCTCTATGGAATACTATGCCTTACTGAGAAATCTGACAAAAACGCTAATAAAAGCCCAGAGGTGTCAGTGGAGCAGTGAGCAGCCACAGCATGGGAGGGTCTTCTCTGGGCAGTACTTGGCCAGGTGTCTCTAGGCGGTGTCTTGGCCACATCCTGTTAAGGTGTCTTTATTCATACAGTTATCTTTAACTGTTCGGAGCTCCTGAACCTCCTTAAGAAACTGATTGAACATTGTGCCTCAGAGACAAAGGACTGCCATCTATCTGGGCATGTGGTTGACATTTGGTGACTCAGCCTACTGACCTCCTAAATCTGGCCTGTGGATACAGATCATAAAGTTATTTTCTGTGGTAGGATGTCATCAATGGGTTGGCAAGACAACCTCAGCTGTGGACCTTGTGTTTTCCTTCTGTTTGGGGGTTCACTTGGCCCACAGTGAGGCAATAGGGTTTGTTACAAATAGGTCAGTTATTCCCTGGAGGGAAATGTTGCATAAGATTATCTCCAAGGTCCCATGTAACCTTGTGATTCAGCAGTGTGAGACAAGCAACACTGCATGGAGGATCTGCTTTGACTCTAGGTTAGATCATAAAAAAAAGGACATATACTCACCCAAGTAGTTGGCCTGCCTCTACTGAATATATGGGGTTCTCTCTCTCTCTCTCTCTCTCTCTCTCTCTCTCTCTCTCTCTCTCTCTCACACACACACACACACACACACACACACACACAAACACACACACACACACACACACTCTCTCCTCTCCCTTTGCTTGCCTTATGCCCATAGTTGCCGTGACAACCAATCTAGGCCAGTCTTGGTCTATGGACCATGTTATCTAGGTGGTACAGAGCTCATCCAAGGCCCAGAGTGCCAGGGCCACTGAAGCTGTGTGTATGGGACAGTTGCCATGGTAATATATAGGGCACATCCAGGTGGAAACATCTGGACTTCTTGTTGGCCAGAGAAATGAAGGGATGTGGTTTTAAGTGAGTACAATTTCAGACAGAGTGCCCTAGATTAGGTTTTTCTCTCGGCTTCTCCTGGAAGTCCTGAGAGCAGGAGTGGCGATTCCATATCCTCCCACCCTACCTAATTTACAGGACCAGGGGCGGAGCAGAGAATACACAGGCATCTAATGCCACGTAGCAAGGACTAATCTGAAGCTTGTGGGGAGCGTTAGGTCCCCTGGGATTGCAAAGGACAGAGTTCGTGAAGCAGAGACAAGTGGGGACTGGTGGTACTGTGTGCCACCTCCACTGTCCACAGAATGGTGCCCCTCTCGCCCCCCCATGCCCTGGATTCAGTGGGCCAGGTTCACTGTGACTGTGATCCAGGCGCTGTTTGAATCTCCGAAACAGCAAGTCTAGGGGTTACAGGGTCTCAGCAGCAGACCTCGGGCTTTCTTGCTATGGGGGCTCCATTCTTCTTTGCATATTATGCCTTACGAACCAAGTCTCCAGATACAGCTGCATGTTGATGAAGGATAGTATAGCACAGGCACATACTCGAGGTCTGATTTTCTCAGGTACCTCCAGTGTGGTCTTGGGCAAGTTTATTTCTCCATAAAGTGAAGATAATGACACTCCCTGACACATAGGTTTTATAAGGCACACAACGTATATAAGACGGCTCCAGGTGTGTGGTACCCGTGGGGTCTCCTGCCCTCAGTTCAGCAAGCCTCAGTGTGCGATAGTGCACTGTCTTATATAGGAGGATTTCAGTTCAGTGGTGGGAGAGGGTCTGGCTTGGAATGCAATTAAGGAGAGGGTGATCACATGACTCTTGACTACATCAACAGGGAGGACTGGGGCAGTCAAAAAGCGACTTCTGGGCAACCGGGCCTTGCGAGATGTATTGGACTTGACTATATAGAGAAAGGCCGGGCAAAGCAAAGGTCCAGGGGTGGGATTAGACCTGGGCAGAGGCAGGTCGAAGAGCCTCAGGGGCCACGGTTGCCAGGAGATGAAGCCAGAGCTGTGGCGGGCTTGTGTATTGGTCAGCACAGGCCCATGTGGCAGCTAGGCCGCTGAGGGTGGAGTGGTCCTTACCTTGAAAGGCCATCCAGATCACCACATTACAGATCCTACTGCAGTTCACAGAACTGTGGTTATGAAGGGAGGTGGGTCTCCATGCCCTCAGACCCTGAGTCCTCCAGGACTACCCTCTGAGAACCAGCCACCAGGAAGAAAGACCCCCACGTGTTAGCATGGGGTCCAGATCACTTGGCAAAAATGAGGACCAGCCCAGTACAGCCCAGAGCTAGAGTCTGCTGGCCCCAGACACTCCTGAGGTCATGACTGGAGGAAGGGCTTGTCTGATGCCCTTACACACTAGGTCTGGAGCAGGCTTTTTTGAACCCTGTTCCCTCGGGTTCTGCAGACCTCTGGAAGAGGGCCAATGCCTCCCCAGCCTTAAAGAGTCATCCTCTAGCAGTGTCAGGTCCTGATTCCTTGTGTGAGGAGAAATGACAGTTTTCTTCTCCTGGCCTCTTCTCTCGTCCCTATCCTGTCAGTACCGGGCCGTGGAGGAGTTGGGAATTTAGGGAATTTAGGCTGGGAGTTTAGGGAATGTGTTAGGGTTGATCCGCATTTCTATCCTTTTGGGATTGGGACAGAGGCAGGACTTGCGCAGACTAAGGTCCAGGGTTGGGAGACTGGTGAGGCCTAAGCTCTAGAACCCCCGTTCTGTTAATGTTCTTTCATCTCAAGCCACGTTTCCCCGTGACAGGCGGGCAGATCATAATCTCTCCCCTAAGATCATACATCTGACCTTTGAGTCTAGACTGAAAAGCCATAATCCCTGAGCTCAGGGCGTCTGTAGGACCAGAGAGGCCACGCCAGGGACGTGTAGAGAACACAGTAATAATGATGTCATCTCTACCAGTTCTACTGTAAAGCAGAGCTAGCAGCTGGACTGTTGGAAAGCAAGCAGACCAATCTAAGAGGGCTTCCCGGAGGTGAAAGCATGCTCAAGTGTTTGTGTGACACCACTGTGTCCATCATTAGCTTTTTCTTATGCACTAGGAGTAGATGGTGGGCCCTGGTTCTAGTTTAGCACTTATACAGGTACCAGACAGTCTGGGCTTTGAGGATACTGTGGCCTCCTTTACCCCTTTCTCTCAGATGTATAGCAAAACTCCCCCATACCTCTCAATACAGCAGAAAGTTGGGCGTTCAAGAGAGCTTCATAGCTAGATTTCCCAAAGTCATTCCCCGAAGATATGGAGTTTCCTTTGAAGGGAACAAGGACAGAATCAGTGGCCTCCCTGTGTCCCAGGGCTGAGAAAAGATGTTAGATGTGAGAAAAGATGTTACTGGGACTGCATCCCAGAGGCCTGGCTTCCACTCCACTCCAGCTGTGCTGTCTCTCACCACAGGGTACTGAGAGGTCACCCCTGTTTACAGGCCCCACACATCTGTTGTGAGTCACGCATCCATTCACTGAACCAGTCGTCCGTCACTCAGCAAATATTCCTGAGAGCCCACTATGCGCACGGGACTCCGATAGCCTTTGAAGACAAGTTCAACCAAAACTCGTGGATTCTCGAGAAACACAAACAGATGATGAATGAGGGCTACAGATGTTAGGGGATCATCAAAGTGGCTGCAGTGGGCGGTGGGGCGGGGCGGGGGTGCCATCCGTAAAGCAGGGGCATTGCCAGTCACAAAGGGCTGAGGAGAGCTGGGGTTAGTGGCACACATGCACTTTCAACAGTCAGAAAAGACTGAGGCAGGAGGATATTAAGTTCAAGGCTAACTTGGTAAGACCATGTCTCAAGAGAAAAAAAGCCTATCCAAGAATTGTCCAGGCCAAAAACCTTAGGGGTAATATTCTTGTTCCCCCTCTTTCCTGCACACCCACATTTGGCCCACGAGCAGGTTCTAAAGGCTCTACTGTACGCCCTTGCCGATCGCGTCTCATGACCACCATCCCCACCACTGTCTTGCAGCTGAGTTCACCATTCAGCCAAGGATTGGTACAATTTTTGCCTCCACATAAGACTCAAAAGGAAGCCAGGTCTCTCTCTCCCTGACCTGCCCGTATTATATACCAAATGACACCTGTATATAAAGACCTGAAACCCCTCTGTGCCCTGCCCCCCACACCTCCTCCCCCCAACTTCCTGCAGCCTCCCCTCTTCTTTCTCTCCAACATCTCATCTTCCTTGTTGCTTTTCAAAAATACGCCATGAATCTCTAATTTCCATCCCAGCTCTTTTTCTCCTTAGCATTTTTCTTTTTTTACATTTATTTTGAGTGTGTCCGTGGGAACTAGAGGACAACTCTCAGGAGTTGCCTTCCCACGGAGCTATCTTGTTGGCCCTTCCTTAGCACTTTTCAGTAGCTGGCATCTCTAGCTAATTTGTTATCTGCCTTTTCCCACCGAGGAAAAGGATTTCTGTTTTGTGTCTCGTTAAATCCCCAACGCCTATCCCAGCTGACCTGAACTGGCATGAACAACCGAGATCTGTCTTTCTAAAGACTCTGGGCTCAAACATCATCTATTTCCACAGCCTCTGGCCTGGCCTTGCCCACATTCTGAAGTCCCTGCTGAGAGGTGGAGTGACTTAGGGAAATGACCTGGTAGAAGGAAGTGGGGAGCAGCACTCTACAGAGACGGGGATCAGAATCCTCTTGGAAAGTTACAGAGAAGGTTATTATAGGGGGCTGAGCACAGAAAGCCTTAAAGAAAGAGCTTGTCACTCTTTGGGGTTGATGGTACCAGGTTCTAGCCAGGAATGATAAGCTAGGCTTACGCGCGCGCGCACACACACACACACACACACACACACTGACTCTGGGTACAGGAACAAGAGTGCTGCCTGTCCCCAAACTCTGTCCTGAGCTCTCTCGGGAGCAGAGTGTGGCCTCCCCCAGCCACCACCCTCTCCTTCACATTCCTTCCTCCCAAGGTCACCTTTCAAGGTCATCGGGTCAGGAGTAGCCAAGCTCTCATTTTTACCTTCTCCCTTCCAGTGCCTTCCGTCCCCCTCTGCCAGCACTAGCCTAACAAGTGGAGCCCCAGACCACCCACCATCCCGGTGCTGCATCATTTCCAGTCACAGGAGTGTGAGAATGTAGAGTCCCCACAGCATGCCTGTCCCTGGCGCCGTGCCTACATCTTCATTCCTTACATTGCTCCAAGCTATCAGTCACCAGACATGGTTGAATCGCACACCCTAATTCTAGTGCAGAAATGGGCAGAAACAGGGTGTTGAGCTTGTTATAGGAGAGCTAGGGACTGGAGATATAAATGATTCCAAACCAGCCCCTTTCCCCACCTTCCCAGTAGGAACTGGCAGGAGCCAGCTCTCAGGTCACTGACCTCTCAGGTCAACAGCACCCTGTGCTGCCCCGCCCACCCACTCCCCCCACCCCGCTTCTTGAAGTCCCCTTGAGGACCATTGGCCTCTGTGTGCAAGGAACCATTTGAGACCTGGCACTTTCGCAGGGTGGCAAAGGGGAAAATGGCTGAGTCCGAGGGGCTCAGGGCTGATCTTGAGACAGGATACAATCGATGGCAGAACCCTCTCTTTTGAGGAATCACTGGAGGAAACGCTCTGTACATCTCGTCTTTATCGACAGATGCCAGAATGGCTGTTGCCACGGCAGCAGAGCATCCTCCTACAGAAGAGGACGGTTGGGAAACACTGGGGATGTGAAAAGACTAGGGAAGAGTGAGGCAGAGGTGTACTGGGGAGCCTTGGAGTATTCCAAGATGCCGAGAGGGTGTGTAAAGGGACCACTACCTGGCCATGGCGAAACCCTATAAAGACAGGAGAAAGGCCGCTCTTAAGAAGCCTGGCAGTGAGGCAGTTTATGACATTGTGCATAGATAGTATTTTACATCTCAGAAACTGACAGGTGACGTGCTGTGTGGGAGGGAGGGGGACCCCAGGCTTAGAAGGTAGAAAGGGGCTGGGCCTCTCTTCTGGTAAGAACGGATACTGACCTGATTTCAGCCAAGAGGCTGAGGAGTGATTGTTCCTTCATCTGGTCTGTCTTCTTCTGAAGAGAAGGAGAATTTCAGGGGCTGTTTACTGGAGGGAGGGACGGGACTTGAGATTTGGGGAATATGATATCCCGTGAGAGCCCGGGCTAGACGAACAAAGAGGATACAGAGAAGAGGAAGAACTAAGCTGACACAAGGGATCAAGTGAGAGAGTGAGACAACCGTGGCGGAAGGAAGGTCAGGCCCCGGGGTCAGTGGGCATCCGGAGCAAAGGAAATGCAGGTGGACGCAACGACTCATGGCCTCACAAAGTGCTGAAGGCTTTCCTGCGGCTATGGACATCAGAGAGGAAGGATCAGGTTAAGCCAGGGGTATTGGCTGCAGCAGTAGACATGAGTGGATGGACACAGTGTTGGTCATCAGGATGGTAACCAGAGGAGAAGAATGTATATGCTGGCAGGGAGGGGGGAGATTAACAATAACAACCAAGAGCTTGGTCAGGCCCACAGGCCTCCTTTGATTTCCAAATTGCAATTTTTAGAGAAATCAACATCCCTGTGTGATTGAGTCAGGGCAATATATAAATTACAGAAAGGCAGATAGGTAAGAACAAGAACTTTTAAAATGATGTTTTTTTTCCATAATCCTAGCACTCAGGGGGCTGAAGCAGGAGACTCCCAAGGTCCAGTGATTTGTAACACTATTACTAGTCATCTGTGGGATCAATATCAAACTCTTTAACCAGGAGTTTGTGTTCAGGTATAAGCACACGTGTTCGTGTGACCTATGACGGCTCATATTCTAGCTGGATAGTCCTCAACATTCCTTTGACCAGCTTCAAATTTTTTGTGTCCTACATGGACTCACTTGGTTCCACCTCTGAGTTTCCCAAGATCTGGACTTAGGGCCTCAGAGCATGGTGTACCTGGTGAATCTCAACACTCAGACTCTGAGGCAGCCCCTCCTATCATTGATGAACTAGAGCACAACATATCCTTACCTGTCTTCCTGAGATAAGTGTGTGACACTGATTTTCACAGGGACAAAGTTATTTCCCCGAGTCTTGGGTTGTCTGCCTTGTATCCTCCCAAGACATTAAGTTCCTTAAGGGTAGACTCTCTCCATCTTTCTCTGGATCTCCGAGGTCAGCTAAAAGTCCACAGTTCTCTCTGCCCAATAACCCCATTCCCAGCACTGTGCTAGACACAGCCTCTCTGCTCCAGTCTCTGTCCTAGAAAGGTTTATAGGCTCTCAATCCAGCCCTTGGGGGTCATCACAGAAGTCAGAGAGTATCCTGGGTTCTGGTCAGCACCAGTGTCCAGCATTCAGGCCTCAGAGCCTGAGTCATTAATACCTACTCTGGGCTAGAGTGGCACGTGGAGAGCTCCAATGCTGGTGGAACAGACATATCCAGGATCTTTTAAATTGGTTCTGTAGCTCTGCCAGGGGACCTATGCGAACTCTCCCCTGTGTCCTCAGCGACCCTAAGCCCTTTTACCTAGAAGGCTAGGATGATACCATTGTAAGAGCAACGGAGGTTCAATGACTTTGACAAGGTCATGTGATCAAGTGGAATGGAGACTCAGACTCCTGCTCCCAAGGGTCTCCTCCTCTTCAACACCGCAATTCCCCTTCCCTGTCAACCCTAGGCCCTGTCTAAAGCAGCCTGTCCTGTCCTCTGTCCCTTACCTTTTAGGCTTAGGAGGGCAAACTATGCCTTAGAGACAAGCAAATTTCTGAGGGAAACCAAAGGCAACGGTTTGTGGGCGCCTCCCTCAGGCCCTGCCAGTTTCTACCCAAGACCTACAGGGCCACTCTTTCTCCTGGGTCTAAGACACCTTTTCCCAGTACCTTTACCGGTTACCCCTAAGTCTCCCCTCCTCCACTCATGCTTTTTCCCAGATGCGGCAGGGTACCTTCTACCCCATCTCTCTGTTGAAAGCAAGGAGAAAAACTGGTGGGATCCACTCTGTGCCCCCGGGGCTCAGCTCACAGACACCTCCCCCTCCCGAGCCAGAAATAGACACACTCTCTCCCCTACCTCCCTCCCCTTGCGCACACTCCACCCCTCCTCCTGTTTGCTCCCCGCCTTCCCCCTCCCCTCTTGCGCTGGGAGCTGCAGCCCGCAGCCTCTTCACGAGCCGGAGGGAGGAGTGTAGAGAGGGCGCTGCCCGGGAGTTTGCAGCCCGCAGCACAGATCGGCCAGCCGGGGGACAGAAACGAGATCCCAGCATCGCAGCAAGACCTGGCTTCGATGGAGCCGCTGGTCTTCTATCGTTCCTTTGACTGATTTACATTTTTTTAATTTATATTCTCCCCGCCCCGCCCCTTTTCCTTCGACCCCGCCCCATCAACCCGCTATTTCCTTGCCTTTTCCTCTTCCCGGGCTTCCTTCTCCGCATTTCTTTCCCCTTCGCCCTCTGCTCTCCCCCTTGCTCCCTCCCCTTCCTCTCCCCTTCCTCCGCGGTTTCTTCCGTCCTCCCCCCACCCCATTCTGCCCCCTCCTCTCCCGGCGCTCCCGCCCCCTCCCCCGCCCCGTGCCTGCAGACGCGCGGATCGTCCATGCGCTCCTCGCAGGCAGAATGCTGGGCAGCAGCGTCAAGAGCGTGCAGCCCGAGGTGGAGCTGAGCGGCGGCAGCGGCAGCGGCGGCGACGAGGGCGCGGACGAGCCTCGGGGAGCCAGCAGAAAGGCAGCCGCGGCGGACGGCAGAGGCATGCTGCCCAAGCGCGCCAAGGCGGCAGGCGGCGGTGGCAGTATGGCCAAGGCCAGTGCAGCGGAGCTGAAGGTCTTCAAGTCTGGTAGCGTGGACAGTCGTGTCCCCGGCGGGCTACCTACCTCCAACCTGCGCAAACAGAAGTCGCTCACCAACCTCTCGTTTCTCACGGACTCCGAGAAAAAGCTGCAGCTGTATGAGCCGGAGTGGAGCGATGATATGGCCAAGGCACCGAAGGGCTTGGGCAAACTGGGGCCCAAGGGCCGCGAGACTCCTATGATGTCCAAGACGCTGTCCAAGTCTGAGCATTCGCTCTTTCAACCCAAAGGTGGCCCTACGGGCGGCGCCAAGACCCCACTGGCTCCGCTAGCGCCCAGTCTAGGCAAACCTAGCCGGATTCCTCGGGGACCCTATGCGGAGGTCAAACCTCTCAGCAAGGCGCCTGAGGCAGCGGTAAGCGATGATGGCAAATCGGATGACGAGCTGCTTTCCAGCAAGGCTAAGGCGCAAAAGGGCTCAGGGACTGTGCCCTCTGCCAAGGGCCAGGAGGAGCGGGCCTTCCTCAAGGTGGACCCCGAGCTTGTGGTTACCGTGCTGGGCGACCTGGAGCAGCTGCTCTTCAGCCAGATGCTAGGTAAGTCTTGCCGCCCCGCCCCACCCCGCCCCTGGTTTTCTCCTGGCCAGCTGCAGGGAGAGGTTCGCTTTCCCCCTTTCTCCCCTCTGTACCGATCACTGGCCAGGTTAGGAGGGGCATTACTGCCCAGATGTGCAGAGCTGGCCTACCTCCAGCTGTGTCTGGCTAACGTGTGTCTTAAAGATGTCGCTGACGGGAGCCTGGGCTCTGCTGTGGCCTGTTGGAAGTGAGGGTGGACAATGGGGACGGGGGACTTGGGGGGATCAGAAATCATTAGCTTCCTTGAATTTTAAAGTCCGTGGTCCTAATACGGCAAAGCACGGTGAGGTTGGTAGAAACAGCAGCTGAAGAGCGGTCTGCGCTGGATAACACAGCATCCAGCATTGGTAGGGAAGCGTCGGTAAGAGCCCAGATCTAGAGCAAAGATGCAGGGGGGAAAGCAGATGTGAGGGCTAGTTGGTCCTTGGAGCAGAGCTGAGGCTCCACTTCCTCTGTGAATCCCGGGTGGGAGCTTGAGTCGGATTTCCCCGGGTGTGGGGGACCTGGCAACGAGAAGTGTCTGGGGCCAGGGAGGCGGGCGGGCAGCCAGCTGTGTGCATCTGGATACGCGTCCTTTCTCCCAGCCCCAAGCAGTCACCCCATCCCCCTACATGTTTTAGGGAACGGTCTGGGCTTTTGCAAGGAGACTCCCGAGAAGCCTTTGCCCTTTGGCTAATGAAAGCCAAGCTGGCGGGAAGGGAGGAACAAAGCTTCCTCGGTGGAGGAAGCCAGAGAGCTGCTCCATTGTTCTCCAAGCCTGAACAGTCCGAGGAAAAAATCCAGACCCAGCCCGGGAACCGTGCTTTCTTTCTGTAGAGCCCCTGTCCTCGCACAGGGATACGTGGAGGATGTGCCTAACGAGGCTGCTGTGCCTTGGAAGCCCCAACCGGGTAGTACAGGAGCAGCGGGAGATGGGCTGTTAGCCACCCTAAGTGCACAGACTTGTTGCAGTGGATGCGGGTCCTCAGGCTCCAGATCCCAGGGACCCCATCTTCCTGGGTACCTTGTGGGCTGGTTACCAGCTCTGCTGGGGCCTGGGAAGGGGCGTGTCGTGAGCGTGTGAAAGGGCGGGGCCAAGAGGAGGGTGGCGGTCCAAGTGACCATATTGATGGAGAGAGAAGCTAGCACTGGCCCAGGGCCCCTGGAGAATGCTGAAGGAAACCTGTTCAGCCTGCTGCAGTCTTCCTGAGACATCCCCCACCTGTAGGGTGGTGAGGGTCTGGGGAACAAGGATTCTGCCTCTGACACAGATGGCTTTTGCAGAGGCAGTCGGTAGAGAAGATAAGGGCAAAGGGAAGAAGAGGGTGCCTTTAGGCTGCCTTCCCCCCCCCCCAATTTGACTTGAGAGTGGAAAGGAGGGATGGGGTGTATAGAAGTGACAGGCAGAAGTGCCACCCTATTGCCTGTTGAGCCTGTCAGAGATCCTGCCCTCAAGGAGTTTGCCATTCAATGGGCTTAGATAGACAATAAGGAATACTAGGCACTAGACACCAGGGGGGCTGTGTGGGGGATGAAAACTGGACTGGGGTCTAGAGAGGGACTGAGAAGGGAGGCCTGTCTTAGGCCTCACCAAAGGAGGTGGCCATGGAATTGGGCCTTGAGACATGGAGCTGTCTCGGAACGCACGCACGTCGTTTAAAAGGGCTGAGGGGAAAGGGCCTTCCTGTGCTTTGGGCAGGGGAAGAGGAGTGCTGGAGTTGAGGGCACACACAGCCCCATGTTCAAGGTCAGGGCTTCCTCCGTTTGCCCATCAAAGGCCTCATAGCTGCTTCTCAAGAAGGGTCACCACAGAAACTCTGAAAGATAGGTATCTGGTCCTAGAGCTGGTTAGGAGCAGGAGAGGAAGAGGTGCTGAGCTGTGGTCCCTTATTCCTTCCTGGATGTCCTTTCCCCGGTCGCTTAACAAATCACAGGGCGATCAGGGACCTCCTCCCTTTCTGGCTGGTCAGATGCTGGGCCAAAGGCAAGAGCCTGCTGCCTGAGCCTAGAACCCATTTGGTCATGAGTCCTCAGTTACAGCTCTTTTGTGGGAGACCTAAGAGGAGGAGGAGCCCACAGGTGTGGAGGGGTCTGATGAAGGTGTGTGTACTGGTCTGGGCYGGCAGAGCCATTCTGATGGCTTTGCTCTCGGCTCAGGTGGAGGAGAGAGGTGGGAAATCTGCAGAGGTTGTCGTGCTGCTTCTAAATGAGAAGATACAGTGGCATCATGCCCCAGAATACACTGTCTGGAGTCAGACGGTTGGAGGCAGCTCATGACTCTAGGCCAAGCCTTTTTCCTGTGTGAAGATGAGGTAGGAGGGCCAGGAGGAGTAAGGGAGAAGGTGGAGCCGGTTGGCATCCCAGGGTCCGTACGAGTATGCCCAGGGTCAGGACAGGCCCTTGGTGTGCAGTGGGGCAGCATCTGGGGACAAGGCTGCTATGATGTCTCCCCATGGCTGAAGTCACGGAGTTTTTGCTCCCGTCCTCAAGGCCCAGTATCCGCTTATGCACATGCCCTGGTGCCATCTCAGACCCAACTTGGCAGGCAAAGGGCAGGGAGCTGGGGCAGCCTCGAATAGGAATCTTTCTGGAATAAAGGGGAAGAACTGAAACCTGCTCATCCCTTTCCCATCTCAGCTGGGGCCCAGATGATCAAAAATCAGGCTCTCTGCCCCTTCCCTAACCTGAAAGCTGCCAAGTAACTACAGTCCCCCCTGGGGGGCACTGGTAGCAGAGAAGGCTGAGGGCCAGTCCCCGGGGAAATAGGCCAATTCTAGTACCCTAGCTGGGTAGTTCACGAGATAGTTTTGATTCTGGAGGAAGGGCAGTAGGCCAGCTCTAGGGCAAAGCAGAAAGTGATATTCCCCAAATCTTTGTCCAGAAGCCCTAAGTTCTGGTCCCTCCTCTAGGGCTCAGTTTCCCCATATGTGAGCAGAAGAGACCCCCTTCCGTGACTCACCCTGTAAAGGCAGAGGCAGGGATTGGTTAGACCTTGTAAACATCCTGGGTGGATCAGAGAGCACTTAGATTAACACCGAGAAGTTAAAATTACAGTTATACCCCAAGTCGTACCTCAGCTCATCATCTAAAGATTAAAACAGTCAGTTTGTTGACTCCCCAACCAGTCAGCCTTCCAGGAAAGACTGGATGGAGTAAAACAATTAAGATGGCCCGAGGTCAGGGTGAGAAAGAACCCAGGTCTTGGCGTTCATAGTCCCATTTCTTCACAGAAGGGTGTCGGGCATCCATGGATGGGTTTCCATGGCAACAGTTCTCTATCCTCAGAAGCACCAACCAAATACAATTAAGGAGGAAAGGCAGGAAGCTATCCATTTCTAAGGCACTGGGGCGTTGGGGAGGAGGGTTGGGAAAGGGTTGGGAAAGGGTTGCTTCAGAGAATGCACTCTGGACCTGTATCAAGTGCTGGGGGATGACCTCTTTTCCCAAGCGCTTCTCACCACCACCCTTGCTCCTGTGCCTTGGTGGGGAGTGGACACATGACTCTAGTTAACTTGTCCTGAGCAGGCATGTAGGTATATGTGTATATGTTCGCATGCGTGTGTGAAGTGTGTGTGTGTGTGTGTGTGTGTGTGTGTGTATGCAGACTCACCTAGTACCAGAAAGAGTGTAGGCAACCCTTCTTGCTGCCCTTCCCTGAGTAGTGGCATTGGCTAGAGGGCAGTTTTGGAATTACAGGTTGATGACTTGTGACAGCATGCTGGGCCAGCCAGGCGAATGTACTCATGTGGAATAGGAGGTGACACAGGACCTTAGGGCTCCTGCCTTCCAGCGAGCAGACAGTTTCTTTCCCTGCCACTTCCAGGATGAGGTTCTTCCCATGACTGACTGACCCGAAGCCCAGAGACCTTAAAACGGGACTAAGCCATCTGGGACCCTGGTGGGTGTTTCCTGACACTTTCTTCTCGTTTATTTCTTCTGTCCTGTGCCCAATCTGCTTCTGGGGCTGTCATCAGCCCCTCACTGTCCCCCACCCCAACCCCCACCCCATCCCAAGCTGCCCAACCAGTTTCTCCTCTCCTGCTACCCTCAGTCTTACCCTTCTCCAATACATTCATTTCCAGTTCTCCAGCCGTTGGCTCACAGTGATGTAGGGGGCTTCCTGGAGCCCGGAGTCCCCAGAGTGCACAGCTGCAGCTCAGCCCCCAGCGGGCGGTAGCGGCTGCTCAGCTGCCTTTGCACCACACTGCAGCGGAGATGCCCCTCCTTCCCCACTAGAGCCTGCTCAGCCTTCCCTGGGATTTCTTAGAACCAAAGAGTGGAAATTGTCTAGATGAGCCACCCACTAAACGCTGAAATTAATCCCTCTGTGGCATCAGAGGCAGGTGGGTGTTGTGTTTACACACTCCTGGTAGCAGAGGGCTCACTACCTTATTTTCCTGGAAAGCGCTCACTGTTGGAAGGTCCCCACCCGCCTCTCTCTTCTTTCTGTTGAACAAAGATTCTGTCTTCTGCGAAGTTCTTCCATGGTACAGTTTGCTCTTTGGATTCTTACAGATGAAGGGAGCCTGCATCTCACTTAAGTTAGATGCCTGTCTGAGCTTCGTCTCATCTTTCCTCCCCTCGGCCTGTCTTTTCACGTTTCTTGCCTGTGTCTTTTTTTCTTTTTTTTTTTTTTTTTTTTTTTTTTTTTTAAATACGACGTCGTGGAGAGGGAGTCTGACCTATATGCACCTGGTTCCCAGGCCTGATAGTGCCTATCTTCCACCCGGATCACATTCCTGCTCCGCATACTATTTACATCTTAAATGAGTCCCTGCTGAGGATCCGTAGGACTCAGAGCACCTGGTTATAGATTTTTTTTCTTTTTCTTTATCTTTTTTTTTCCCTTGTCCCAGAGAAGCTGTTCCTGACAAAGCCTTTCTTCCCCTTTGCCGGAGTCCCTGTGCTAGCCAGCCAGCAGAAGGAAATGGCCGTCACCTGTTTCTCATTTGCTCTGGCTGACCTCCCCCCACCCCCTGTTGGATTACCCACATGTGTTTGATGTCCAGGGAGCCTACAGCCTTCCCTCCCTTACACATAAAGAGCCAGGGCACCAGACCCAGCTGACAACCCTACATGGGGAGGTGACCTCCAACAGAAGCCCATGGAATCCCCGCCATCAAAGCAGACACCTCCCCACGCTGCTGATTCTGCAGCTGGGGAGGCTGGACACCCAAACCTCCCTGGTTCCTTTCCACTTCGTTCAGTGAAGTCAAGCCTCTGCTTCCTTCTGGCCAGCAAACATCAGAGTGCAGCCCGGGATGATGTCTTATCTTCTCACCAGAGGTGGAGACAGGAACACAGTTGGACCTATCCCAGATCTTATACCTCTGGTATGTGAGATGTTAAAAAAAAAAAAAAAAGGTGGGGGAGTGGCCTAGGACCTGCTGGACCACTGCACTCCTCTGCCTAGCCTGATGCTACAGCGGCTGGGGAAGGCAGGAATCAGGGAATCAGAGATGTTCTGCAGGCTTCCTGCTCTTGCTGTCAACGCCACTGTACATCTTGTGTTTATACACAGTTCTTCATTCCATTCCGCCAGACCTCAGGCAACCGGGGACTCTGGGCAGGAGCCATGCCTTGGCCTGGGCCATCCTGGAGACTATTTTAGATATCTCAATGATACATTTCAGGGCTACGGGAGTGGGCGGCTTCAGTGCAGAGCCTTCTAATTTCTGGGTTGCAGTCTCGCCCAGTGTGTCTGCTGCTGCTGCTGTGTCTTGGGGTGTGGGCACCAAGAACTAGGCACTTCGGTTAGTGTGGTCAATCACTCCCACTGCCTGTCCCCAGCACAGTTGTCTGAGGATTATCCCTTGGAGTCCTGCTGTTGGACAGAGCTGGGTGCAGGAGATTTGAGTCAAGAGTCGCAGATGTTTTCGTAGAGAGCCGGCGTTATAAACTGTGACCTCAGGATGACTAGTAAGGCAACAGATGCACCGAGCGCACTGGAAGTATTGACATAATGGGTCATGTGGCACGCGGAGCAGATGCCTGGGACCTGGGTGAGGGTGACTGGTTGGAGTGTGCGGTGGGTAGCACGTGTTCCCATGAATCAGTGTACTCTGGTTTCCAGCACGGTGCATTTACATGTGTATACATGTATGTACACAAAAGCTGGACCCGTTTAAGAGCGTGAAACATGAGCACGGAGGAGCAACCACCCCCGAACAGACCCCCAGGCAGAGGCGGCAGGCTTCAGATGCCTGGCTTCTTTCCCAGCCAAGCACTTTTAAGTACTGGTTACCCTTCAGACTCTGAGGACACAGACTTTCTTTGCCCTTGGTGACCCACTAAACAGGCTCTTCCCTTTAGGGAGAGCTGGCAGCTATCCAGACAGGAGGCCCTGCCTTCTCTCTACAGAGTCCCCAAGGTGCCACGGAGCCTAGAATTTCAAGGTCCCTACGCTGGAGGCACTTTCTAGGAGCCCTGCTACTGGAATCTTCCCAGGTAGAAGGGAAAGGAAAGCTCAAGAATGCGATACCTATTTGTAGTGTTGACTAATCATGTGACGGCATGGCTTCTGTGGCCTATGTGTCATTATTTCTTGGTACTTACAAATGAAGAAATGGAGACCTTAAAAATAAATAAATAAATAAATAAATAAGCCACCGGAAGCCAGGAAAGCAAATGACTACCAGGGCCAGAACTTGAACTTAATCTCTAGGACGTATTGCTTCCGAGATCCCCAGTTCTTCTCCCAGTTTTTTTTTTCTTTTAATTCTGCTTAATTCATAGGAAACTTGTCCAGCAGCTGGCAAGGGCAAACGCAAAGGCATGCGCCTGAGACTGAGGCGTTAGGCAGGCTTACAGATGGAGAGTTGGGCAGCCAGAGCTCCTTCCCGCTGGCTTCGGGAGAGGTGGTCAAGGAGAAGAAACAGCTCCTGGAATTGTGTTTGGTGGGAAAAGGGGTGCTGGGCCAGCGGGGGCGGGGGAGGGGGGACAGCAAAAGGAACGAACGCAGCAGGTTTGCAAAGGACCACCTCCAAAGTCCTGTGTATCCTCCCTCCTAGGTGAGGTTGCCAGTGAGATTAACTCCCCGGGGCCTTCGGGGCCTTCATGTTCTGTATATCCTGATGACAGGGAACAGGGATGTAGCTGTTGCTGTCGTAGCCCTTACTGAAAAGGAGGCACCTAAGGATTCCTCTGTTCAGATGTTTCCTCCTTCATTAGCTACAGTTCTGATGAGGCCTACTGCCTAAGGTGCAATGTTTCAGGATTGGCCTTCCTCAGCCTTAGCCGAGGCGTGTGTGTGTGTGTGTGTGTG
>BDUI01000019.1:680858-691245 GCA_002335545.1 Apodemus speciosus
TGAGACAGGGTTTCTCTGTGTAGCCCTGGCTGTCCTGGAACTCACTCTGTAGACCAGGCTGGCCTCGAACTCAGAAATCCCCTGCCTCTGCCTCCCAAGTGCTGGGATTACAGGCATGCGCCACCACACCCGGCTTGAACTACACTTCTTGAGGTTTAGAATTTAGTTTTCCTTTTCTGATTTGCAGATATTTGTTTTGTTTGTCTTTGAGACAAAGTTTCACCAAGTAAACCTGACCGGCCTGGGACTCGTCATGAAGGCCAGGCCAGCCTCAAGCAGAGATTCCCCCTGCTTCCCAAGTCCTAGAATTAAAGGTTTGAACCACCACGCCCAACTTTCTAGGCACTTTTGACCACACTGAGTATCTGTGTTGATTCCCTGAACTCACATACAGAGGACGTGAGGAAGCAGGGACTCTGGGTGAGCCGGTGGGTAAGGATTGTCTGGATGGGCTCTGAGGCCAGATGAGCAGGTGGCCAGGCTGAGGGAGCCAAGCTCCCAGGCGTCTCGGTAGAGCATCTTACTGATGCGCCTGTCCAGCCATGCTGGGTGGGAACTGTCATCTGCTATGGTTGGGACAGGGGAGACCAGCACCCCCTTTGTCAATCTCTTACCTCCTGTGCTCCTTGGCTCCCTGTACCCATATGTTCAGGGAATGCAAACTGACACCAGCATCAGCTTGAGCCAGACATCACTGGAAAGGGAATCTGACTCCACCCCCTCTTGTCTTGCCTCCCTCCTTTAAAAAAAAAAAAAAAAGCCTGCATTATCTCAGGCAGCTCTGTATGTAGGAGAAATATGTCTGGAAGAAAAACAGATGGTGTGGGGGATGGTTGATGAGGTGACAAGTGTCCCTTCTATCCCTCTGTGGAGGGAAGGGACCTCAGGGGAAATGGTAGCAGCAGAAAGGGTGGAGGTGAGACTTTGAAGGCTTGCCTGGATGATAACTGACACCTGGGAGTCATGTGGGTGGAGCCTAAGGACATCTGCTGAAGCCCAGCTGGGTACCTGGCCTTCCCGCTGGCCCGGAGTCAGGGGAAGGGCAAGGGAGTGAGGCAGGGCAGCTGCTCGTTGGGCAGGGTGGGTCTGGGAGGCGGCTGATTATGGGGATCTCTCTGAGCTCCACTACGCAGCCAGGAACTGCTGCCCTTTGGAATGCTCCAAGCCAAGATTTCTCTGACTGGAATTCAAATATGAAAGCCATGAATAGAGGTGAGGGCACCCTGTGATGCTCCCTGGTGAGGTCAAGACACCTTTCCATGGGAGTTAGTTAGAGCCACCTGAGGCCAGGGACACGTACTTCTAACTCAGTGGCAAGCCACAGAATCATTGTTATCGCCAGAGAGAGCTGAGCTCAGGGTGGTGTGCAAACCCTTCATTTGCAGATGAGGAAGCCAAGGCCAAGACTTGCCTGGGCTCGCTTGAGTTCCCTTGACTGCTGATCTGAGGAGCCTCATCTTCCCTATCCAGTTTAAAACTCTCTAAGCCCCTTCCTCTGATCAGGATGCTCTACCTTGGCACACACAGCAGACCCTTCAGATGAAGGTGTGAGGTGAGCTGCCCCAACCCCACTCGTGAAGATGACCCAAGAACGGCAGAGCAGTGTGAGACCTCAGTAGTCATTGCTGAATCCCCTGTTCAACTGGAGAGGAAACTGGGAACTAAAAGGACATTTAGCCCCAAGGCACCCAACCCGTAGTCGGCAGATGCAAGCTCTAGATCCAGGTCTCTGACTTCTGTACCTGTCCCGTGATACCTATTTTAGGCTGTCATCCTGGGGAAGGCAGACGTGCTGCCTGTCACCTCAGCAAATGGCTGCTGCTGGCCTAAGTGTACATTTTTAAAATGTACCTGCTGAGGTTTGGGGATTGAGTGATAAGCTCACTCTACCTCCCCATGGCTATGAATCTCCTAAGTACATGTGTGGAAAAAAAAATCACTGTGCAGTTTCTACCACCCACAGAAGTTCATAAAACACTCACTAAGACCTAAGATGTAGAGGGGGTGGGGGTGGGGTGCGTTCCTTTGATCCCAGCACTTGGGAGGCAGAGGCAGGTGGATCTCTGTGAGTTCAAGGCCAGCCTGGAATACAGAGTTAGTTCCAGGACAGCCCAGGCTACACAAAGAAATCTCTCAGAAACCCCTGATGACCTCTGCCGGCGACAGTCCCGAGTGTAGGGAGATGCTCGCACCACGAGGAGGAGGACAGAGACCCCCAGCAGCCTTGGATGGGGCAGCATGAGCCCTGTTATGAACTATGGCCTCAAGCCCAAGAAACTGGGTTTCCTATCCTCTCCCCCTATAGAGGTTTCACAGGGATTAGAAAACTGCCTCAGTTTCCCTCGGCAGCCAAGCAATGGTAGTGACAGTGGAGGTAGGGAGATGAGATCATGTCAGCAGAATCTCAAGCCCCCTCTCAGAGTAGACAGGTGTGGTTCAGTAGTTCAGCCCCGTAGCCTCACCCACCACAGCTGCCAGCATCCCAGCTCCACTGTTCTCACGATCTCTGCAGGCTCTGTGCGCAGGTGCAGACGGGCCAGGCTGTCCTTCCTGACCATTTTTAAGGCTGAACTGTGCTAACAGGCATCTTGGAACCTTTAGACTAGAGAGCTGTGTGCTGAGACAGTGACCCTTTGGCCTTCTCAGCTGCTTGGTCCTTACCGCCCAGCCTGGCCCTCCTCCTGGTCTCCCTGTCTCTAGGAATCATAATTCCTTAATACTCGTTCAGGGTTGTGGAAGGAAAGTAGAAGACACAGGTAACAGGGGCTGGTCAGGGAGGGCTTCTTGGAGCAGGATACAGGTCAGCCCGGGCCCTGGGGCTGGGCAGAGATTCACCAGGTAAAGCAATGAGTGGTATGGTATTGAGTAAGCCCAAGTATTCATAAGGGCAGCAGATCGCCAAGGCAGTAGGGGAGCACCACGACGCTGGGGGCATAGGGAAGGATAGGGCCCGAAAGGACCAGATGGGGGCAGATGGGGCAGATAGGGGTGGGGTCTGGGATGAGCTAGGCCTGATGTGTAGGATCAAGATTCTGTATTTTCCCTTAAGCTCAGTGAAAAGACAGGAAAAGTTTGGTTTGTTTGTTCTGGTTTTCTGTTTTGTTTTCGTTTGTTGTTGTTCTTTTTGGGTGGGGGTGGGAGGACAGGGGACACAGTATCAAGACAGAGTTTCCCTGTGTAGCCCTGACTGGAACTTGACCCGCTGGCCTCAAACTCCTAGACCCAAGGCGAGCATCACTGTCTCAACCTCCTGGCCCCAGGAAAGGTCAGAGGAGGAGTAATTCGAGGTTTGTTTTGTGAAAGCCACCCAGTCAGCTGTTGAAGAGCATAAGTGGGGGAGGCTAGAGTGAGGGAGCCCCACCTGGAAGACCCCCAAGACCATCCAAGCCATCCGGGTATGTCACGGTGCTCCTGAGAAGGGGCCGACAATACAGATGTGAGACTCAGAGGGCGTGCACGGGCTCCAGGGAGAGAATGAAAGCAGAGAGGGCCAGCCCCCAGCCAGCAGCCCTCAGGGGAAGGACAGGACCTGTGGTCCTGGAGAGCTTGTCCCCTGACCCACAGCAAGGTCTTTGGTGACAAAATGTGATCATCTCTGCCCTCGTGTGTTAAAGTTTTCATAGCTAAGTACTTTTCATTTTCACTTAAAAAAAAAAAAAAACTAAACTAACAAACTTTATTTTGCCTGTGTGTAAAAAGTTTCTTACGTGTAAAGCATGCACGTTTGGCTAAAAGCTATGAAATTCTCTATTTTTCTAGTAATACCATCTGTCAAAAAGTCAGCCAATTTTAACTGAACTTAGGGCCCACAGGAATCGTACAAACTGAACTCAGGGAAGAGAGAGGGGCTGTCACTCAGCCCTCAGTGGGAAGATATGGGGGAGACCAGGGTAGTGTCTGAGGCAGGGAATATGGCAGTGATGGTGATGGCGATAGAGATGGTGATGATAGTGATGGTGGTGCTGCTGGTGCTGGTGGTGCTGATGAAGATGAGTTTTTGGTGCTGGGGGGACCAGTGATGATAGTAGAAAAGTAGTCAGGATTGTAGGGAAGGCAAGATGGTGACGGTAATTGCAATGACATTTGGTGGTGGTGAGGACAGTAATGCTGTCTGCAGTCTCAGGGAACACTAGTATGATGCTCTTGGAGTTAATCGTTGTGATGTGGGTCATGGCTACCCCACGTATGCCCAAATAGAAGAGTTAAAGGCAGCACACCCCACCACCACCACCAAGGGCCTTACATCACTTACTTAGGCATCAACTTTGACCACAATAGAGGTTACAGAGGACGTGCAGAATTGGTCCCTGAGGGGCTGGGAGATGGGTCAGTGGGTAAAGTGCTAGTTGAACAAACTCAGTGAGCTGTATTTGGATCTGTAGAACCTATGGACAAGCCCAGAATGCAGGTATCTGTGCTCTCGGGCCTCTATGAGGACTTGAGGTAGAGGGAGGAAAACCATTGGAAGCCAGTGGGCCAGCCAGCTTGGCATTTGTAGCAGTCACCAATAGACATGCTGTCTGATGGCAGAAGGTAAGGCCCAACGCAGAGGCTGTCCTCTGACCACCATACACGTATTGTGGCCGTCAGCTGCTCAGATCTAAACACACAGGTCATACATACACACGTGATTGATTGGTCCTGGACTTCAAGGACCGTGACTTGTGTTAAGTTTTGGTGTTCCGAGTTGCTATGCCGACATTTAGACCACGCCCACAGTTTTTCATGAGAGCCCCCATGTGTTAAAGCACCCCTTTACGACCTGACAACCCTGGTCCCTGCCTCCCACCCCCGCCTCTGCTGTCAGGACAGGTGAGGTAAGCAAACAGAGCTTTGCCAATAGCAAGGGCTGTGGGGCCGGTCGAGTGTTTCTCTGTGACCCTGAACAACTCATTTTACCTCCAGGTCCTCCGGTTGTGCATCTCTTCTTGTTGTTGTTGTTGTTTTGTTTTGGGTTTTTTTTGTTTTTGTTTTTGTTTTTCAAGACAGGGTTTCTCTGTATAGACTTGGCTGTCCTGGAACTCACTCTGTAGACCAGGCTGGCCCCGAACTCAGAAATCTGCCTGCCTCTGCCTCCCGAGTGCTGGGATTAAAGGTGTGCACCACCACTGCCCGGTTGGTTATGCATCTCTTGCCAGGAGAGGATATCTGCTCCACCCTTCCTAGCTGCTGCCGGTGGGAGGGCATTTGCCGTCACCAGCAGACACAGATGTGTGGGCATAGGGGCAGGGCGGGGGACCTCTGCAGGCACTGTGCATTCCTCGCAGAGTCTACCAGCTGTCTGGTCAGCAGACTTGGCCACAAAGGGGTCCTTGTCTAGGAGTTCCCACGGGGAAGCATGTGTCCTGTGTCCATGCTGGCCTTTATCTCTGGTGAGTCATGGCAGTCATGGTTTGAGGTAGAACTGTTGGAAGCCGCAGTTGGTGGATCTGCAGATCTTAGGCCCAGTTTAGGTCTGAGAGGTGGGTGATGTAAGACCAGTGGTGCCATCCGGACCCCACCTCCTTTCTCACCCCTACCCTGAGCAATGGTAGCCCCTCTCCTTTTCAGCCCCTCCTTTCCTCAGAACACAGGAGCTCATTCTCACTGATACTACTGTCTTACAGCAGCCTAGGGCCGCCCCGTGCCTTTGTCTTATTGTTTTGGTTTGGTTTTTCTTTTTCAACCTTAACCCCCCACCCCACCCCCAAATGAGTATTATACTTTCCACCAAACCCAGTATATATATTGGGTCTGAAATGGTCTGAAACTGTTATGTAGAACGTACTTGATTTGTTTCACTGTATGTTTGGTTTTTAACTTGAGCTGGTTGCAATCCACTGCACTGATTACTACATCTACAAATGAGTTACAGTGTGAGCTTTGAAAAGCCCTGCTTTAAAAGGACCTTCTTCTCTCTGAGCGCAGAGAGGCGGGTTCACCCAGACCTTGGATATTAGAACATGTTCTCGGTGCCAGGCACTGCCTGGGGAACCTTTGCAAAGCAGAGCCGTGGATCCTCCCAGCACTGCAGAGCAGGCTTTACTGTCCTCACAGTAAACTCCCAGTTGAAGGGGCAGGAAGCGAGGTCACGCGGGGTTTAGGTTATTTGTCTGTGAGTGTTAGGACCCCAGACACCTGCAACCTTAAATGTGTAGGCTCCTGGCTGCCAAGAGGCCACAGAAATCAAAATGGGCTTTTAAATGGGATAGTCATAGCAGTTTAAGAAAGGAGTAGCTACGGGACAGGGCAGGTGGCCCTGCACAGCTTTAACCCCAGCGCTTGGGAAGCAGAGACAGACACATCTATGTGATTTTAAGGCCAGCCTGGTCTACAGAGTGAGTTTTAGGATAGCCAGAGCTACTCAGAGAAACCCTGTCTTAAAAAGAAAAAGCCTGCTGGGCAGTGCTGGCACACGCCTTTAATCCCAGCACTTGGGAGACAGAGGCAGAGGCAGGTGGATTTCTGAGTTCGAGGCCAGCCTGGTCTACAGAGTGAGTTCCAGGACTTCCAGGCTACACAGAGAAACCCTGTCTCAAAAAAAAAAAAAAAAAAAAAAAAAAAAAAAAAAAAAAAAAGAGAAAAAGCCTGTGTGTGTGTCTATAGTCAGAGCTGGAGTCCGTCGTCCTGGAGAGCCGGCCTGGTTTGTGTGCTCTACGTGGGGGTGCTATGTGAGCTCATAGCCCCTTGAGATGCCCGGGTACCTCTGCTCTATGGATTCCAGAGCCCGATGGCACTAACATTGAGGTTCCAAAACTCTTCTGCCCACTGGCCAATGGGCATTAGAGTCACAAACAAACCCGATCCTTGGCTTTTTAAAAAGTGCTGCTGTTAATTTTAAAAATAGCACTTTTCACGGGCTTTAAAAAAAAACCCAAGTGAGCTTAATCATCCACTCGCGCCGTTTTTCAATGAATGCATTGTTTTAGGCTCTGTGAGAATGCACTAAAAGTAAAAAAAAAAAAAAATTCAGAGTGTGTCCCCATATTTTAAAGGTTGCTCTTAAGACGAAGACAAGGATTCCTGCACGTGGGCAGGCAAGACCCACAGATGGCCATGGCGTCCACGTGTAAAGCAAGCGAGCATTTGTAAGGGGTGGTCGTGGGAGGCACACACTTACCAGATTTCGCTTCTGTTCCTGCTCTTGGCATAGCAGCTAGAGAGGATGGGATGGATGGAGGGAAGGAGGGAGGAGGACGCAGGGAAGGCTGGGAGACCGTGCAATAGCTGAAGTAGAATTCTTTCTTTTTTCTTTTTCTTTTTTAAAGATTTATTTCACTGTATAGTTATGAGTATTTTGCCTGCCTGTCTGTTTGTGTGCCGTGTGTGTGTACCTGGTATCCGAGGAGGCCGGAAGAGGAGATTAGATCCCCTGAAAAGGCACTTAGGTATGGCTGTGAGCCATGGTATGTCATGTGGATGTTGGGAATCGAACGTGGGTCCTCTGCAAGAGCAACAGGTGCTCTAAACTGCTGAGCCATCTTTCCAGCCCCCGAAGCAGAGGTCTTAATTATTCTTAGCCTCCCCTAAAGTGAGACTCAGCCCCATCCGTCTCTCCTCTCTTTCACAGCTGGAAGTGTTAAGCCTATTGCTCTCAGCCACACCCAGTGTGGTCCACTGTCCCTGTGCTTGGCAACCTCAATACAGAAATTCAAAGCAAAGAGAGACACCCTCCCCGCCCCCCCCCCCGGAGCCCCTCACCTGTCAGGGAAGAGGGGACGGGAGCCACCAGGAGCTCCAGGCTCTGGCAAGGGAGAGGGCCAGGCTCGGGGCGGTGGGTACAGCTGTGGCACATAGGAAGGGACACAGCAGTTGAACGCCAGCTCTACTCAGACTGTAGACGTGGAAGATTGCCCAAGAGTTGTCTGGACCCAGTTAACTGAGACTAGAAATGCCAGGAGGGTGCTGAGGACTAGAGCCGTAGAGGACAGACAGAATTAGAGATGGATTCTTAGAGAATCCCTGAACAAGGACAGCATCAGCTGGAAGAAACAGCTGCAGAGGTGTGCCATCTGGGGGGTGTGGTCAGCAGCTGGGAGGGAGGACCGAGGACCTGGGTCAGTGGCTGGGAGGGAGGACCGAGGACCTGGGTCAGTGGCTGGGAGGGAGGACCGAGGACCTGGGTCAGTGGCTGGGAGGGAGGACCGAGGACCTGGATCAGTGGCTGGGAGGGAGGACTGAGGACCTGGGCCAGTGGCTGGGAGGGAGGACCGAGGACCTGGGACAGTGGCTGAGAGGGAGGACCGAGGACCTGGATCAGTGGCTGGGAGGGAGGACCAAGGACCTGGGACAGCTGGCACCAGTGTTTCTCAGGCTCGTTGGAAACCAGGCCAATTCACGTTCTGAGATACCTCTGCTTGGCCCAGGCAGCTGTTAGCAGACCCCTCGAGTGCCCTTGGCCAGCCCCAGCTCCAGTCCTCTCCTCACCTGACTCCCTGTGAACCAAGCTTGCCAGCTAAGAAACAGAGCCTGCTTCAGCTATGGACAGAGCCAAGAAAAGTCACCATGGTAACCCTCTGGCTGATGGAGACTCGGGTTGCCATGGAAACATGTATAAAATAAAAAATGATTTTGGGGACGGGTTGCAGCTGAGAAGAAGGGTGGTGGGGACCATTCGCAGCAGCGCACACTTCCCAGGGTTCTGTCCTGTGGCTCCTCCAGTTCCTCTGGGGAAGGGGGGGGGGGCGGAGAGCCAGAGCCCAGCCCAGCACTTCTGAGAAATGGCACTGATACTCCCAGGAACACTCCCAGAGGGCATCCCATGCAAAACACGTCTCCCATTTCCCTGGTGAGTGCCTTGCCCAACCATGTCTTTTAGTGCCAGGTCGGCTCCTCAGTAACACCGTGAAATCTGCAAAATTCATATGCCACTGTAGCCTGGCTTCTCCAGGGGACTCCAGGCCCAACTGTCTCGCACAGTCAGTCTCTTTTCTGAAATGGCCCTGACTTGAAGGTCCCTTTGTCATGAGCATTGGGAGATCTATCCAGGCACTGGGCATGCTCAGAAGAACTGCTCTACAGAGGAACCCGCTCTTCAGTGTGGCCTCACAGTAAACACCAAAGGAGACGGATGGTGTTTGGATTTCACTGAGGCAGGAGAACCATGCGAGCTAAATCCCACCTCTTGCCTTCTTCCCCTGAACCCTGCCCACAGTAGGAAGGTTCTGGAACAATCTGTGGAATGGGTCATTGCTCGGTGGAACCACTGGGTCATTTTCTGATGTGAAAGGGCAGGAGAGGAACCTCAAAAGAAAGAAACATTTTGTTGTCCCCTCGGTCTGGCCCAGCAGTTGTCATTAATGATTAGAATGTATTTACTATCCTAGGCCTCAGTTTCTCCCTCACCAGAGATGATGCCAGGCCCCATTTCAGAGATGGAGCTGTTAATGAATCCTGGCAGACCTGGGAGCCTCCTCCAGACCTGGGAGAAGGCGGGGAGGGGGAGGGTACAGGGTGTGACCGAAGCTTACCCTGGAGACCCAGGCCCCTCTGAGGCATTCAGCCCTGAGCTTAGTGCTCAGTGGAAGCTGCAGCCTGAGAAAACTGCTTTCTCCTGAAAGCTGCCCTTAACTTGAGCCAGTCTCAGCTCAGGTTTCAGGACTCGGGGATTCCTCTTCCCACCCCTGCCCCCACGACTAGAACAGAGTTCCAAGCAAGCTGAGGAGACCACATACTACCTTTCAGGAGACAGGCCCAGCTGTTTCTCCCTTGTGCTACGTGTCTCCTGGGACCTCCAGGACAGAAGAATCAGCAAGACTTGGGGACAAAGCTGGTTGTGCTGGAGAACTGCACGGAGCTGGTTTGGCCTGACTGAACAAGGCCAGGGCCTGGGTGCTTTGTTCTGTCCCCCCCACCCCCTCCGTGCTCAGCCTGCTCTGCCAAGAGGAGACACAGTTTCTGAAGGGCGCCAGTCCAAATTCTTCCTGGCTCTTCTGAACATCCCCTATTCCTCTCCTGTCAAGCATTTTTATGCCAAAATAATTAGGTAATTAATGGTCGTGTCGTAGACCTTGTTTCTGCACTCCACACGTCTTAAGAACTTTGGAGTCTGTTTGTAATACACGTGAATATCAGCCCACAGACTTGGACACTCAGCAGATACCCTATCAGTTGCCAAGTCCACATAATTCTTATTCTGAGCCGTTACCTACCTGAACGCCAAGAGGTTTCATTCCAGAGTTTCTGTGGTCCTTTTCCCCAAGCTGACACTTGCACCCAAGCCAGGAGAGTTTAGGAGGGGCTCGGAGAGAGCGTGATATGGCCTCTACAGGCTTCCTTGGCTCTCAGATGGGCAGTAGCTCTCCAGTGGGCAGGTCAGGATTAAAGCTGTTGAGTTTCCTGTTGCTGTCATGCTATGGGCCTGGCAGTCTTGGCCAAGCCAGGAGCCTGTGTGCATTGTCCCCCCCCC
>BDUI01000019.1:691900-732387 GCA_002335545.1 Apodemus speciosus
TCTCTCTCTCTCTCTCTCTCTCTCCCACCTATCTTAGTCTCCCTGGTGCTAGGATTACAAATCCTCAACCCCAACCTCAACTTTTTAAAAATGTAGAGTTGTGGGGGTGGGGGGGTGGGGATGGAACTCGGGTCCTTGTGCTTGTACAAACGAGCCCTCCACCAACCAAACTACCTCCCCCTTCCTGAGCCTTCGTTCTTAACTTCCTGTCGATAATGGCAGAGGCTTCAGTACCTTTAAGGAAGGAAGAAGGAAAGGGTATGGAAGGAGTAATTTTCCCCACAATTTTGTGTAACTTTCTGACTTCATCAGCCTCCAGAAGAGGTTGCTTCCTGCAGTGTCGTGCTCCATTCAGTCCTGTAAATGCACCGCTTCCTACCACCCACTCAATCTCCCCGCCGCCCGCCCGTGCAGCCTCAAGGCGGTGCCTCCCGCCAACTCTCCTCCCCAGCTGAGGCTTTGCATACTTATCTCAGACTGAAAAGCCTCTAGGAAGGACCTGTCAGAGGTGGGAAGAGGCCCGAGAGTGTGGGCAGATTTTGGCAGCCCCTCCCCACCGTCTGCTTCCAGCTAGGATGCGGGGGAGGGGGAGGGGGAGGGCGTGGGGGGGTTTCTGTTGGAAACTGAGATGGGGTAGCCAAGATGAGAGGTGGTATTGCCTAGCCGAGGGCTGCTGGCGGGGAGGGGGCGGGGGGGGGGTTAGTCCCTGGGGAGTGGGGACCACAGTGCAGCTTCCCCAGTCACCCAAATGAAGCCCCTCCTCACTGCCCTCCAGCACCTTGGCTGAGGGGAGCCAGCTGGCCTTCTCCACACCTTTTCCTTCGCCAAGCTTGGTAGTGGTCTCATTCACAACTTGTCTCCCAAGGCGGGAGAGAGGTGTTTGAAGAACGAGAACCTGGGGGCTTCCAATTAGCAGAGCGCATCTGGGAAAGTGGGGCTACGGGATGCAGGCGGCAGCCCCGGGGGGCTCCTTCCAACTGTGAGTGGCAGGAGAGCCAGGTGAGAGGCCCGTGGGGATGGCATGGAGATCTCTCCTGCCTCTACCAAGCACTTGTTCCCTCTCTCTTCCCCTTCCTCTCCCAGGTCACCCCCCTCCACCCTCTCTGCTAGGGTCGGAACTGTGGGCCTTGCATACGCCATGCAAATGTTTTATCACTGAGTTGTACGCCCCCGCCTATTACTTCCGTTTGATCTCCTCCGGGGTTTCTACTGACCCCTTCATTCGTGGCACGGACATCCTGGTCCCCTCCAAGCCTGACGAATCATTGAATGTTATTAAGACTTACAATGTCCCTGCACTGTTCTGAGCACTTTACATTTATTGGCTCCTTGTGGGAAGCCTACAAGGTTGGAATTATTTTTGCTCTCCTGCCGATAAGGAAACTGAGGAGGAGAGGTTAGGTAATTTGCTTGAAGTCATTGCACTAGAAAGTGGTGGGAAGGGAGTTTGGGCTCTGGCTGCTCCATTCTGTGCCTCCCAGAGAGGCTGTGCTTGGTAGTTGTACAGAGAGGGAGACAGGATGCTGGGTACCCAGTTTACATCATTATTCAGATCAGATGCATAAACTATTGTGATTCTTCTGTAGGGGAAATTGTTTTCCCTACTTATTTACTCAGAATGGACTTGTGGGTATTCCTCTTATCCTCTGAGATATAGTCCAGGGCTGTATTTTTCATTTTGTAGATGAGGTTGAATTTATTGTGCTGTTCCTTTTGCAGTGTTGGGAGAATTCTGCAACAGTCTGGATCCTTACGGATAAATGAGGGAAATGGAGGAGGGATCCAGTCCAGGCTGGCCAGGCTGGCTTGTACTGCTTCCCAGAGCCTTTACCATTTTACCTCTCTGCCTCCTGTTTGCTCTGGCACGCACCAAATCTGAACTGCTTCTGCTTGCTGCTTCTACCTCTCAGATCTTAGTTTTCTTTATTGTTTGACCCTATAAAATTCTCTAGACCCAATTTGCTTTTTTTTTTTTTTTTTAAACCTCAGTGTTCCAAGCATCAGCCATTTTTCTAAGGAACCCTTGTTGCTTTGATTGGAGTAGGAATTAGGAACTGAGACCTGTGTTCTGGGTGCATTCGTTGCTGCTAAAATGTGGCTGTTTCTAGGTCCTTAGAGTTGGCAAAACTAGAAGTATGTGTGCCTGTGCTGACCTGTGTATGACCATGTCTCTATAGAGGAGATAGTGTAATATATGAATAAACATTAGCTTGGTGTATCAATAAACATGAGTTAATAGAGATTTTTTTCCAACCCTAACCTAGAATCACGTGGTTCATTCTAATCTTCCCTTTATGCTGCTTTTTAAAACACCAGGTTTTTAAATATTAATATTTTGTCACTATACAAATTGGGAGTTTCAAACACCATTTGTTTGCGATCACAGTGTTTTAAGATAAGGCTGAGAGACATTTAACATGTACTCCAGTGTTTGTTGAATTAAACTGCATTGTTCCATATCTGCCCCTTCAGTTATGTTCAGGGTTTCCAGACCTGTGCCTGTTTCTCTCAGCCCTGAGGCTGCAAGGAAAATTAGCTCTCACTTCCCCCAGGTGATTTTGGAAGGAAACAGCTTGTAGTTCTGCCAAGGTGTCTATTAACCCACGTTTGGGAGTTTCTGTTCACTTCCGTCCCTATCTGTCTCCCTGAACACCTGATACTTCCTGGGGTGGAGCCAGAGAGTCTAGGATCCATTACCATAGCTGAAGTAGAAGCTTCAGTGACAACCCCTGGCCTTCCTCCTGGCTCTGCAGCCAGTATTTCATTTCCACAAGGTGATAATCAAGGCTTGTATAGACCTCCCAGTAAAATCCAGAAAGCTTGAAATGGCTTACCAGTCATCAAACTCCTTGATGCAGAATTCTGTGTCACATTTTTCCCTGTGTCCCTGCCAATACACCAGTTCATTTAATTAAGGTGTTTGGTAAGTGGTGTAATTAAATGTCAGGACACAAAGTTTCCTAGGTACTTTTTTTCTTCTTCTTCTTTGAGACAGGGTTTCTCTATGTAGCACTGGGTGTCCTGAAATTTGTTCTATAGACCAGGCTGGCCTCAAACTCATAGAGATCCTTCTGCTTCTGCCTTCCTAGTGCTGGAATCAAAGGCACGTGCCACCACTATCCTGCTACTAGATACTTAGAAATGATTATTTATTTAGAAATAATGTATTATTTTTTAATTATGCTGGTGGCATGTGAATATATGCACATGTGCCTGTGGAGACTAAAAGGGGGAATCGGTTATCCGTAGAACTGGAGTTGTGAGTCTCCAGATTTGGGTGCTGGGAACCGAAGTCCGGTCTTCTACAAAAACAACACCTGCTCTTAACCATGGAGCCATCTGTTCAGCCACTGGATACTTTGTCCTTAGTGCCTCCAGCATTTTCTAACTTAATTTCCTTTTGCTTAAAACTCCACAACTTTGTTACAAGGTTGTATTTATCTCTCTATCTGCCTGGCGTTGCCACCACAACTGCCCATTGTCAAAGCCTCTGTGGGTGGTTCTTTCTCTTTGCTACTTATTGGGCAGCCTTTGCTTCCTAGAGAGCTCTTAAGTTGGCTTCCGGGCAGCAAGCATCCTTTTCTTCCTGGAGAATTGCCCACCCCCTGCAGCCTACCTCTCTTGCCCACCTCGGATTGCACTCCCGGTGCCCCTGTCCACAGCAGGAATTGCTGATGACAGGAGGTGGTTCACTTACTGCCAGTAGCCCAAAGCTCCAGCGACAGCTGCTTTACCACTCAATTCATAAGCCCCTTCTTGGCTCAAAAGGTGTTTTGCGATTATGCATAGCTACCCATTAACAGAAACCTTTCAGCTCCTTGAAGGCTTGTACATGCTCACCCTCTCTTTTCTTCAGAACTCTGAGTAAGCGTATCCAGGAAGGTTTCCTTTGCCAGCATAGCTACAATTATTTGAATTGTTACTTGGAATGGCCTGTGGTCTTCCATCTAAGGATTTGCCATTGGATAGATACCTTTCTGTGATTGAATATAGGTAGCCATCTTGGAAGGGTTTTAGAGATTACCCATCTCTAGTCACCAGGGGGAAGTTCTCAGCCTAGCATGTATCTGCTGTGTGCCATCATCTCCCAGCTCCTTGGAGAGGAGCTCCAGGCTGAGGGCCCTTGGGAGACAGTCAGGTTTAAAACGAAAGGGAACCAGATGTCGCTGGGATACCTGGGATACATGGGATATTGACAGTAACAGATGACAACCTTTGAGTCCCTACAAGATATCAGACCCTATACTAGCACTTAACATGCACTAGCTAATTTAATATTTCTAGTAACTCTGAAAAGTAAATATAATTACTTCATTTGCCACAAAAAAATGAGACTTTTGAACATAAAAGATCCTTGCCTAAGCTTACACAGAGTCACTATGTAGCCGGGAATCTAGCTATATCTATCTATTTTAAAGCGGTACTACTCTATTTGGCCCTGGATCTTGGTTCAAGTTTGTTTTTTCTTGAAGCCGAGCTTCATTCGTGGACAGGGAAGAAAAAGTGATAAGTCCATTTCTCCAAAGCTGTCCTTCAAGTGTGGGCAGATGAGAAAGAAGCCAGGGGCTCTTATATACCCCACCCGTCTCCTGTAACACGATTCCAGACATTCTTAATTTACCTGTGCACCACTGAAGAGAAGAGAGACTGCCTGGCCATGCTGTATCTAACTGCCCCAGAACAGAGTGGCATGGCAGATTATGACGGGTCAGAGTAACTTGGATTGTGTGCTTTGTTCAATCTTTGTGTTCACAGAGCTTGGTGGTAGATTGCTAACTGAAATAAGGAGATGTTGTGGCTCATCAGAGCAGAGTAGGACTCACCTTGTTGCTGGGCCTTGGCTTCTCTGCTCCTTGGTGTGATGACAGGGATGGTGGATGGAGGTCAGCATTAAGGAGACAAAGCACATTAGGTGTGCCTAGAGCAGGCCAACCTCTTCCTAGGAGTGATGTCATCCCGAAAGGACCGGGAGATCTAGAGTAAAGTGCTGAATGAAGGAGCGTGGAAAGTGATCTGGGGTTCAACTAACGATCACATTACACTGGAGAAAAGATTCGCACACAAACAGAGACACTGTGTAACCAGATCAGAGCAGAAACACGGCTGTCTGTGTCATTCACGCCTGCCCACCGTTCAGACCCAGGCATCCTGTTCTGCGGGCTCTTCCCATAGGGGAAGAGGTTCCGGTATCACTAGATTATCACTGACATTGGCCCAATACAAAATAATTATACAGGGGATTCTGAGCGCCAACATAATTAGTCCAATTAATCTCTAGCGATGAATTATTCTGTTCGATAATCGTCTTCGGAAGCAAAGGATTCATTAACATCTCTGGCTGACAGCAGGGAGTCAAATGTCCTTTTATCTCCTTTCCCTGCCCCTGACAAGATGGAGTGAAATTGCCTCTCACATTGATAAATTCTATCTCCATTAAGAACAAGGCTGGTACGGGGAACAGCAGAGGCTGGGACCCGTGTATGAGGTGATGTGTCTGCCTCTCCACACACTTCTAACATTGAGTTGAAAGCCTCAGTTTATCCAGGGAGTCAGGAGGGGAATGGAGGGCAAGGTCTTCATTAGAGATGAGCTGGCTCCTAGGAAGGGTTTCCAGAGACGGATAATCCCAGCATTCCCACCAAAATCTCATGGAAGCCCCGTTGTCTTCCTTTTTGTAGAAACCTTTTATTACAGAGCTACTGGTGGAAAGGCAGAGTAGACTCTGAGGAGGGTGCTGTGTCTGTGGAGCTCAGTCTGCCCACGTTCTGAGAGGTGTGAGTGCTCATGGGAGTGTTGGTGGCTGCTCAGCTAAGGATCACAGAGCATCTGGGCTGTGGGCTTGCCTGCTAAGTGTCTGTACTGTACACTGTATCCACTGCTTCCTTATCGGGCTGCCCAAGGCCCAGAGCTTGCCTCCACCCCAGGGCCTCTTACGTAGCTTATTCTCTAGTCCTCCTTTCCAGAAAATGAACATTATACGCAGGTATAAGATTTGCATTTAATTTCAGAGTTTCTAGACACCCTCTGCAGCTCCTTTGGTTTATGGAGTCTTTTGAGCTCTGCAGAGTGGAGCTGGTGTGATAACAGAGTCCACCTCAGCGTGGCTGACACTGGGGCCGAATAACTGTCCGAGGGTGCTGCCCGGAACGTTGGAAGATGTTTGGTAGCATCCACAGCCACTGCATTCTTGAGGCCAGTAATGCATCTAGTCAAAAGTCTCTCCAGAAGTATTTCTGTTACTGTTGAGAGCCACTGTACCAGAGTCACAACTGAACAGTCACCTCCAGGGCCCAGAGAGGGTGTGAGAGACCAGCCTTCTTGCTTGGTTTGCTCCCTTGTTTTCCCCAGAGTCTGGCACAGTGACAGTGCTGAGGGCGTGGCACAGTGACAGTCCTGAGGGCGTGCTCTCTGACCCGGAGACGCATCCAGGGAGGCCAGGCCTGCCAGGTTAAAGGCGTAACATAAGCAAAGGAACAAAGGTGTTGGTGATGTGGTTGTCTCCAGGGAGTGCAGAAAAGCCACCTTGTCCCTGGTCCCTGGCTGAGGAACAGAACTGTGGGACCTCCTTTCTTTCCTGCCAGGTGGAAGGATGGTAGATAAGAGGGATGGGAACAACTTTTCTGAATCTTCCATTAACTGGTCTTAGCTCTCTGTGAACCTGGACACGGCCTTAGAATTCTAAGAGCAGCCCAGCATAAGGCGCTAGAGCGGAAGGCTCTTGCTCAGCACCTGCTCACGGAGCAGACACGTAGCTTCCCCAGCTGCGGCGGACCGGAGCCCGTGTAAGCAATGGGGAATGTTCGGCTTAAAGCCTGCTCAGGCAGGAAGCGTGGGTCTCTCGATTTATGTGCTATGGCTTTTCCAGGACTGTATGTCCTCTCCCTCTTCTGGACCCCATTCCTTCTTGGCTGTTGGAGCTGATCTGTCTCTGGAATCTCTTCTCCCAGTTGTCCCCTTTCATTCATTTATATCTCCGTTCACTCGTTTGCAAACGTTTTAAGAGCCTGTGTTGTCTGGTGAGGCTCTCACCACAGAGTGGCTTGTATGGGCACATACGATACCACGCGCCGAGCGCGGCGTTGTGGGGGATGGAGGATGTGGCAGGAGCCAGAGCATTGCCTAACAGCTAGCCGAGGGAGGGAGRCCCGTCAGAAGCCTTTTAAGGGAAAGAGGGCCATTGAAAGAGGGGAATTAGGGTGAGTGACGGATAGCTCAGTTTAAAAGTCTGGGTAGTGAGTTTTATTGTAGTTTTTTTTTTTTTCTGTGTGTTTAAAAGTTGTATGTCCAGTAAAATATATGTCTGCCTGCCTGGGGACAATTGCTCTGACTCACAGGTAACAGGAATTTGTAATGGCTCAGAAAATGGAAGAAACTCTTTAAAATGAGTTCCTGGTCTCCATTAAAAGCGTTTATGGTGTCTGGGGAGTCATTTCCCACTGATTTGTACCTGAGGAGAGGGGAAGGCTGGGATGTCGGAGAGGAAGACAAAGGCGCGTGTGTAGTGTGTGTATGTGTGTGTGGCGTGTGCATGTGATGTGTGTGTTTGGTGTGTGTACGCTCATGTGCAGTGTGTGGGTATGCTTGTGTGTGTGTGTAGTGTGTGTGTGTTCAGTGTTGTGTATGTGTAGTGTGTGTGTGTTTGGTGTGTGTATGCTCATGTGCAGTGTGTGGGTATGCTCATGTGTGTGTTCAGTGTGTGTGTGTAGTGTGTGTTGTGTGTGTAGTGTAGTAGTGTGTGTGGTGTGTGTAGTGTAGTAGTGTGTGTGGTGTGCATGTATATATTTTTGTGGTAAGTGCGCATGTGTGTGTGTGCATACGTGCATGGATGTGTGTGAGTGTATGTGTAAGACAGAGTCAGAGACTATGCAAGTCATGTGTTCTCTGGGAACAAGGGGCAGAGCCACAGAGTCTGCCTGCAGGAAGGAGCTGAGGCAGAGTCCTGGGTGCGGTCCCGCAGAAGGAGAATCAGGGGCAAGGTGGTCTCCACCTGTGGGGAATAAAGCCAGTCACAGCCAGAGAGGCTGACAGGGTCAGGCTGCTGCTACTGGAAGGAAAGGACAAGGCCTGAGACTGGAGGTCCCTGCCGCTGGCCTTGGACACAGTACCCGAAGGAAATGAGCTGGAGAGAGGAGGTAGAATGGTGGCAGTTTGGGAGAGAGAAGGCTGTAGGTGACGTGTGTGTGTGTGTGTGTGTGTGTGTGTGTGTGTGTGTGTGTGAGTGATCCTTGCTCATTTGTTAATCTGTGAGCAGGAAGAGCCTGACAAGGGCAGTGGGGAGAGTCAGGAGTCAGAGACTCCGCTCCTGCTGCAACCCACACAGCCTGAAGGGTTCTCAGAAGCCTCCACTGGGCTGAAGCTTGCTGCTCAGCAGGAAGGGAGTTGAGGCTGAAGGGGTATGAAGTGGAGCTGGAGTTCATTAAGAGCGGTCAGCATGGCTTCGGTGTGGACACTGAGGAGGAGACGCTCTCAGTGAAAAGAGTTCACACCCGGGCGTGGGTGTGAGCGGCTCCAAAGACAGTCGCACCCTGTGTCTTAACAGTCACCACACATACAATTTGGGTGACTTCTGAAGATAGTGTTTTTCTAAGAGACTTTAAGGAATTTTGAGTTTGTTTTTAGAAACTAGATCAAAGGGTGGATTCTGAGGTGCACTGGTTAGAATTTGCGCTGAGTCATGAGGATTGCACAAGGGAGGGAAGATGCACTTTTTACTGTATAAAACCTTGAGTAAGCCAGCGCCTGGTGGTACATGCTTTTAACTCAATATGCAAAGGCAGCCGGGCAGTGGTGGCGCACGCCTTTAGTCCCAGCACCTGGGAGGCAGAGGCAGGCGGATTTCTGAGGTCGAGGCCAGCCTGGTCTACAGAGCGAGTTCCAGGACAGCCAAGGCTACACAGAAGAAACCCTGTGTCAAAAAAAACCAAACCAAACCAAAACAAAAAAACAAAAAGGAGAAGACAGGCAGATCTCTGTGATTCAAGGCTAGCCTGGTCTACAGAGGACATCCAGGACAACACAGAGAAAACCTGTCTCAGAACAACAATTCTAGTAGTCTAGATGTGAAATGTCCAGGTTGGCATCTGGAGAAGGATTAGTTGAAGTTTATGCAAGCTCAGGCCTTACCCATGGCTATTTAAAATAGCTCTGTACAGAAGGTATGTTGTCTCTAGGTGGACAATCTTCACAGCAGATCTTGTTAATTGTGCTGGAATTTGTGCTGCTCAGCTGGCAAGACGCTTCTAGCAGACGCAAGGCAATGGCTTACTGTCCCTTCCCATGTCCCCTTAATTTCTATGTTTTTCTGCCCTGAATCCAGAAGGTAAGAAAGGGTCTGACCAGAGGCCTAGGGATATGTTTATTTAGCAAGTCTTCACTGAAGATCAACTGTGGTGGTTTGACCCATAGACTCATAGGGAGTGGTCTTCCTGAAGTAGGTGTGGCCTTGTTGGAGGAAGTGTGTCACAAGGGGTGGGCTTTGAGGTTTCAGACGCTCAAGCCAGGCCTAGTGTATCTCATTCTCTTCCTGCTGCCTGCAGATCCAGATGTAGAACTGCTCAACCACCTCTCCAGCACCATGTCTGCCTCCATGATGATAAACCTCTGAACTGTCAGCCAGCCTAAATTATTTTCTTTTTTATAAGAGTTGTCATGGTCAGCCGGGCGGTGGTGGCGCACGCCTTTAATCCCAGCACTTGGGAGGCAGAGGCAGGCAGATTTCTGAGTTCAAGGCTAGCCTGGTCTACAGTGTGAGTTCCAGGACAGCCAGGTCTACACAGAGAAACCCTGTCTCGAACCCCCCCCCCCCCCCAAAAAAAAAAAGAGTTGTCATGGTCATGGTGTCTTCTCACACCATAGAAATCCTGACTAAGACATCAGCTGTAGTGTAAGTACCTGTCAGGTACAGTCATTCAAATATGGATGGCATATGGCTTCTGCCCTCAAAGCTAGCAGCTGTGTAAAGAGGCATGGGTCAGGAAGGATACACAGGCTGTGGTGGAGTCTGCGACGGGGACTCTGAGAGAGGAAGGGCCAGGGGGCAGGGGGAGGACAACCTGCATTCTCCAGGGGCCATTCAAGCTACGTTTCCTGGACACCTGCTGCTTGATCACCAGTGACGCTGGCATTGGATAGGGCTGTTGGGAGGGTAGTGTCACATACAGTAGGCAAAACCAGTGGGCATTACTAGGGACTGCCACTGCAGGGGTGGGGTGCGTTCCTTTGAGTGTTTGTTCCTCGGGAAAGGCTCTCACTGTGTATGTAGTTCTGGCTGTCCTAGAACTTACTAGGTAGACCAGGCTGGCTTCGAATTCAGAGGTCTGCCTGCCTCACCTCCTACGTGCTGGGACTGAAGGCTGCAGCACTGCGTCTGGTACAACATGTTTCTTGATCAACGACTTAGTGAAAGAAAGCTCTAGAACCTAAAGAAGTTGTATCTGATGTGGGCCAGGAAAGTTTCTGGGAAGAGATGTGGCCTGAACCAGGCATCCACTTAAGCAGGGAAGAGCCTTCCGATAGAGCAGCGGGAAACACGGGCGGGCGAGGGTGCAGCGGGGTGCCAGACTGGCCGGATGGGTGGAAGGATAGGGTGGGTATGGAGGGTGGTAGGAATACCTTATCAAAAAATTATAGCAGAGAGCCTCAGACTCTAGGCCAAGGACTCCAGGGGTCATCTGGGGTCATCTGGGATGCTGAAGTCTCAAAATACAAAGACCTCAGGTTCAGTGGATGGACCTGTTCTGAGACTCCGTAGGTGGTAGGTGGCTGAGGTGTTTGAAGCCACTCAGGTCATCCCCCTGCCTCCAGCCTGGGCTTGATGCTTCTGCGTGAATATCTTACTCCTAAGTGTGTCCTCCAAGCTGTCCTCCCAGTGGGGAAAGGAGCACACACAGGCTCGGTCGGCTCAGTAGTCCCAGGAGTGAAGCCCGAGCCAGAGCTAGCTGTTCCCATAGCAACTGCCCACAGGTGCCTGGCCTAAGGATGCGTGGAACACAGGCAACTGGACGGGAGGAGCAGCTCCCCAGTCACTGCCGCGAGCTGCCCAGGTGAAGCCTAGCAGAAGTGAGAGCAAAGCCTACAAGATTCCCCTTGTTCTTTGGCGGAGGGAAATTCAACCAGGCCCAGGCCACCCGATTCCCCAGCTCTTCTGGAGTCCCATTGCCTCCTGCTCATTAAACATACATGACCCTAGGGAGGGAGTTCAGGGGTCACCAGCTGCTGGGGCTTCTGGCCAGAGATGGGCTAAAGATCATTTTCAGGGAGACTGTGGCCATGACTCCCCGCTCCGGCTGCAGAGGCAGAAGAGGTAGGGGGCTGGGAAGCTGCTACCGCAGTCAGCAGCATGTCTCCCCAGAGCAGGTAGAAGAGAGTGGGGAGAGCCCTGACTAGTCAGGCTCTAGGCTCTAGGCTCTGGGCTCTATTGTGTTTCTTATTCATTGAAAACAACAGGCGGGTGTAGTACAGGCTTCATAGGGATCTGGTGTGGTGAGCCCTGGGGTTGGAGTTGGTGAATTTGGGTCCAAATCCCAGCCCTGCACCTCACAGCTGAAAGCAAATGCAAACTGCTAATCAGGCTCTCTGCAGCAGGACAAACTCCACAGAACACAGTTCACGGAATATTGTGGGAGCTTTGAAGACTTGAAGTGTGTGAAATACGAGGCACACAGTAGGCATCAAATAGGTGCTGGTTGCCTCCAAAGTAGAGAGACAGATGGCGCGCGCGCGCGCGCACACACACACACACACACACACACAGAAATACATACATGTACACATACACATCTGCATGCAGACACACATACCCTGATTCCTACACAGAGGAGAGAGACATACACAGACACACACAGAAACACACATTACATGTACATATACATACACATGTGTTTGCACAGACAGACAGACACACCTGATTACTTTCTTTTGGGGGGGGTTGTTTTGGTTTTTTGTTTGTTTTTCTTGAGACAGGGTTTCTCTGTGTAGCCCTGGCTGTCCTGGAACTCACTCTGTAGACCAGGCTGGCCTCGAACTCACAAATCTGCCTGCCTCTGCCTCCCAAGTGCTGGGATTAAAGGCGTGCGCCACCACCGCCGCCACCACCACCACCACCACCACCTGGCTGATTTATTTATTTATTTATTTATTTATTTATTTATTTATTTATTTATTTTCCCAAGACAGGGTTTCTCTGTGTAGCTCTGGCTGTCCTGGAGCTCACTCTGTAGACCAGGCTGGCCTCGAACTCAGAAATCCACCTGCCTCTGCCTTCCAAGTCTTTAAGAACTGCCTTCTCTCATCTTTAAACTAATCTCCAGGGCCAGCCGGCCGTGCTCAAGGCCTCTTGAGCAACCTGGATGAGTTCAAAGGATAGAGATACACAACAAATGACATCTGGTGGCTTCTGTTAGTCCCTCTAGGGCAAGGTCTCCCTCTTCCTGTGCTGTGGAGAGGCGCTCCTGGCTCTAACTCTCCAGGGCCGTGGGCATAGGGTTGTCAGAATGCTTTGCCCTGTGTAGGTGCCTGGCTAGTCCAAGTGATATTCTGCCCTCCAAGTGTGACCTTCCTCCGCGTAATTGTGTCCCCTGAGAGGACTAGCACAGCAAGGACCCAGGTTAGACTTTTCCACAGCCTGGACACATTTGGGCAGCCAGGCCAAAGTGGGCTATGAAGAGCAGGCACTCCATATTGGAAGATACGTTGTCCTTTAAGTCAGCTACAGGTTGGTAGGCCTGGGAAGTTGAAGGACCTCTCTCCAGATGGCTACCCAGCCTAAGGAGCTCGCTCTCTGCAGTAGGAGCATGGCTGCTGAGCTGAATGCAGGCTCTGGAGGGCTGGGCATCCCCCATCGCTGCTTCCTGATCTTGCCCAAGCCCCACTCTGATGGGGTTCCCCATGAGGCCCCAATCTGCCCTTGGAGGTCGGCAGCAACTCACGGCCCTCTGGTTCTACAGACACCTAGCTTACATGTCCTTCTTGTCCTCTCCCCTCTGTGCTCCCCTCCCCCACTCTCAACAAAGTAGGAATGGGCTTAGTGGTCTTTCCCAGGAGAAACTGAGGCCCAGAGAGACTAATCAACTTGCTCACAGGCCCCAGAAGATCCCGTGACTTCGACCCAGAGCTTCTGCTCCCAGACTGGAGTTCACGCTGAAGATGCTCTCTGTCTAGCTGTAGGGGACCCAGGTTCCTCGGGGCAGAGACCAGCTCGTGAGGGCAGGAGGGGGCAGGAAAGCCTTAGTCTCCCTCTCCACTCTTCCCACCTGAGGTCTTCCCTGTGAAGAAGCAGGTGAAGGCGCTGCTGCTGCCGCTCCTGCAGGCACCTGTGTGGCGCAGGCTCCCAGGCTGCCCCGGGAATCGGACAGAGAGAATTCTGAATGTTCTGTGCAGGCAGTGACTGGCCTTGGCTTGGCGAGCAGGCTGTGCGTACAGCCCCGCCTGCCAGGCGTTCTAGGAAGCGTCTTCCAAGGCCAGAAGCTTTGCAGGTTGCATAGCTGGGACAGAGCCCAGTCAGGGAGAAAGGACTCCCTCGAGGAAGTGTTGGACAGGAGCAGTGGCTGCCAGTAAGGCCTGCAAGACTGGCAGGCGGCCCCACATCACGGAGGTAGAAAATTCTTGGCCTGGCCAGTGGCCCATGACTCCCCTGTCTCCTGGCAATGATTTATCTCATTCATCCCAGAGAGGAGGACAGGCCTCATGCTGTGGTCTGCGAAGACTCTTGACTCTTCTAACAGGGCAGTCAGGAAGAGCCTCGTGTGTCCAGCCAGGTTGTCCTTGTTGGCATTGGTAATTGATTAAGGAAGGAAGCAAGGACTTCAAAGACTGGAACCTAGATCCCTAATGTGCCATTTTCTTAAATTATGTGATCTTAGAGAGTTAGCTGGCTCTCAGAACCAAACACCTGTAATTGGGGCTAGCTATGTTTATCCCCTCAGGATCGCTGTCTTCCAAGGACAGAGTGTCTCTTCATGTTTAAGGCCAACTGCAGCATGTAGGACATGCTCAGGGAATGGTCTCCTTCCTTTCCACCCATTACTGTCTCCAAGAACACTCTCCCTTCTGCAAACCTTATTCTTCCTTCCTCACCATGGGATTCTCTTGTCTCACAACTGAAAGGCTTTCTTAAAGCTAACAGCTTCGTAACTCTGCCTGGTTCCTAAGCCCTGGGAGTGGGTAAGTGGGCACTCCCAAGCTTTTGTCTAAGGCATCTGTGTCTAAGGCACTACCCTGGAGGTGGTGACAGATTGGTGAACCCAAAGGTCCTCGGTGATGGCAGCCACCCGGGGATCAGCAACACAGAAGGTGGTCCCACGAACTACAGGCCTCTGGGAGGCAGCCCAGCGCCAATGTCAGACAGGTCAGACAGTGGCAAGGCTGAAGATACGTCAGATGCTGTGGGCGTGGTATTGGGGTCAGGGAGCTGGGGGGGGGGGGTCAAATAGCTTCCACTGCTGAGGGGCACCCTCTTTTTCTGGGGCAACCCTACAAAGCCCAAACTTTGCCCCCAGCCTTCTCCCTCAGATTCTTTAAAATCAACCCTACGTTCTCCATTGTCAGGCCTGGTCTGAGGTCCACAGGCTGCGTGATCTTGACCCAGTCATCACTGACAGGTTCTGGGAGGAAGGATGGCATCTTTGAGGAATAGGTCTGGAGGAGGGAGGGAGGGAGGGAGGGAGGGAGGGAGAGAGAGAGAGAGAGAGAGAGAGAGAGAGAGAGAGAGAGAGACCCTCTCTTGGTGGAGCTATGCTAAAAGCAGCCACATAGACAGCCAGGTCTTACCCTCTGCTCCTGACTGCCACTAGGTCTAGTCACGCTCTTGGCAAGTTTATAACTGACCCACTTTGGGTCTCAGTGTCCAGGACCCTGGGAGCATGAAGATGGGTGCACCTGTATAATGGACTGGGTTATGTGCAAAATCTGGTACACACAGTGGGATCCCACCCAGGGGGCTGATTCTGGAGGAATGAAGGGGGGGAGGCTCAGGGCAGGGGGTGTGCCAAACGTCTGGAGAAAGAGCTGGTGGCCTTATGACGTCCCACTCCAGTGGTCTCTGACATGCCACACAGCGCCTGGCACCTTCAGGAATGCTTTGTGGCTGGGCTGCAGTGGTCAACTAGCCAACGTGGCAAGGTCACCAGTGAGAACTTGAAGTGTGGCTAATGCAATTGAGGGGATTACACCTTAGCGGGTTCAAATACAAAAGGTGTTCACCATTCTTAAATCAGCAGGAACACACATATTGGATCTGTGGTGGGATAGCCTGGCACACTGGGCTGGCCATAGTGTGGTAGACAATAGCAGGTGTTGCCGGGGCTGGACCGAAGCTGGAAAGAGACAGAGTGTAGACATTTGGGGTGTCAGTGTAGCCATTCCTCAAAGTGTTAAATACACAATCACCATATGATCCTAAGCATGTTAGGGGGATATCACATATATGCCCAAGCATACACTCAAGAGAAATAGAGGCAGATGTCAACACATATGTGAACTTTCATGGCAGCATTATTCTATACTGGGCAGAAAGTAAAGATGAAGCAAATATTCATCAACTGATAGCTAGATAAGCAAATACCCACACAATAGAATATTACTCAGCCATGAACAGGGGTGAAACATACTACAACATAGACCAACTTGGAAGGCAGTGCAAAGTGACAGAAGCCACAAAGGCGTGTGATTCTGTTCGTATGAAGGATCCTGAATAGGTGAATCTGCATGGTCAGAAGGTAGGCTAGTGTTTGCCAGGGTTAGAGGTAGGAGAGGATGTGTACAGGGCTTATCTGGGGGTGATCAAACATTTTGAAGTTACATGAGTGATGATGTACAGACACGCTGAAAGCCATGGTATTGCATATTTTAAAGGCTGGATTTCGTAGGGTGTGATTAAGCCTCGTCTGCATATCTCACCATCTCTAGCTCATGGTGCCAGTGTTGGCTGAGGCTAAAACATCTGATTTCACATTTTGGCTTTGCCATGGGCTGCTGGGTCATCCTGGACAGCAGTCTCAGCCACCCTGAACTCTGGTTTTCTCAGCTATGAAATCAGGGTAATAAACAGACCAGCCCAGGCGTGTCATGCAACCAAACAGGGTCCATATACACAAAGCCTCTAGGACAGACAGTACCTGGTATCAGAGAGAGAAGTTAGCCAATACCTAGTATTACTAGGGTCACAACCAGAAACCCCTCCCCCAGGCCTCTTCCAAAGCGTTAGGTTCACACCTGAGCCCCTCTCCTCTTCTCCAGACTCCCTCGCCCGCAGATGGCTCTCTGCTGTGTAAAATGTTGCTATAACAACGGTTCCCAGTTCCCAGAAGCAGCTGCACAAGAGACATCATCATCATCTTCGGGCAGGGTGTCACAGGGAGGCTCTGGGCATTGTTAAAATGGGAAACATTTCCAGTAAAAGTAAACCTTGAGGTTCACTGGGCAGGAGATTCTGGGCTTGCCCTTAGCAGCGACCTGCCTGAGTGTCTGAGCTAGGCAGTGTCTCCTCTGCCGGAGGCTGCTTACAAGCCTGGTCCAGCGTCACATCATCAGAGTCCTCTCTTATCCTGTTACCTGGTGTTCAAAGGAAAAGGGACGGGAACAGTTTCTTTAGAAGTGTAATAGAAAATGATAGACCTAGCCCGGTGGTGGTGATGGCAGCAGCTGCGGCACAGGCCTTTAATCCCAGCACTTGGGAGGCAGAGGCAGGCAGATCTCTGAGTTGGAGGCCAGCCTGATCTGCCCAGTAAGTTCCAGGACAGCCAGGGCTGTACAGAGAAACCCAGTCTCAAAAACAAAGATCAAAAGAATACACATGGCATGCACTCACTGATAAGTGGATATTAGCCTAGAATCTTGGAACACCATAGACACAATCCACCTATCAAATGTCCGACAAGAAGGAAAAAGCAGACTCAGGTTCTGGAAAGGCCCAATGCAGCAGTGCAGGGGAATACCAGAACAGGGAAGTGGGAAGGGGTGAATAGGGGAACAAGGGGAGGGAAAAAGACATATGGGACATCTGGGGGGYGGGGAAACCAGAAAAAGGGAAATGAAATGTAAATAAAGAATATATCTAGCTGGGCGGTGGTGGCGCACCCCTGTAATCCCAGCACTTGGGAGGCAGAGGCAGGTGGATTTCTGAGTTCGAGGCCAGCCTGGTCTACAAAGTGAGTTCCAGGACAGCCAGGGCTACACAGAGAAACCCTGTCTCGAAAAAACCAAAAAAAAAAAAAAAAAAGAATATATCTAATAAACAAAGAGAGAGAGAGAGAGAGAGAGATAGGAAGGGAGGGAGGGAGGGTAGAAAGGACAGACAGACAAACGGACCTTAAAACACTCAATCTAAACAAGTCCCAGAGACCTGGCAAGATTTTGGTGGCTGTCTAACTGGAAAGATGGAGCAGAGAGGTGACTTGTCTTCTGGTCTAATTGTCCTTAATCTAGCAAAGCCTTCCCCAAGTACAAGTCCGTTGAGAAGTAGCGTCCCCTGGGCCTCGGCAAGTTCTTTACCACAGGCTGCAGTATGAGGCTGAGCTGCAGCACCGGGCCACACCACCCTTGCAGCAGGAGTTCCCTTTCTGCCTTCAGCTCACTGCAGAGACTTCCTCTCTTCCCAAAAGGACCCCGATGGGTCGTAACGGAAGGAGTCTGTCCTCCTGCCTCTCCCAGAAAGCCATCCTCCCCAAGCACACTGCAAAGGAGCAGAAATGAGACCTCCAGAGAACAGACTTGGACCCCACACACTTCTCCAGGGAGCTCGTGTTGAAAGGCAAGCTGGATTCTCCTTTAAACTTTGGCTCTGAGTCTTAGCTTGCCAAGGGAGTCTGTGAGTCTCCAGAGCCTGCTTCTGCCTTCAGGGGTTGAGAAATCCCAGTTAGCCAGGCCCTGCTCTTAAACTGGTCCACCAGGAACAGGGCAGGCACTGCCTGGGTAGATAGTGTAGAAAAGAAAAGTCAGTGCTGCAAACACTGGGCTCTTCTCCAAGTGTGCTCACCTAGCCAAGGTGGGGAGTGGGGGTACGAAGGATGTCTGCCCCAGGAATGCAGAACCTTCAAAGAAGCAATCCTAAGCGAATTCAGAGGGAAAGAGGCCTTTGGGCAACTTCTCCCAAGCCTGAGAGCTAGACAGCTAGCTGCCTGTCTTAACAGCTTAGAGGCATCAATGCAAATCGAGGCTGCAGGCGGCTGAGGACCCATAGTGCCCCTGTGTGGTTGTTCTCTGCAACAAGTCCCAGAGACCTGGCAAGATTTTGGTGGCTGTCTTACAGGAAAGATGGAGGGAGCAGAGAGCAGAGAGCTGACTTGGCCAGCGGCATTTCTCCATCACTCTGGTGGGGATGTTGAGTCCTGGTGCTTTGTCGGGTCTCCTATTCTCGCAGTGTTTACACAAAGGCAAAGTAGGACCCTCCAATCACAGCACCTGATTTTGAAGCTGGCAGTGCAGCAGTTTTCCTGGGAGCAACCTCTAGCCGACTGAACCGAAAACTCTGGGGCAAGCATTTATACAGACCTCAGCCTAGCACAAAGTCACAGGGCCACACGGGCAGACTTAGTCAACTCCACTGCTCCCTTACTTACAGACCGGGAAACTGAGGCCCAGGGAGAAGTCATTTACCCAAGTTCCACAGCTGTTTGATGTTCCCTTGGGACTTTTACCTCAATGAAAATCAAAATTGTGCCAAGCAGTGGTGGCACACACCCTTAATCCTAGCACTTGGGAGGCAGAGGCAGGCAGATTTCTGAGTTTGAAGCCAGCCTGGTCTACAGAGTGAGTTCCAGGACAGCCAGGCCTACACAGAGAAACCCTAATTCGGGGGGAGGGGGGGGAACCAGCCCACCCCCCCCAAACCTGTACATGAACTGGGGAGACTCCTGCCTGGCAAATTCCAGGCTGTAGTGCCGATGCACTGTCTCTTGTTTATCTCCAGGTTTGTTTGTAGTTCTAGTTTTTGTCTAATGGCCCCATATGGCCAATGCATTTGCTTTGTTTGTGAAGTCCTGGCTCTGTCTGGTGCCTCGTGATGGAGTACCCATCCGGAGGACTCCAGCCAGTCCATGACTGAGTGGGTTCAGGGGTTAGGGTTAGGGGTAAGGGTTCAGGGTTCGCTGGAGTAAAGAGGGAAACCCTGGGAGCTCCTTTGGGGAGCAGCTAGAAGCCCAGGATCTGCTGCACTGTGGGCTTCTGTGTCAGCTGCCTCTGACCACATCTTGACTTAAGTAGGGGAGGTGAGAGGAATTAGGGGATTAGGAACCGAATTGTTTCCTGCCTGCCTGCTCTGTGACAGCAGGGGGTCTCTGGCATGGAGGCCCGCCCACCCTGCCCCCTTCTAGGACCTCTGAGGTCAGCAGGTGAGGAAAGAGGGTGGAATTGCCCCTCAGACAAGCTGCTGGGCTCTACCCTCAGGCAGGGGAGATCTGTGTCTCCGGTCACTTGTCAGTTTTAGCTTTCCTGGCCTCGGTGTCTGAATCAGCCCTCGCAGGGGTGGGAATGGATCCAGTCCAGGGATGGGATGTGCCCTTAGACCAGGAGTATTTTGGGGGTAGGGGGCTGCCTGGCCTGCTTTTGCTGGAGTTGGACGATTTATGCCCTTGAATGGAGGAGAGGGGGAGAAATGATTCCCAGAGATATTTGACCCACTGAAACCCAAAGTACTGCTCAACAGATCCTGGCGCTGTGAACCTCCTGGTGTCTTCCAGTGTTGCAGTGAGTACTGGGAGAAAGCGGCCTGCTGGCTAGGGGCTGGAATCTTTTTTTTTTTTTTTTAAGCTGAAATTGTGATAGATTTCCAGAATTTAAAGATCAGAGCCCTGTACCGGGGATCCAACAGGTTTGGGGAATTTTCTTCCTCTGAAGAGTTGTTTGAGATGTGTGTGTGTGAGAGAAACAGACACAGGGAGGCCCGGTGCTTCCTGTTTCCAGGTCGTTTAGGCTGGCCTGGATTTCTACATGGATCTAGGCCCAGACTATCCCCCTGTGGCTAATTCTGGCTGTGACTTACCTCTTCTGCAGATACATCTGCGCCTCCGTCTCAGCCCACAGTACTGGACAGTGAGAAAAAGAGCCCATGCCAGGAGCCACAGCAGCCCTGAGTCCCCTCTGTGGACGGAGGGGAGAGGTCATTTCCTGTCCTTAACGTGAGAGGGTGGCAGATGTTTTCATGCTCCCTCTTGCCTCACTTCCGCCCCCCCTGGGGGCTTGTACCTCACCCTGCCTTCCCAGTCTAGAGGAGAGGTGCAGATCTAGCCAGTTCTCAATTGTCCTTCCCGAGCTACATGGCTTGTGGGTTCCGAAACACTGGTGAAGGTAATTAAAGCTTCAATAGTCAAAAGTTATTGCAGTTTACTTAATTGCAGGCTAATAATTAAAAACCTCACAGAACGTGGGGAAATCTGACTCCTGGGTGATGGATCCCCCGCCGAACCTCATCCTGGAACTTGCCTGAATCTGTTGGCTTTTACCCTGAGCTGGAGGCTCCCTGTCCTTTACGACCTCACAGCTTTGACCTCTGGTTCAAGCATTGTAGCTAAGGGCATCCCACAGGCGGGGCTGGCCCTGGGAAAAGCAGCGAGTCAGGCGTGATGGTGCGGAAGCAAGGCTTGCTGAGTGTTTCTCACCTGCCCCTAGGCCCAGGTGGGAGGGCCTTGGGGAGTGACAGCACAGGTCGTCCTGCCTCTCCAGCCTCACTGTCTGCCCACCTCTACCTTCCGCCACATCCCGGCTGTGGCTCCAGGCAGTTTGCTGTGTGCCTGGCACTATGCTAAGAATGTTAGTGAGCTAGGCCCTTAAGCCCATTTAGCAGAAAGGAAAACTGTAGCAAGATGAAGTAACCTGTTCAGGGTCAGCCCAGCTGCGAAGGGGCAGTGGAGGACCTGGATGGTGGGTTTTCTTCTTGACGCTAAGAACTCTGTTCTTTTTTGTTTTTGTTGTTTGTTGTTTGTTTGTGACAGGGTTTCTCTATAGAGACATGGCTGCCCTGGGACTCACTCTGTAGACCAGACAGACCTCAAACTCAGAGTTCTGTTGGCCTCTGACTCTCAAGTGCTGAGATTAAATTAGTGACTGAGCCACAGCTACCGGCCTAAGAACTATGTTCTTGACACCAGAATGAAAGTCGGTTTCTCCCCAGTGTCCAGGTCTTTAGCTTAGCAGCAAACCCTGGCTTGGCCTTCTTGGGAGGCCTGTCCCATTTGTCTGATGTCAGGCAGGCAGAAGGAAGGAATCTGCTCATGTCACCCTCCCAGGGAACTCTGGGCCTTCCCTTCTCAGGGGCAGAATGCTTCTTTTCCTCATGAATTTCTTAGTCACCTTCCTGTCTCACAGTGGGAGGCAGAGCCACCCAAACCACTCCGTGTGTATCTGCAGGATTGCAGGAATACTGTATCGGCACACCTTGATGAGATGTTCGTATTCTGAGGCAAGGTATCATAATGGAAAGAACAGGGGGGTTGGAATCCAAGCAAATACGATGAATCAAATAAATAGCAGAGTCAGGTGCTTAGCATCGTGCCTCACATGGAGCCAACACACAGTCACGGTCACTGGCAGTGCTGTGTGTATGCACCTGCGTGTCAAATTTGATTGTTGATAAGATTCCACAGACAGTATATTCTTTGTGTACACACACACACACACACACACACTTCATCCTTGGAGCTATGACATGTTCTGCAAAAACTTAGCTGTAATGTACACAGAGGTTGTCACATAGTTTGGAAACATCCTGAGCAACAGGAGGAAGAGACTCCTCCATCTCTGACATACCTCAGCTTTTCCTCCCAGACCCCACACTCATCCCGAAACCACAGGGTTGGCCAGGACGTGGGGAGGCAGCCTCCAAGATGTGGGCACTTAACCAGTAGAATAAAGAGAACGTTAGGTTATGTTAATGTCCTCACAAAGCAACTAGTATATCAAATCCTTCCCTGCCTTCCCAGATCTTCCTTCTCACTGTGCACTGAGAGAAAGAGGCAAAGCTTAGTAAAAATAGGCTGGATGCTGCGGTAGAGCAGGGTACAGATGTGGAGGGGTGAGGGTAAGGGGTAGGGTGAGGAGTTCTTTTGCACATACAACTTAATAAAAGCTAAACACGGAAAAATGACTTAGCGATCAGGAATATGAATATCACATACACATATACACTACATACTACACACACACACACACACACACAGACTCAGCAGACTCAGCTGTGGAAATGTAAGATGTCATACCCTAGATGGCCACTAGGAGACACTGCTGAGGCACTCAGGGAGTTTTGGTGTAGCCTCTTCAGTACCGTCCCAGCCAGGGCACTAACAAATCAGTTATTCTCATCAAAGCAAACCTTCTTGCCATCTCTAAACATAACCTGGGGTCTGCAGATAATTTTTAGCCTCTCTTCCATTCCCTGGTGGTTGTGTTCCTGAACTTTGATCTCCCATCTCTGTGACACACAGGACCGGGCCAAGCCATTTCCCAGACCTTGGTATCTCTGGTTTTTGAAGAGACGAGCCCTGGTGTGTGTGTGTGTGTGTGTGTGTGTGTGTGTGTTGATATGGAAAAATGTAGGGGTTGGGGTAGAGGGGTTGGGGTAGAGGTCTTTGAGGAGGCTGGGGAGAGAAGGCACCATGATTGTTATATCGGGAGTTGATATATTGGTCTCTGTCACTACCAAGATTCTGGGTTCTAGTTCCCATCATTCCCTGTGGTGCCCTGAAGCCTAGACAATTAGGAATGAAGCTGGCCAACTGTGTGGCTTAAACATTTTTTCTTAAAGAGAGAAGACATTTTTTAATGCCACGGTATCCAACACACACAAACATATGTACATACACACTTATGCATATACATGCACACATACACAAATATACCCATGCGCACACATATGTGAAAAAAATTTTAAATGGTGGTAGCTCTCATTAAATCTTGAGATATCATTAAGCACTTACTGTATGCAGTCACCGTGCATGTCACTGCCGACACAGGAGTGCCCTGTGTTACATCAAAAGAGGTTGACTTTCTTTCAGACTCTAGCTCTACCCTGTGCTTTATGCTAGCTGTGTAGCTTGGGTGATGTATTTGATCTCAAGGTGTCCATGTTCTCATCTGTAAAATGGAACAATAGCACAAATGTCCCATTGGGGTTGGACTGGACGGTGCATGCAGAGGACTGGACGGTGCATGCAGAAGACTGGGCACACCCAGAAGCCTCTGAACAACCCTCCGTCACTTTCCTCTTTGGAAACACCCTTTGGAGATTTGCACCTTGACTCATTTCCGTCTAAACCATAGAAGGCGTGACCCTTCTGTGAAACCCGTGCTCTGTTCTTGATCCCACATAGGGTCTTGCGAATTAAACCTTAAAATATATAGGTGTGCACTGTCTGACCCTGACTGTGTCCCGAGGCGAGGCATCACTTCGAGGCAGGGAGCAGCTCACAGGGTGACACTTGCCAGGATAAACAGGCATTGGCAGCAGCCAGAGAGATGACGCCAGGGCTGTGGACAGAGCTCAGCGCGCTGGCATGGAGACCTGCCATTTCTCCTTGTTCTTCACACCAACGTGGGTCCCTGGACACATGGGACTGGCTTGAGAAGCTGGGGGACAGGGACAAGACCCCAAGGGAGGGAAACGGAGCCGGCGGGGCCCAGGATTGGAGCTGGCCCTAGAAGAAGATGCCCCAGAGGCTCTGGGGAAGCCATACAGCAAGGCCCTCCACCCCACCCAGCCTCTCTTGGCCAGCCAGCCAGTGACAGCCAGCCAGCCTGAGCTCAGTGTTGAGAAAAAAATTGCCTCTTAGGGGATTCGGAAATGTTCTCTTTGGCAGCCAGAAGGAGCTCGCTCCCCTGCTGAGTCTGTGGGTGGAGAGAGGCTGGGTCTGGAGTAGGGTAAGGTTGGCTTGTGAGGGCTGCAAGGGTTGAGGGAAGGAGGAGAGGGGTGGTCCCACCCTTATCGCTGTCATGAGGAGGATTGGGAAAGCTGGTTCTATTCTGTGACAGTGACTTTGGATCCCTACGTAAAAGTTTATCCATGGGGCAGGTTAGGGTCCTCAGAGCCTAGCACGGTGCCTGGTATCAAGTTGAGTTGGAGTCCTTGGGGTTTTGTTTGTTTTGTGGATTTTTGTTTGTTGTTTGTTTTGTTTGGGTTTGCTTTTTTCGTTTTTGTTTTTAGAGGTTTTTCTGTTTTCTTTCTTTCCTTTTCTCTCTTCCTTCCTTCCTTCCTTTCTTCTTTTTTTTTCTTTTTTTGAAACAGGGCCTCACTACGTAGCGTCGGCTGGCCTAGGACTTGATATATAAACCAGGCTGGCCTCAAACTCATAGAGATTCACCAGCCTCTGCCTTCTGAGTACTGGGATTAAAGGTGGACCCCACCACTCCCAGCCCCACTGGGTGTTTGGTAAAGATTTCTCCGGTGGGTCAGTAGGAGGGAGAAGAAGGCCTTTTGAGTTGCCCCATCCTTCAGATGCTGTTCCCATCCCTAGATGGGAGAAAGTGGGAAGCTTTGCTCACAGTCAGAGGTTCTCCCCTCCCGGCTAATGTCTTCCTGCCTGGAAACCAAGGCTGAGCAAAGTGGTCCTGACTGGTTCAGACTGGCCACGCCCGTGCTTCTTCCTCAGTCGGGATTCTAACTCTTGAATAGGGTCTGAACTGCCCCCCGAAAATGGCTGCTCACCTCCTGTTCCCACCAGCCACCTCACCGTGAGGAGACTGTCAGAGCCGCCTCTCAGACCCCTCACAGCAACTCCACATGTCCCAACACTTCAGTACGATGGCCCATGATATGTTGAGTGGCTTGAAACTGGCCACGTGAGGATATTTATATGGTGGGAATAGGCAGTCTCTGTCCCCTTCTCCGAGAGCCCTAGGCACACACCGACACACTGCTCCAGAGGCGGTTTTGGGGTGTGTGTGTGTGTGTGTGTGTGTGTGTGTGTGTGTGTTATTCCATTTCACTCCACCACGGGAAATCTTGCCCCTGACCTCTGTCTTTGTTTGCTGTGAGAAGAACCTCCCCAAACCAAAGCCAGAGGCAACAGTGGTCCCTCAGGGAGAGGCTCTGAGGGGCCCCGTCTGTGGCCCTTGTTGGGGTTGGGGCTTCAGGAAGCCCGGGGGCACACATGGAGGTCTTTAGCTGTACCTGCTCTGTTGGTCATCTCTGAGGAACAGAAGAAGCAGGTGGCTGGTCCCAGGGGTCTGGCTTCTGGGAGATCCAGCATCTGTCTCCCCTTCCCTGACTCCCAGGTCCCTTTAGGAAAGTCCTCTCCATTCACCACCTCTTTCTCTTCTCCTTGCCAGACCCAGAGTCGCAGAGAAAGAGAACAGTACAGAATGTTCTGGATCTTCGACAGAACCTGGAGGAAACCATGTCCAGCCTGCGAGGCTCCCAGGTGGCTCACAGGTAAGCCTGAGCTGCCCTCTGGTGCTGTGCTCTTCCTGCATCTGGAGGGCAGGGCCTCACTGTCTCCCCAAGCCTCCATCCACATGGGCATCCCGGGTTGACCAGAGGGCCTTGGCCTCTGTGAACACAGGCATTTGGAGCCCCATATTGCCAGTGCTGCAGAGAAAGGGGGACTCAGCACCACAGCAGAAACCCTGCTCAGTCTCGCCTCCGCTTATGCTTGCGCACAGGATTTCACCCGTGATGGTGGCTGGGTGTGGGTGGGTGGGAATCCCAGGTGTGTAGTCTGTGATACCTGTTCTCTCTGCGGGCTACAGTCTCCTCCTCTTTCAAGAGGGCTTTGTCGACTGGACACCTCTCCTGCTTTTCAGTCCCATCCCTCTGGGATGCTAGGACCCCCTGACACCTGGGTTCAGCAGCCCTCTGCCAGCCAGGTATCCTCGGGTCTCTTCTGTCACTCCTGGAGGAGGGCCGAGTACAGCAGGGCCTACGTACTGGTACCCACAAAAGCAACCCCGTGGTATCCCTCTGGTCCCCCAGCCCTTCCAGAAACCCCCAGGCCTCCAGCTAGAGGGTACACAGCCCTCCCGCAGCCCTTTTCCCAGGAGCAGCGTTCTGGCACCGGCCCCTCCGTGAGTCAGAGTTTCCCATTCGGCTCCTCTGGGCTTCCCTAGGTTTCTCAGATGAGCTCATACTGTCAGCTCTAAAGGGGACAGAGGGCCCGGCTGAGTTCCGAGGGGGGAGGTGAGCGGGCAGCCAAAATTGGGAAATCGTGGGGCATGGACACAGAGGGCCTGTTTATTAAGAACCAGAAACCTCCTCAGTTGAACTCGAGGTGGGTTCCTCTCTGCCTCCCGGTGCTAGAAAACTGAATGCAAGGTTGGAGCATGGGGTCGATGGGAAAGGGAGTTAGTTTTACTAGCTCAGGGCATGGCCGGTCAGAGCGGTATCCAGACACACTTTCGTACCTTCAGTGTCAGAGGACTTGTTACCTTCAGGGCATCTCAGTCTGTGTGGGAGCCCCTGACTGCCTCCAGGGGAGCCGTCATCTATGGGCCCCAAGTCTTCTTATTGAGACCTTTCTCCTTCCCTTACCCCTCACATCCTCACTCATATCCCGGCCTTGAAAAAGCTGGCTCTTAGTCCCAGATGCCTAAGCATCTTCCTGACGACCAGGAGGAGGTGGTCAGGGGCATCTGGGGAAAGTGGTCTGTGTTGCTTCAGGGGTACGTACAGCCCTGCCCATCCCACAAGCCCTAGGCCGGAATCCAGGTAGAGTGGAGGCTGCAAGTAGGCTGAATCGTTCCTCAGTTTAGCCCCCCTATGGATGAATCTTTCCCCTATCCAAGGAAGTTTCTGGAACATCTCTCCATGCCAAGACACCGGCCAAGATCGAGCCAAAGAAGCCGAGAGTTGCTGAGCTGAGCTGCTGTAAGAGTCACACCCCAAATGACTCAGCCCCAGAAGCAGGGCAGCGGCGGCTGCCTCAGCCTCCTCGTGTCTTCATGCCTGCCCTGAGGCCCCAGGAAAGCAGGGAAGGCTCTGCTTGGATGAGAAGGGAGCCGAAGGCTGACTGGTTGAGACCAGAGCAGTGAGGCCTCTGGCTCAGGTCTCCCTTTATGGAAAAGAAAGGACTGACAGGCATCTGGGTCTTCTGTTTATGGCGGACTCCACAGAGTCCGGTCACTTCCTCTCTTAGCCTTTAGTTTGTTTACATTAGCTCTGGCCCACACTTGGATAACCCAAACACCAGGGTCCCGACTTTTGTGGTTCTTTTGCTTTTTAAAGTGCTTTTTACCAATCAATCTTTCCTGGTACCTTGGAGCAATATTCCCCCCAAGTTAGAAAAAAGATCTGGGAGAAGGTACACATGCTGGACCCTACAGGCCGATGGGGACAGCTCTGTGTCCACACGTGAGGCACCAGCCTTCAGAGCCAACAGTCTCATCCCAGAAGGCCTCGGGGGTTCAAGGGTGTGTCTGCCAAGGTTGCCCTCCCCTGGGGACTCTCAGGACTTAGACTCAGTTCCTTTTTGGAAACTTGACTTTCTGGCCACATCCTCTCTTTCTGTAGGTATGTTTCCCTCAGTGAGGAGAGTCTGAAGTATCGACAGTGAGGAGAGGAAACAAAACTGACCTCCCCTGAGAGGCAAGCCTGGGGGAGGGGTGCTAGTTGCAGGTCAGAAGATCAGCAGTGAGCTAGAAACCTTTTCCCCTGAGAGCAAGAGATGGGGCTTTAGTGCAGAAAACTGGATGGTTGTGTTGTATCCCTTTAACCCCAGCACTCACTCTGGAGGCTGAAGCAGGAGGATCTCTGAGTTTGAGGCCAGCCTGATCTACAGAGTTGAGTTCCAGGACAGCCAGGGCTACACAGAGAAACCCTGTCTCAAGAAACAAAACAAAACAAAAATCGGGACTCCAGAGAGACTCAGCAGTTAAGAGCACTGACTGCTATTCCAGAGGTCCTGAGTTCAAATCCCAGCAACCACATGGTGGCTCACAACCATCCATAATGAGATCTGATGCCCTCTTCTGGTGTGTCTGAAGACAGCTACGGTGTACTTATATATAATAAATGAATAAATCTCAAAAAAACCCAACCCCAATAAATAATCTTTGGATGGAGCAAGCAGGGTTCAGAGCCAGAGCAAGTGGCACTGGAGCGAGCAGAGGTCCTGAGTTCAATTCCTAGCAACCACAGGATGGCTCACAACCATCTGTAGAGTGTGTGTGTGTGTGTGTGTGTGTGTGTGTGCGCTTGTGCGTGTGTGTGTGTGTGTGTGTGTGTGTGTGTGTGTGTAATAAATCTTAAAACAAAACAAAATCAACAATAACAAAATAGCGTCTCAAAATAGGGGAGAGGCATTGTCTGTTCAGAGAGTAACACAGAGAATAGGCCGGGGCAGAAGTGAGAGGACATTGCTCACTCCCTTAGGTGCTTGCTACTGTGTTGGAAGCCAGTTCCCCAAACCAGTTCCCCTGTATAGCCCCATGTTCTCCTGCTGCTCCTCCTCCATCATCATCATCATCACCATCTTCATTACCATCTCACAGTCAGCTTACTTTGTGTGTGTGTGTGTGTGTGTATGTGTGTGTGTAGACAGGGTTTCTCTGTGTAGCCCTAGCTGTCCTGGAACTTACTCTATAGACCAGGCTGGCCTCGAACTCAGAAATCCACCTGCCTCTGCCTCCCAAGTGCTAGGATTAAAGGCGTGCGCCACCACCGCCCGGCTGTCAGCTTACTTTTGCTAAGTCCTTACTGCATGAGGCCCTGTCCGTCACCTGTGGTGAGACAGTCCCTCCCACATCCAGCACAGTCACCATGGGTCTGCTCCCCGAGGACCCCTCATGAGAGACTAGAATATGGGGGGAGCATCCAGACTGACCGTGGCTTCCCCGCCATGAGGAGACTTCCACTGTCCTCCAGGAGATGGTGTTAAGGTCCACAGTAACTAGAAGCTGACTCAGAACTGCAAGGGATGCTGGGACTGTTGAACACAGAAGGAAAGATGGATGTAGGCCAGCGGAGATCATGCAAGGCGTCACTCATTCCCATGGGTCAGCTGCAGGTACCACAATGGAAGACCGTTTTCTCAGGCTCAGTAGAGACCGTTTGGGAGGACTTTTCTTTTTTCAAGCAACTTCATAAAACAATGAAAAACAAACAAAAAAACCCAATGGGCTGTGACTAACCGTCCCTGTGAAAGGGAGGTGATCACAGATCAAAGACTCTTTGGCTTTGTCCAGCCATAGGTTGCCTCACCTCACCCAGCTGTGGCGGTCCACATACCTCACGCATGTCCTTGAGTCAACCCTGTCAGACCTTAGTCAGGCCATGTGATAGAGAAGAGTCACGTGGTTTGGAGCAGCACCATTGCTAGGCTTGGTGGTGGTGCTAGACTGAACCAAAGCCCTGACCACCCTTCTTACCAGATCTCAGCCATATTTCCTCTCTGGCCATGAGGGAGAAGGACCCGGGGACCCTAGCCTCAGGCGCTCTGGTATTAACCTGCCTGTGGCTTCCTTGGCCTTAAGGTCTGTGACCCTCAATCTTGCTGTACCTTTCGTCTGTTTTCCTGGGTCCTCTACCCAGTGAACGCCATGTCTGTTGCCTAGGGGACTAGAGGAAGGTTGGGATATCCACTTCTTCCCCTGGTGCCCAGAACCATGACTGACCACTCTTGCTCGGGCCTGCTTTTATATCCAAGGTTCTTAAAAGCTTGCCTTGTACCATAGGTGTTCTGTTTTAGGCTTACCTAGATCTGGTCCCTGGGGATCAGCTAGCCCTTTGCTCCCTGACAGACAGAGGTGATGGCCACCTTGACTGTCCACCCTGAACAAAGTGTAGAGTCAAGGCCTTCTGAGCCCTGGGTCAGCAGCCTCCACTCTCCGCCCCTCACCAGGCCTCGCTAGCTCATTCTAGTTCCGTGAGCATCTACATGTCAGGCCCAGTCAGATCTGTGTGGCTCCAGTCCAACCAACTCTATAAACCATGCTTAGGGTAGGTAGACATTATCCCGTCTCGCTGATAGGAAACAGTGGGCCAGCAAGATTAATTTCTTTCTTTGGACTAGTTACCAAAAAAATGACCCAAAAAAGTATTAAACACCAGCCACACTCACAGGATAAGCTCGGTATGGGATCGGTGCCTTGGGTACTTAGTAGGATCATTGTCCCTTGACAGCCTGAGATACCCTGTAACAAAGGATCGCGCACTTATAACTCCCCACACAGGGGCATCCCAGTGAGCTGACAGGGCTGAGGACTAAAGATGTGCCGTCTGCTCTCTCCACAGCTCCCTGGAGATGTCTTGTTACGATAGTGACGATGCCAACCCTCGAAGCGTGTCCAGCCTCTCCAACCGCTCCTCTCCTCTCTCTTGGCGCTACGGCCAGTCCAGTCCCCGGCTGCAGGCTGGCGACGCCCCCTCTGTTGGGGGCAGCTGCCGTTCCGAGGGGCCACCAGCCTGGTACATGCACGGGGAACGTGCGCACTACTCCCACACGATGCCCATGCGGAGCCCCAGCAAGCTCAGCCACATCTCTCGCCTGGAGTTGGTGGAGTCTCTGGACTCTGACGAGGTGGACCTCAAGTCTGGCTACATGAGTGACAGTGACCTCATGGGCAAGACCATGACGGAGGATGATGACATCACGACAGGGTAAGCACAGAGGCCGGCTGGTGGGGGGGGGGGTGGCGATGGGAGGACAGGACGGTAGCAGGGGATGATGGGGTTCCTGTGCCACGACAAAAGGCATCTACAGAGGGCTGCTGTGTACGCAGTGATTTCCTCTGCAACCAGATGTGGCTTGTTCTAGATGTGTAAGGTGGGTGGGGCTAGAAACAGAGGTGCTGATTGGTCCATTAAGCTATGCCTTTCTCCCCCTGAGCCTGTCCTCCAAAGAGAACATACCCGAGGTCCAGCTCCTCTGCAAACTGGGTAGACTGCAGATGACAGGTCATTTGCTTCTTTCTTTGCAGAAAGAGGCTAATAATGCCATCTCTTGCTACCTGCCAAGAGAAAGCAGCATTTAAATGAAAGAACCAGTCAGACAATAGTGGGGGTGGTGACTCCACTTTCCCTGCCCGGGGTTACCACTCTGGCCCTTGGTTTATATCCTTGGTGGACTTCTGCTTCTGCAATCTTTCTACCCATGATGCCACACCCTATTCCCTTTCCTGCCCTTGGACTGCCAGGGATCCTCACTTTATCTCTTTCTGACAGGATAGACTTGGGGAGACAGCTGGGGCAGACATAGCAGTCTTGGAAGTAAAAAGAGGACAGGAAGCATTTGAATTGTTGGGGTTTGGGGTGCTCTGGCCAACTTTTTCAACCCCTGAGACCAGAGAGCTGCTTGGTTCTAGAAACTTCTCCAGTGTATGTCTCAGCAGACCTGCCCCTTCGGTTCTTCATTTATGGTTTTCTGGAGGGGGAGTCTCCACCCCTAAGATACCCTGTAAAGCCACAGCAGCCCTTTCCTGATCTCTCAGGTATCTAAAACCATACTGCCAGAGATTGCTGCTCCTAATAAAACCCTGTAGCTTCCAGGGCACAGAAAGACGGCGCCAAGTTCCAGGCCATCCACCACTCCCAGCCCGCAGCCCACCCAGGGGGATAAACTTGGCAGGTCTGGTCAGGGTCTGTCCAGCTGATGAGGCTGCTCTGGAGCAAAACAACTGACGCATGCACGGCTTGTTTACTGCCTGGAGGATCCCAGGGGCAGCCCGACCTCACGCTCGGATCCGCCAGCCTGGAGCGGGGATTGAGAGAAGGCCTGCTATAGTCAGAGGCCAGCTGCTGCTGTGGTCAGCCGCCTGGGATGGGGAGACAGGAGAGCCAAGGGGGTGGAGAAGCTGTTCCAAACAGACCATATGCCCTGGGAAGTGCCAGTGCCGGAGCATCAAGTCCCCTGTCTCTAATATGCCAGCCCGTTAGGACAGAGGGAAGCACAAAGCTTACTGGGTCGAGGGCTCAGGACCGTGGCATCTCTGCCAGGGAATTCGAGGACTGGCAGGACCCTCGTCCTCAGGGTATATCAGCATTCTTTTTTTTTGTTTTGTTTTGTTTTTTTTTGTTTTGTTTTTCGAGACAGGGTTTCTCTGTGTAGCCCTAGCTGTCCTGGAACTCACTCTGTAGACCAGGCTGGCCTCGAACTCAGAAATYCGCCTGCCTCTGCCTCCCAAGTGCTGGGATTACAGGCATGCGCCACCACGCCCGGCTTATATCAGCATTCTTAAACCCCGCTAATGTCCCCAAAGTACCAAGGACCAAGGCACAGGCCACCTGCATGGAGAGGCGCACTCTAGCTAAAGTAGCAGGATTTCCAGAATTAACTAGCTGTCTGAGCTTGAGCTAGTTAGTTAACCTCTAGACTTTAATCTGCCTATCTGCTGAATGCAGGTAACTATAGGACGATCTGTGGCCTATTCGGAAGATTAAAAAGGGTTAGTATATGTATAATTCCTTATATGTTTCTTAGTATAATTCCTGGCTCAGTGTAATTGCTCACTGTGTTAGCTGTTCAGGCTGTTAGAGTCCTGAACTAACCACCCTGAGGACTCCTGAGGACTTTGTTTTGACTTAACACAATCAAGGGCACACACACTACCCAGAGGAAAGAGGATAAAAGGCAGGAGCTGTGCAGTGGGCAAAGGCAACATTTTTCCTTTCCTTTTGTCCCTTAACCTTCTGTGCCCTACACCTCATCATGTTCCCAGCATTATTTGGGGCCACTAGATCTGTCCTTGCTGCTGATTCTGGGTGAACGGGGACCCGTATAGGCCGTACACTTTTGTACACTCTCTGAGGGGAAGGGTGTGTCCGTTGGTTAGTCCAGGACTGTAGCAGGAATGAGAACTGGATGTCTCTGCTCGCCCCACAGCTGGGAGGCCAGGGAAGCCTGGAGTCCTATGGAGAACGTAGGATAAACTGCGCGACAATATTTACCAAGTAGATGAGGCTATAAATTGTGATCCTATAATTTGCAATGTCTTTCCACGTGTGACTTTTACGGTTAGTTTTCAGTTACTGATAACTTTGTGCCCTCGTTTTTGTTTTGTTTTGTTTTGTGCCCTCGTTTTAAGTGTTCTGACCCTGAGTATTTGTTTAGGACCAAAAGCAGAAGGGCGTCTGTCATAGCCAGTGTTTCTATTATTGTGAAGAGACACGGTGGTCACGGCAACGCTTATAAACATTTAATTGGGGCTGGCTCATGGTTCAGCGAGGTATTGGCACTGTCATGGCGGCAAGCATGGGGCATGCAGGCAGACGTGGTACTGGAGAAGGAAGAAGCTAAGAGTTCCACATCTTGATCCGCTGGCAGCAGGAGGCTGTGTGCCACACTGGGCCTGTCCTGAGCATAGGAGACTTTAAAGCCCACCTCCATGGTGACATACTTCCTCCAACAAGGCCACGCCCACTCCAACAAAAGGCCACACCCTCTTGGCCACTCCTAATGGGCCAAGCATTCAAAGACATGAGTCTATGGGGCCATTCCTATCCAAACCACCACACCATCCTAAACGTGCTTAGGAAGCCAGCATTGAAAGAAAGCGGCTCCTAATGTCCAGTGACTTTAATGCAGATCATTGCTCCTCCGTTAAGCAGTTTTCAGACCACGCATTTACATTAAAGCAGGAAATGCTCTATTCCAGAAAAATCCTTAGGTGTCCCTGCAAACCCGAGCTGCCCCCACTCAGCCTCCATTAATATACTCTGATCCCCATTGTGGTTCTCAGCCAGATTTTATCATTTATAAAAATGAACGAGAGAGATGGCTCTGTGGTTAAGAGCACTAGCTGCTCTTCAGGAGAACCTGATTTCAATTCCCACCAAGCGTGCGCGTGCGCATGCGTGTTCCCACCCACAATTTCAGTCCCAAGGGATCCGATGCCCTCTTCTGGTCTCCAGCACCAGATGTGCGTATGATGCACAGAAACACATGCAGGCAAAGCATGCATACAAGTTTTCTTTTCTTTTTTTTTTTTTTTAAGCCACTTTCCTAAGAATATTGGTTTTCCAGTTTATAAGATGGTTATAAGATGGGTTGGGCCCTTCCCACCCACATGAGACACTCCCCAYCCACCCATCAGCTGGGTCCTACAGCCATTTGAATGTCCACTTCCCAGGGACCTTCAGGGCTGGCCCACCTGGGCAGTGCAGCTGGCTGTGGAGCCTCTCTCTGACCTCCCCGTGGGTGACAGAGTTGGCTCAGGCCGTCCACGTGAGCCTCAGTGGCCAGCAGTGGCTCTCACCCTTTCTCAGCTGTCTCATGGGGACTGTCCTCTGACAGGTTCTTCCCTGTTGTGTCCATCTTTAACAAGCCAACCGCCCTGGCCCTGTCTAGCAGCAGGTGACTTCCTGGCTTCTCAGTTGGCAAACCAGAGATGCACATTTTTCAAACAAGTAAGCAAGGCAGATTGGAGAGAGACTTGGACACTGCCACCAAAGGAGTCCCGTGCTTAAAAATAAGTTTGAAACTTAGTGGGGTGTGTGAAGAGCCACTGTTTGAAGAGGCAGATTTAAATGCAGTCCAGTGGCACTAACTACATTCACATTGTGCTCACACCACCCACCTCCACTGCATTTCAGGTGACCAAGCTGAAACTCCATACTCGTCCACAGTTGCTTCCCTTCCTGCTACTCTCTTGCCCCTGGCAACTACCATCTATAAGTTTAACTCTGTGGTTTGGACTATTCTAGGCAACTCACGCAAGTGTCTTTCTCTGGTCTAAGTTATCTAGCATAACATCATCAAAGCTCATTCATATTGTAGAGTGTGTCTGAATTTCCTTTTTCATGGCTGAATAATGTTCCCTGGAGTGTGTATACTCTGGTTTCTTTCTTTTTATTATTTTCTTTCTTTCTTTCTTTTTCTTTTTTTTAGTCACATTTTAGGTTCAGGAACCTACATTAGGTTACTGTGACCATGTTGTATAAAATACCTGCTTGAGTCCTTGCTTTTAGTTCTTTGGGGCGCACATAGAGATGAATTGCTGGCCACATGAAATTGCTGTTCTGTGTGTCCTCTCTTGGGGAACCATGATACTGTTTTCCGTTGGGTGGGGAACCATTTTCCATTGCCACCAGTTCTCCATCCTCTGCAGACTCACTGCTTATTCATTTCTGGTTTAAGAAAAAGTAACCATCCTCGTTGTTTTAGTCAGCTTTCTGTAACTGTAGCAAAATGCCGGAGATAGGTGGTTTTAAAAGAAGAAAGTCTGGGGATTAGTTGGTGGTTTTTTCTTTTTTCTTTTTTAAGAATTTTTATTCATTTTATGTATGAGTGCACTGTTGCTATCTTCAGACACACCAGAAGAGGGCATCAGATGCCATTACAGATGCTTGTGAGCCACCATGTGGTTGCTGGGAATTGAACTCGGGACCTCTGGAAGAGCAGTCAAGTGCTCTTAACTGCTGAGCCATCTCTCCAGCCCCTGCATGTTGGTGGGTTTTGTTGTTTAGTTCTCTTGTTTTTGAAGCAGAATGAGACCATATGACACAGCCTGGGCCTGAATGCACTGTGTAGCTGAGCATGACTTTGAATTCCCCATCCTCCTGCCTCCACTTCCTAAGTGCCAGCTCACAATCATGTATTGCCACACCTGGCTCTTGTTGTTTTGAAGAAAATAATTGTACATATTTCAATATATGTATATGATGTGGTTAGATCAAGTAATTGACAAATCCATCAATGAAGACATCCTTTTCCTGTGTCGGAAACATTAAAAATCCTCTCTGCCAGCTATTTTGAGGTATACAATTAATTGCTGTCAACCACAGAATAGTAGAAGACATTTTTCGTTCTTTAGTAATTCTCATTCTTTAGTAATGCCATAGAATATTAAAAGTTACTCTTGGGACTGGCGAGATGGCTCAAAGGTTAGTAAGGCATGATGCTCTTACAGAGGGCCCGAGCTTGCTTCCTAGTACCCGTTAGGTGGCTCGCAACCACCTGTAACTCAGCTTCAGAGGGATCCCATGCCTCTGGCTTCCTTGGGCACCTGCACTCATGTGCATGTATGATAGACAGACAGACAGACACACACACACACACACACACTATTAAGAATAACGTAATATCATTTAAAAAGTTACTCTTCAGTCCCAGCTGTTCTCCTGGGCTTGTTAGCCTTCTTCACCCTGTACTTTCAGTAGCTACCACCGTCCCCCCTCCTCTTAAGAAGACCAGCTTCCGCATATGAGTGGCACATGAACTCTTCACCTTCTGCATCTTCTGACTGCAGCCGACACAGAGTTCTCCATATCCATCCATGCGACTTCAAGGGGCAAAACTGCATTCTCTTTATGGCCGAATACCATTCCTTTGCGATGTGTATCACGTTTTCTTTATCATCCGTCCATCAATGAACACACAGGTTGATTCTGGACCCTGGTGGTTCTTAACTGTGTTACCATAAAGGTGTGACTGCAGGAGTATCTTCAGTATACCCAGTCAAGGGTTGCTGGGCCAGAGGACCAGTCTACACTCTCGGTAATCGTTTGAGGATCCAGCATGCTATTCTCTGGGATGTCTGCCCTAGTTTTCATCTCCATCATCATGTGAGAGTTTCCTTCTCTCCACATCTTCAACCAGTGTTTTTTTTTAATAATAGCCTGTCGAATAAAGGGAAGAAGATATCCCATTATGGTTTGGGTTTGCACTTCCCTAAGGATCAGTGATGTCTTTAAGTGATCATTGACCCTTTAGAACTCTTCTCTTTAGAAATATCTATTCAAACACTTGCCTTTTAAAAAAAGTAGATTATTTGGACTTTGCTATTAGAAGTTTTTAAAAATATATTTTGGGTAGTAATCCTTGATTACATATATGATCTGCAAATATTTTCTACCATTCTGTGGATTACCTTCTTTTTATTGGTACTGTCCTATGATGCGCACATACAAAAATTGTTTGGGTTTTAGGTGGTTTTGTTTTGTGCCAAGGTCTTACTGAATCACCCAGACTGGCCTCAAACTCAAGATCCTCACAGCTCAGCTACTCAGGTGCTGGAATTGCAGATTCACATGCCATGCCTGGTTCAGAGTGTGTGTGCATGTGTATGTGCGTGCGTGCGTGCGTAGTATAGGGGACTGGGCGGGGTCTCGCTGTTTTCTAGGATGCTTTTGAAGTCCTGGCCTCAAGCCATCTTTCCTTGGCCTTCTTAGCAGCTGGAGCTCCAGGTACACACCATTCCACCTGTTGAAGAAGGTTTTGCTTTGAAGAAGTTGAGTGTATTTGATTTTTTTTCTCTTCATTGCCTGTGCTTTGGGAAATCACATCCAAGAAATCACTGATAAATGCAAGGGCATATAGTAACTCTCCTGTGTTCTCTTCTAAGAGCTTTACAGCTAATTTTAAAAAGGAAAATAAAATCCCAAGCCTCTAGGTGTACCCCAGTGTAGTACTACCGCCCCGGGAAACCGCATCTTCCTAAATGGTCTCCCAAAATTGTGAAGTGGTTGCTTTTTCCAAGGTATTAATTCGAACGACAAAGTTCTTAATATTCAGCTGGACTCGGCCTCATAAGTGCTCCTGCTGATTAATTCAAATATTATTGTCTGGGGAAAATGAAATAAGTGTTTACACCTCGTCTAAACATGTCAGCAGGTTGCTAATCAGTGATTGCTCAGCTATTCTATAGACAAAAACGAAAGAAGGAAGGAAGGAAAGAGAGAAAGAAAGAACAAATGAACACACACCCTCACCTAATGTCAGTGCTTTCTAAAGGGAGCCAGTTTTCCCGACCGCGCCTGTCTTGGTGTCCCCTCCCCCTCCCGTGGAAGTTCTCAAGTTGTCAGCAAGCCTCTCAAAGCTGGCACCTATACCGATTGCTGGCTTGACAGCAGAAAAGTCCTGCAGGGCGATATTCAACCCATAGCCCTGCAGACTGTCAGAGAGGACAGCTTGGGACATTTTTACCCTTTGAAAAGACAAAAGGAATTTGTTTTTCTAAAAATAGTGGGGTCTGGAATTTAATCTAAGTAAGAAGTTAAGTCTCCCAGCCATCTGTCCTCCCCAGCCCTAGTATCCAGAGACTGGAGCTAGGGAGTCGAGGCCAGAGGCAGACTCAGGTGCTGGGGCTGAGCACTTCAGAGAGACAGGAAGTCAGAGTCTCCTCACCTCACCCCACCCCCATCTCGTTTCCCCGGGGTGTGGTTCTGACTTGTGTCTCCGTGTCTGTCTGTGTCAGGGCTGGTCTGGGTGGGCTGTGTGTGAACGCTGTGGTAGTAACTGATGGGAGGCAGCAGGCCAAAGCATCCACAGGCCTGCCAACCCCCACAACTCCAGGGGGTGGTTTATATCCCAGAGGTGTGTCATCTGCATGGTTGGCTGGACTGCCCTAGCACAAGCTATGCCAAGGGCCACAGAGCAGTGGGCAGCATCAGCAGGCTCTGTGTTAGGAAGCTGTGGGTAAACACAGAGGGATTGTGGGGACTGTCTGCCACACCCTGTCTCTTCCAGGTGGTGTCGAGGCTCTGTGTGTGGCTAGATGTTCCAGCTTTCTCTTCCTCCCCTCCCCCCCTTCTCTCCCTAGCCTGTCCTCTTGAACTGCTCTTGGGGGCTCAGCAACAGATGGGATTCGTTTCCTCTTTGGCTCTAAAGTGTCCTGGCGTTGAAAAATGTCAAATAAAATAAACTGTGGGCCCCTGCCTTCTCCCAGACTGGCTCTTTATCCCAGAGGCACTGAGCTCAAGTCTTAAAGAGACACCTCTAGTCTCAGAGTCCAGTGTCCCCCTCTGTTGCCTAAGAGCCCCATCCATTGCTCTGTAGCCCACACCTGACTGCCAGGCCCCAAGATGCCCACCCAACACTGCCAGGGACCAGAACTCCGCATGGGCACTGGGTTTGCACAGAGCCTGCCGAGTGCGGTTGGACAGGGAAGAGCTGCCCCATCTTGTTATGCCTTTGTTTTCTGTCTCCCTGGCTAGTCTCTAGGCATCCCTCTGGTGGGCAGCAGGACCAGCTCTGTCATTGGCCAGTGTACATGCAGGGGGTGGGGGGTGGAGGACTCATGGGGAGGAGCCAGTGCTCAAGTGCAGGAGCTAAAAGGGAGGCAAGGGCTAGGGATGGAGCTCCACGGTGGAGCACTTGTGAGGCCCTGAGTTCTATCCCCACGTGCCTCTCTCATCACTGTGGTCAGATTCTAAGGAGAGGCCTCTGAAAGGAGGAGGCCTTTACCTTGGCTCACAGTTTGAAGAGGTACAGTCTGTCACAGCAGGGCGGCAGGGTGACAGGACGGAGAGGTGATTGATCAAATCACATCCATTGTCAGGAAGCAGAGACCAGACAGGAAGTGGGCCAGGCTGTAAAATCCCAAGGCCCACCTCCTAAAGGTTCCACAACCTTCCATATGGTGCTGGGGATCAAACACAGGCGCCTACAGGGAACATTTTACATTGGAACCAGAGGGGTTTAGTACTAAAAACAACCAAAAAAACAAAAACAAAAAAAAAAAAACACAAAAGAATGAATGAATAAATAAATAAACAAACAAACAGTAGGGTGGATACTTTCTGGGTCTATTAAAAAAAATGAAAGAATGTACAACTGAAGTAGATAGTGGTTGTTGCCTCTTTGAGACAGCACCAAACGATTGCAGTGCTGGGCTGCAGATCTATACGCCAGTGGGCTAATCTAGGATCTAGAGTTCAGTACCAAGCATCTCTAGTTTGCGGTATGATACTAAGCAGGTCACTTAACCTCTCTGAGTCTTAGTTTGCTCATTTATAGAAATGAAATTAAAGCCAGGCAAAATGGTGCACACCTTTTATCCCAGTACCTGGGAGGCATAAGTAGGTGGATCTCTGTGAGTTCGAGGCCAACCTGGTCTACATAGTAAGTTCCAGGTGATCCAGGGCTACACAGTGAGACTCTGACTCAAAATAAACAGCAACACAAAAAGATTTTTAGCCAGGCTGGTGGCACACACCTTTAATCTGGCCATTTGGGAGGCAGAAGCAGCAGATCTTTTGAGTTTGAGGCTACCCTAGTCTACAAAGCAAGTTTCAGGAATAGCCAGGACTATTTTCAAAACAAGAAACCCTGTCTTGAAAAACCAAGGGGGGAGGACAAATTATTTTTGCCTGGTGGGGCCCAAGCAAGAAAGAATATGTAAGAGTATTTTTATAAAAAGTATACAGGGAGATTAGTTTGAAGTATTTATTTTAATTTCATTTTAATGTTCTATTCACTTAGCCAATGGCTTCTGTCTTAGAGGTTGTTAAGAGTATCAAAATAAAGTTCCTTTTTTTCCTTTCTCCCTCCCTCCTTTGCTTTCCCCCTTCCTTCCTTTTATTTTTGAAAAATTTAAAGACCTATTTTACTTTATGAATATTTTGCCTGCATGTATATATGTATTCATGATGTATGTAATATACCCTGAGCATGCCTGATGCCCACAGAGGCCAGAAGGAGGTCAGATCCTCTAGAACTGGAGGTACAAATGGTTGGTGTACTGATTACCTTTCAGTTGCTGTGATCAAATGCTGTGACCATGACAGCTTACAAAAGAAAGCATTTAATTTGGGGCTCGTGGTGCCACGGGGTTAAGAGTCCATGACCATCATGAGAAGGAGCATGGCAGCGGGCAAGCAGGCAGCAGGCGGCAGGCAGCAGATAGGCAGCAGATAG
>BDUI01000019.1:733128-760186 GCA_002335545.1 Apodemus speciosus
GGCAGCAGGCAGGCGGGCGGGCAGCAGGTAGCAGGCAGGCAGGCAGGCAGGCAGGCAGGCAGGTGCGCAGGCAGGCATGGCACTGGAACGTAGCTGAGAGCTCACTTCTTGATCCACAAGCACATGGCCAAGAGAGCTAACTGGGAATGGCATGGACCTTTGAAGCCTCAGAGCTCACCTGCAGTGACACACCTCCTCCAACCAGGCCACACGTCCTAATCCTTTCCAACCGGTCCCACCCACTGGGAACTAAGCCTTCCTAAATGTGAGCCTAAGGGGTCATTCACATTCAGACCACCACAGTTGTGACTCACCATGTGGATGCTGGGACTCGAAACTGGGTCCTCTGCAAGAGCAGCAAGTGCTCTGAACTTTCAACCCACCTCCCTAGACTCCCTTTCCCCCCGTGTTGACATTATGTGTCCAGGTTGGCCCCACCGTGTAGCCCAGTCTGCCTTAGGACTCTGTATGTCTACGGTGATGTGTGTGTGTGAGGGTCTCTCACTGACACTGGAGCTCACTGATGAGCTACACTGGGGACGTGGAGACCTAGTGCTGGCGTTACAGGTGCACACTGCCACGGCTGGCTCTCACATGGATCCTGGGGGTCCAAACCCAGGTCCTCACACCAGTGCAGTGGGGAATTTACCAAACAAGCCATGTATCCGTAAACTTGTATCCTTCCTCCTCCATCTCTAAGTTCTGAGGTTACAGAGTATCCCACAAAACCCAAGCCAAGGTGAAGTTACTTAAACTTGGTAATTGAGACACTGGAATGAGGCCTTGAGTTCTCTCTGGAAGAATGGTCTCGTTGCTTTTCGGAGCTGTCTTGACATCCCTTTGGTTCCCCAGGCGTGCAGTTAGTTAGACTTTTGAGATCAGGAGACATCACAGCTTACCAACACGGGACATCACAGCTGTCAGAGCAGCAGAGTGGCTGAAAGCACTTACTGCTGGGCCCTCTTCCCAGCTAGGTGCGGTCAGATGCATTCTCTGCCTCCTCTTTTGGTAACACAGCTGAAGACTGCAGACCACGGTGCCTCTGTCTCCTAAGACGTGAGAATGAAATTCATTGCTATGTTTACTTTAGAGATCATAGGACTCAGTGCATGGTAGCCGTCACCAGTCGTGTGGTGACAGACATCAATGCATTGACAGGCCTAAGATGTCACACCCATGTCCTAAAATAATGGTAACACTGTGTTTCCAAGTGTGTGTTTGTCTTCATGCTGAAAATCATGTTTCTGAGCTTCACTGGGAGTAATGACTTACCCTGACCCTTTTCACTTACGCCCGCGATGTTCTCCTTTGGCAACTGGTACCCACATGTGGCTTGGGATCTGGGTCACGAGCACAGCGTCATGAGTACAGTATGTAGCTGTGCACAGAACTAAGTTAATTGTAGGAAAGGCAAGATGGCTCAGGAGCTGGATGCCTGCCACTCTTCCAGAGGATCTGAGTTCAATTCCTAGTGCCCACATCAGGGTGGCTCACACCTACTTTTAAGTCCAGCTCTGGGCGGGGGGGGGGGGGGGGGGAGGATCTGACATCTTCTTCTGGTTTCAGGGGGCCCTTGCACCTCATGTACATAAGCATACACATGCGTGCACACACAATTAAAAATAAAATAAATTTACAAAGAACAGTCTAAGCACTAAGCTTATCGCGCTCAGGTTTACGGTGACTCTGGCCTTTACCTCATCGTGGCCTGGCTCACTCAAACACTGGTTACATGCAAAGGGTGGTTTGGGCTGGTATCTTAGTTCCCTGTGTGCTACTTTAACACAATACCACAAAGAGGTCATTTATGAAGAACAGAGATTTATTTCTTATATTTCTGGGAGATGGGAGTCTAAAACTAAAGGGTCAGTCTGCTGAGAGAGAGGGTTTAACTCCTGCTTTATCAGGAACCCACCCTCATCGGAACTAACCGTGGGGAGATGGCTCAGCGGTTAAGAGCACTGACTGTTCTTCTGGAGGTCCTGAATTCAAATCCCAGGAACCACATGGTGGCTCACAACCATCTGTAATGAGATCTGACGCCCTCTTTTGGTATGTCTGAAGACAGCGACAGTGTACTTACATATAATTAAGTAAATAAATCTTTAAAAAAAAAAAAAAGGCTTCTTTTAGGGCTGGAGAGATGGCTCAGCGGTTAAGAGCACTGATTACTCTTTTGGAGGTCCTGAGTTCAAATCTCAGCAACCACATGGTGGCTCACCACCATCCGTAATGAGATCTGACACCCTCTTCTGGGGTGTCTGAAGACAGCTACAGTGTACTTACATATAATAATAAATAAATTAAAAAAAAAAAAAAACAAAGCCCTACATTTTAGCTCTGTCACACTGAAGATTCTCCGGCACATGCCCCGTGCCTTAGCTGTCACATTAAGCCATATAGGAGAGCACCTGTGGAGTGAGCAGATCTGGGACACGGATTGCAGGAGGATGAGTAGAGCGTGCACAGGTTGTTGCCGTGGGCACCTGAGGCTTAGAGATTTCTAAGAGGTTAGTGACCCTACATGGGTCAAAGAAGTGTGGCTGTTTCTCTTTCCTCCCCCATTCATTATTGAATGTAGCAGCTCCTGGAGACGCCAGCTGCAGCATTTTGAACCTGTTCTGTCTCGATCCCAGACACAGGTGCCTGCAACTGTGTCAGGCGCATGTACGCGATAAGTGGGGAGAGGAGAGTGGTGAGACACAGACACTGTGAAAGGAAAGTAAGCCGGGAGGGAAGAGGGAGGGAGTGGGTAGAATCAAAACGGAAAGGGCTAATTCCAGAGAGCCCCCAGCTCTCAAAATTCCACTTAATTCTCAAAACACAATAGTGGACCATTCTCTGTCTGCAGAGTTGGTGTGTGCCTTATGCAGTGTTTCTTAAAACCTGAAGTAAACCAGGTATTCCAGAGGGGCTGCTGGATGCCTGTTGGTGTTTCCATGGCAACAGATGCTGATTGGGGAGGGGCCCCTCCTCTAGGTGTCCTAGTAACCTACAATTGAGCTGCTTGAGTTTTCACTGGGTGTGATGACATACAATTTGGCTGACAATCAGGGAGGCTAAGCATCGAAGCAAGCTGTTGAGATGGGCATGGCTTTGCTCTACCAGCCCCGCCCACCTGTCTCCCGGTCCATTTGTCTTTCCTCTTTAACTAAACTCTTCCTTTGCTCCACAACCCATATGTTTGGTGCTAAGCCAGCTGGGCTTCTCTGAGCCTGAACGTTTCCTGCTGCAAGCTCATATCGCCAAAAGAGTGCAAGTTTGGAAGTCCGATAGGCTGGGTCAGATCCCATCTCTGCGGCTTCAGGAAAGCTGTTTGTTCTATGGGACTGGGATTGTTGCTGGAAGGCCTCAGAACACAGTGTGTATAAGGTACTTGGTATGCAATAGGTATTCCGTATATGTAAGTTACGTGGTAGGTAGTTGATGCTCAGTAGATGCCCCCCTTCTCTTGTTTGACTTTCTAGAACCCCAAAGCTATACAAGCCATCTTGGAAATAAAATTTTCCTGCTGAGGTGGCAATGCTTGGCTGCCGCGCTCGTCTTTTCAAACCCCCTCTCCTCGGGGAGCCTTCTTTACTTTACCCTCATTACAGTGGGGTTGCTATCTGGCTCTGGGTTGCTCCAAACCTCGTGTGTATACTTTGTTCTACAGCAATTTGTGCTTTTATGGTTCCCTGACAATTGTAAAGGAACAGCTTATGAAACACTAACATGGAGTTATCTCATTTAATCTTAACAACAATATGAATTCGATAGTCTTTACCTTGATTTACAAGCTAAGAAATTGGAACTCGGTTTAACTGGTTGGTAGGGTGCCCCAGCTTCAGAGTGGCAGAGACTAAGGAAGGCCCAGACCCCTGACACCCATTCCAGTCTCCCACTGCCTCTCGACGTGTATCTTGTTTCCCTAAAACCTGGGAGCGTGTCAGAGGAAGGATCACAGGTCTTCCTCCGGAGCACAGCTTTCCCAAGACAGAGACCATGGCTTCTCCTGTCGGCAGCGTGGCCTCTCAGGCCATGCCGCTGAATGCCCAGAGAATCGTTATTAGAGACCCTTCTGGCAGGCCCCTAAGCAACCTCTCCATCTTCCTTACTTTGGGGAGCCACAAAGTGGCCACAGCTGGGAGCTCTGGGCCAGGCAAATGAGCAACCCAAGCTTCTGAATGTACGGCCTTGTTTGACTCCCGCTCAAAGACTTAGCTGTCCCAGGATATGCCTGAGAGGCCAGCTCAGGCCTCTGGGCTATCAGATGTCTCTGGCCAGGCAGCAAAGGACCATTCACTGCAGCTGAAGAAAGGCCAGCAAACGAAGCAGGAGGTTTACCCACCAACCTCTCTTCAGGAGGGTACACCAAATAGGCTGAAGACAGTTATTCTTGCTTCACATTCCCAGTGGCGGAGGCGCGGGCACCATCAGATGCATAGAAGTCTGGATTTGAAAAGGAAAGCAGAAAAGAGAGATCCAAAGCGTGTGCCTATGTCAGAAATGGATAGACACTGAATATGGGTGGCAGGCTCACGGAGAGAGCAGGTGGGAGAGGGTGCTGTGCGAGCATGTGCCACAGACGGCCGACGCTCGCGCATACCCCTGCAGGGGAGGGAGAGATGGACAGTGGGGGGGGGCATCCGAGCACGTGTGAGTAGTGGCTGGATGTAGGAGCACTGTGTGTGCAAGGCCGCCTGAGGATGCACAGCCGCCTATGCACAAGTCTTTACAGAGCAACCACAGAAGCAGTGTCAGAGAGGAAGGGGGACTTCCAGGAGGAAGGGAAGGATCTTGCACTTGATCCAAAACAGGAAGAACAAGTGGAATGTGCCAGCCCTCACTTCTCCCTTGTCTGGTTTGTATTCAAGGGCTCTCTTCTAAGTTCTTCTCCTTCCTGTGTGGCACCACCAGCCTGGAGACGGAGACCTCGCTCCCACCCATCCTCCATTCTCAGACACTGTAGGTGTGATGGCAAGGGGCAGTTCAGGACCGACACTACACACACAGGACCACATATGTGGCCATAGGACTGCTAGCAACAGGGTTCCCAGGGCCACTGATGTTCCACTGAATGTTATTAGCTGAGGGAGAGGATTTAGCTGGCTGTCATTTCACTTTCCAACCCATAAAGAGCTTTGGAAGAAGGGCCCTGGGGATAGCCAGTGGTTCCAGCCCATGCTGGAGTGAATGTTCCCCAGATGTCCCCTGCTTTCTGGAGTCAGCCCGGGCAAAGCGCTTCCATGTGTGCTTTCTACTCAGAGACCCCAGTGCCGACTGGGAGGCTATTCGGTGTCACCAGCACACCTTCGCCAGTGCCCGCGGTGCGTTCCCTTTTTGTGGGAAGCAAAGTGAGAGTCTATGAGTCTATCCTAGAGCCTGGCTGACTATAATTTAATTTTCAGTTTGCTATTTCCTACTGACCTGGGATGTTACCTCGCCTGTTTTTGATTCACTCTGCAAAGAGGGATGGTGCCAATGCTGACTTCATGATATTTGTTTATGCGCTCGCTGTATACTTGATAGAATAGCTACTGCATGGGAGACACTATAGCTACAGGAGAAGAAAACATGGGTATTGTTCTTTGGCTCATAAAGGATGAAATGGCAAGCAAGTACATCAAAATTAAGATATAACCTTAAGTAAGGCTGCATTATAAAGAAGAGCAAGGTTGAGCGGTGGGCAGAGGGTGCAGGCTAGTTGAAGAAGGTAGGGTGATCAGGAAAAGCTTTCTTTGCTCCAGCAAACAGAAAAGCGTGTGCAAAGGCCCCAAGGCAAGAATGACTATATGGTCAGGGAACCAGAAGGAGGTCAGTGCGTCTGAAGCAAAGTAAACAGAGGACAGAGTGGTCAGAAATGAGGTCAGGAGTTAGCTAGGGACTGGGTGGGCCATGATGAGGGAAAGCCACTGGGGGGCTTCAGGGAAGGGGTGATGCACAGAGGACCACAGGGACACGAGGGGAATCAGGAAGTGTAACAGGAGACCTCTGCAATAATACAGGCATGTGCAGACAGTCACACTTGGTGTAAAAGCAGAGGCATGAGGGGGTTTCGGATTAAATGAGATGACACATGTCCAGTGCACAGGAATGCTCATGCACACTGGGATTGACTTGGTGACACCGTCCTACACACCTCCCACCCCCCACCCCAGCTCATCAGGCACTTGCTGGAGCAGCAACCTCTCCCAGGGTCCTTCCTCCTCCCTTCTCAGCATACTCTGTGTCTCCTCAGGATGGCAAGTGAGGCCTGCAAAGATGCTAGCTTACCGTGAAAGATCTGTTGAGGCTCACTCCTCGCCTGTTCCCAACTGTGGGGATGGGGGGGGGGGAGAGGCGGGGCTTGGCAAAGGTTATATAAATATTTGCTGAGCAATAACACAGCTGGAGCAGGGCCCCTTCCTTCAGCTGGCTCATTTGCCAGCCTAGAGAAACCTCAGCTGGGACTGGAGACTGGCTTTGGAACTCTCCGTGCGCATCTGCTGACTCTCAATGCCCCCATTCAAACCAGTCCACAGCCTGACCTTCCATACCATTCAATATGAGTCCCATGCTGGTCCTATGGAGGGCTCTGGCAAGAGCCGATACCACTGTCTGCAGAAACCCTTGTCTAGGAACCAAGAGACTCGTGTTGTACATAGGAATGCCACGCACATCACTTACCTGTTAGGGCCACATCTGTAGGAGGGCCATGGTGACCTTTCAGAGTCTTTTCGGCTCTGATCTCTGAGTTGAATCTGGTCCAGGCTCTCTGGCACCTCATCCGGGAAGGGCCTGGAGGCAGGGTGGGACATTGAGAGAGAAGAAAAGCTCATTCCAAGAGCTATGACAGACTTCAGACATTGCCAATAGGTCAAGCAATTCGCTGGTGATTCCCCACCTAGGAGTGACATCATCACGGCCACACCCATGGCAGATTACCTTAGGCCACTCTTAAGCCTCCTGATGGTGAATGCTCTGAAGAAAGTATAACACTACCTACCCAGCCTTAGATCACTAGGCCCTTTGAGAAAAGAAGCTGGAAATCACTTTTCTAGATATTTCTCTCAAGGTCAAACAAAACCAAATGAATTCATCAAGATTTGGAAGTCACTGGTCGATCTGGGGTAGGTCTTTGAAGCAGGATTAGGGATGTAGCCAGAAAATGTCCTAACAGTGTAGGGGAAAGGGTGTACTTGCTGAGTTCCTCTCCCAAATCCTTTCTCTCTCCTTTCCCTGTCCAGCCATTTTTTGTTTAAATCTTTCTCTTTTTTTTTAATCACTCCACTTTATGCCTGTCATTTCCAAGATACTCCCAGTGGCTGTACATATTTAGGAAGCTGAGACAGGAGACTCACAAGTTCTGGGCCAGTCAGAGCTACATGCACAGTGAGACTCCGTCTCAAACAAATGAAAGGGGGGCAGGGGTGAGGTAGGGTGAGGGGATGGGGCAGGGGAGAAAGCTGCCACTAGCTTAGCTCAAGTGTATGGGGTAGTCTCTGTGCCCAGCCACCCACAGGACTGGAGGAAGGTTCTCTGACTGACCTGTGGAGGAGCAGGGGTTTTCCATTTGAGAAGTTCCGTGGCCTCAGAGTTGGTGAGAAAGAAGGAACCAAGCCGGTCAAGGGACAATGCAGAAATGTCTATGCAGGGACTCAGTCTGCTCACCAGGAAAGCAGGTATGAGATCAGGCCCCAGAGAGGTGACACTGGGCCCCAGAAATTCTTAGCCAAGTGACCTCAGAATGCAGAGCATACCAAACTACCTGGCCAGTGTCTTTTTTTTTTTTTTTTTTTTGCTTGCCCCATTCTAACCAACCATACTAATCTTTGAAGTTTTTGTCGGGGATACAACTGGAGCCACTCAAAACTTCTATTAGGTATCTTTGCTGAAAAGGAGCCATTGTTCAAGAGGACCCAGATTCCTCTTGGAGGCCCTTCAAGATCGGGAGGTGGGGACAGGGAGCAGAAACCATCCTTAGTAATCGCTAAAGGACTCATGCACACGGGGACCTATGCTCTGCTTCGGACGTTTTTTCAGTCTTTCCAAACCTCAGTTTCCCCTTGTAAAGAGGCAGTCTGATGGTGCTGGCATGAGAGATAAATGAGGTCATAGTTCCTGAGGGATCTCTGAGGAGAAGTGCCAGAGGAGCACAGAGAGTGTCTATCTGACACACACAGGCCTTTTTCCTCTTACCCTTGTTGGCTGGCAGCTCTTTCTGGAAAAGTGCCTGGTACCCAGCTCCCTTTCAGCAGGTGTCTTCCTTCTCTCAGAAAGAAGCACTCAGAGTCACCCCTACATGCCTCTCCTCTGTAGCCAGGGCTACCGTATCACCCCCATTCTGCCACACCTCTGTGATGGGCAAGGTCAGGGCCTCTTCAAGCACCTAAGTAGGCCCATTGACAGGGAAGGCTGTTTTTCTGGACTTGACAAAAGCTCCAGACAGCATTCCTCTTTAAGCTGCAGTCCAATTACCAAAGTGCCCTGACCTGTGGGCTGAAAATAGTAAGTGCTAATTTGCATGCTATTTATTTAAGTAACGAAGCCTCTTGGGCCCTGCTTCTTGCCCTGTAAAAGTCCACTCAAGCCTACACACACACACACACACACACACACACACACACAACTAAGTACTCCACTAGGTGCAGCTTCCCCTTGAGGGAGAAAAGAGGGACCCAGGAAGGGAGTCTTCTGAATTTTCTGGCAGCTCAGAAACCCATTTTGGGAGGAGATCTCAAGCCTGGCATCCTCTTAACAAGGACCAGGAAGTGAGAGCCTCCCCTTGTGGCTAAGCTGCTGACCAAGACTTGTTCACATTGCGGCCTGGTCCCCTAGTCCCTGTAGCTGGAGTCAGAGCTTGGGTAGACAAACTGCCAGTGTGAGGGAGAATATGGCCCTGTGGTCTCTGGGTGGCTGTACACGGGCGAATACAACATACACACGCGCGCGCGCGCGCACACACACACACCGTGCCTCTGAGTAAACTCCCATCCCTTACCCTTCCTCAGATCCTCCCTCCGCTCTGACCAGAAAGCCACAAAGGAAAAAAAAAGCCTTCTGGAAAGTCTGCAGCTAGATTTGGAGAATAACATCCCCGGTGGATGACATTCTTCTGGCCAACACAGCCATTTTATTCAGGATTCATGCTGGCTGGGGCTAAAGAGAATCCCTCATGGTGTGCTATAAGTTGTTCCCCAGAGGACCCAGGCCAGCTCCAGCACGGCCGGGACAGAACTCCGGGATTCTCTCTCTGTGGTTGCAGTGAGGATAGGGAGCCCAGGACGGGGTAGGTCCAGCAACGCCATTTCTGCACAGAGACGGAAGAACACATCAGAGAGACTGTTTGCCTTGCACTTACTTCCTACCAAGCCGACAAGTGCATCTTCCCCACATCTCACCCACCCAGACTCCTTGGAGTATGTAATAAAATCTTCTTATCTCACCATGCGAGGGGGTAGTCCGAAAGATAGGTGCCAGGATCACTGCAGCCCTTCTCCTCAGATCTCTAATTATCTGTGTAGAACTCAACACTGGTGTACCTTTGATATAAGCCCCCTCCCCCAGCCCAGCCTATTCAGGGACAAAGGTCCCCAGGACTAGGATGAGTCCTTTCGAGCTGCAGCCCCAGGTCAGTGCCCCTGGGCAGTCACAGGCCTGGGAAAGGCAGGCTTTAAGGGGAAAACTCAAAGGCCATGAGACCTTAGCCAAGGTTAAGAAGAGGTAGACTCTCAAACATGTCCGTCTCTGCTACTCCCTACCATCTGTGAAAGCTAAAGCAGATACTATAAGGTCTAAGAGAACAGAGAAGGCTCAGTTCCATGGTGCTGTCCAGACTCCAGATGACATTTCTTTGTGGTTCACAGCCATCTTAGTTCAGAATGCAGGAAGTTTTTTAGGTTTGTAAAAATTTTACTGAGTGTGTGTGTGTGTGTGTGTTCACTCAAGCACATGTTTGTGTGGTTGTGCGCGCACCATGGCCTATGTGTGGATACCAGAGCACAATTTTCAGGAGTCTGTTCTCTCATTCTGCTTTGGCCATCCAGGGAATTGAACTAAGTCTCAGCTTGGCAATACCACTTGAGCCATCTTGTTGGACTCCTTGTGGGGCTTTTAAAGGAAGAGCTGCAGATTCGGTCCATCCAACTTCTCAAATGTAATCTTCCTAGCTTGCTTGGTTCACCTCTGGCTGGAGACACAACCGTAGAGTGAGCCTCTTCCTTTAAGGCTTGAGGACTGGAGGGAGCAGGGGAAACTGGCACAGTCCCTCTCACTCTTGTAAGGCCGGGACCCTTTAGTAAGTTCCTCACGTTGTGGTGACTTCCGGCCATAAAATCATTTTCGTTGCTCTTTCATAAATATACTTTTGCTACTGTTATGAATCGCAGTGTAAACATCCGTGCTTTCTGATGGTCTGGGGCAACCCTTCTGAAAGGGTTGTTGGACACCCCCAGAGGGGTGGACACCCACAGGTTGAGAGCAGCTGCTCTGTGCAGTACTGAAAGTAAGGTGTCACTGCTGGGTCCTGCAGGCAGAAGAGTCCCAAGGTTTGAGCCCTGCTGTCCACCCCACTGTTTTTCATGCCCTTGGTTAAAGACGGGTGTCTTGGGATCCTTTTCTACTTAGTCTGCCCTCTGAAAATGCCTCCTGGGTGAAGGCGCAGACCCTAGCTTGGGGACTGGGAACTGCACGCCACCCCCCTCCTCAGCCAGCACACCTCCTGCTTCTGCTGTAGTCCTCAGAATATCAGAAATGTGTTTTCCCTCCACCCCTTAAAGGGTATCGGAAAGAGGTCACATTATCTTATCCACCCCCTAGTATAACGGTCCAGAGCCAACCTCAAGCAATATGGAGCCCCTCTGACCTTCATCTTGTTTCAAGGATGAGTGTATGAATTCAGTACGCCCATTCTGAGTAATTTGTAAAAGCCTAGTAAGTGGTGAGGAGTGGGCTAGGAAGGACCACCCTGTGGGGAGGCTCTACTCAGGCCTCTTCAACCCTACCCACGGGTGCACCACCTCGGCTCCCTGCCCGGGAGACCTGGAAATGCTCAGCTGCTCACGCCCCCCTTCGACCCTAAGCAGCGCGAGGCAAGCCGCCCACCAGACTGCTGCTGGCATTCAGGGGGTTAACTCAGGAGCAGCCCAGGTGGAGGTCGAAGCCCTCAACCCCCCACTACCTCCATACCTTCCGGCTACAGAGGCCGCCGAGGCCACTGAAATCGTAAAGGCTGCGGTAGCTCTTTGTCTACCTGCTCTGGGCGTTAAAGAGCCCGCTGGCAGCCAGCTTCGCTGGGGCTCGGGACAGAAGTCAGCGACAGAGAAATTGGGCTCTGTCGCTTTAAGTACAGCTGGAGCCGTAAGTACTAGGCCGGCTGTGCAGAAAAAAGGGAGCAGAGGGCCGAGGACCGGTGCGGCGTCCGCCCCTCCGCGTGGTCGCCGGCTCTTAGGATTTGGGGTGCCCACCGCGTGCCAGGTGAAGGCTGTTTCGTGTGCATTTGGTGCTCATCTACTGAATGGCTGACTGAGCCAGGGAAGATGCTTCATCTGCCCCTGCCCAGGTCTGGAAGAACAGCGAATTTCCCCCGCAGGTAAGCCTAGAGTCGGTTTAGGGCATCCCCACTAGCAGGGCTCCGAGCTCCTCCACGTCTGCAGCCTCGGGGCAGAGGTGTAGGGTCCGCAAGAAAGAGGATCTTGACCGGGCTCCTCTGCCAGAGCGGTGAGTGCCAGCACCCCAGAGCCTCTGGCTCCCCCTTCCCCACGCCCCGTTTGGCTTGCTGCTGTTTGGGGCTGAGGGGTCTGAAGAGGAAAGAGGATCCTGGAGGGAGAGTCAGGGAGACCTGGACGACCAGACAATAGCACAAGTTGATTGAACTCAGAGGTCTGCGATTTGCATCTTCGGAGGTTGCTGAGCCCGGTCAGGGTCCTCAGGGACCAGGGCGGGTGTCTGGAGAGGGACCCATAGCTCTGGTCCACTCAGCCAAGGTTATCCCTAACTCTGGGCATTAAATCCGGGAAGAAGGTCGTGGGAGATCTAAAGATAAGACTTGGGGGGAAGGGAGGGGCGTTGAATGTTTGACCCTACGGCTGCCTCGATCCCTTGGAGTGGGACTGTGCCCCGGGGACCGGTAAGAAATGAGAGTCTTGTGATTTAAGGAGGCGCACTGTGAGGTACAGCCCTCTGCTGTAAGGTGAGGAAGATGAAGCCGGGAAGTGAGTGTGACCGCAGCTCCACCACCCTAAGCCCCTGGAGCTCGCTCTGAGAGTGCACCAGAGACGTGTCCCATTACTGCGGCCTGTGCTGGGACTTTCTCAGGGTTTCCTGAGAGCTTATCTTACGCTATCATACCCAGATCTACACTGGTCTCCCTCAGACCTGTGTGACTGGGGGGGGGGGTCTTGGGGGGTTGACTGAGACAACCGTGCGCTAGGTGCAGTGGCCACACCTACCGCGCATGCTTCCCCACGCTCCCTTGGGGGAGCCCAGACTTGCCACCTAGAGACCCGCTCTTGCTTCCTGGTATTTCCTTGGAGGGAGCCCCCCAGTCGTAGCTCTGCTCCACACAGAGGGTAGGGGAAGAGCAAAGAACTGGCCAGTGCTTGGGAAGGGAGGCCTGTTTCCTTCTGCAGAACTGTGGACACAGGACCCAAAACTTTTTTTTTTTTTTGTCCCTAACCACATAGTACACAGACTGCAGCCTTGCAGAGCCTGCAGAGTGTAGTGACTGGAGAGATTGTGACCCCACGACTGGCGAGGCTGTTCATGAATGGGGACTAGATCCATTTAGGGTCTTCCTGGGTGAGCCGGTCAGCTAAGTTATGGACAGTTCAGTGACTCCTGGAGAAGGGGGAAGGGAAGTGGGTCCCAAGCCCTAAGGGCACCGTCACCTAACTGGACGCTGCTTGGGTTCCACATGGGGGCGTGCCCTGGAAAAACCGCAGCTTTGCCACCTCACCGCGATGTGTTCTTTGCTTCCCCTGAAGATCCTCCGAGTGACTCCCAACACCCATCCCTGCGTCTTCCTCCACATCCACCCTCTCTTAGGTACAAGACTCCGTCTCAGTTGATAGTTTTTCCTGTCCCCTTCTTTGGCCCCGTGCCACAGCTGTCGAGTACCTGGCTCAGTTTCTGGGCAGGTGTGCCGGGGGTTGGGGTTGGGGGCAGGACCAGGACCTGTCTGCCAGAACACCTCCCCAGGGACAGGGCTGTGGTTTCCCCTCCATCCCAGCCTGAGATTTGCAAGTTGAGTGTGGATTGCCATCCACCAGCCGGGAGAGAGAGGATGTTGTAAAGTGTAGGTCGGTCTTGGAATTGCTACACTTCAGTTATAAAGCTTAACTAGCCTGGCTCTAGTCCACAGAGGGGGGGCTTAACCCATCCATGCCTTTGCTCTGAGGACAGCTAGAAACTTCTTGGAAATGGTGTTTAGTTGAAGCCAGTGGGGGATCAAAGAGATGTTCTCCCTGCTCCAGCTCCCCTCAAGCTCAGAATGAGATAGCACAGCAGAGGACTACACCAGGAGGATGACTTAATTGGCCCTCACTCCATGACCTCACTCCCTGACCAGCTTTTGATCTGCCCTCAGCCTCCTGCTTCCTTGCCCTAGAACAGATGCCCAGATTACTGCCTTTGCGGTGGAAGGATGTGTCTGCGGAGTCCTGTGCACCCCAAACAATAGGCTCCCCTGGAGAGAACTATTTCCTCTTCCTCATTCAGATAGGAAATCTAAGAAAATCGGAAGTCTAAGCCAGGAGCCCCTTCAGCTCCCCTACATTCTTTCCTAGAAATGGCCCTCAGGTCTAGCCCGGGAATAGGTGTGAATAATACCTGTTTACTGCAAGTGCCTCACACAACCCACAGCACAGAGCCGCGGGGCAGGTCCCTGGGACTGAGTTTTTGGCTTGGCACAAATGCAGTCTCTGTGAGAGGATAGATGCCTGTGAGGGAAGGCAAGGCCAGCGCCCTGCTTCTCGTTAAGGGGTTTTATGAGGCTAGACATGCACACCCCAGGCAAACCTCATTCACAGGCTTACCCTCCTCCTGCAAGACCTCTGCCCTGGCTGCGAAGGGAGGGCCTGTGCGGTAGCAGCCCTGGGAGTCGCCTCTCCTCACTACTCCCTTGTGGTCTAAAGCCCTGCCAGGGCTAAGGGCGCTATGGACACCCATTTCATCTTGATCATGTGGGGTGGGTTGGTTTTTTGTTGTTGTTGTTGTTTTTTGTTTGTTTATTTTGTTTTGTTTTAATCATCTTATCTCACAAATGAGAGAGAGAGAGAGAGAGAGAGAGAGAGAGAGAGAGAGAGAGAGAGAGAGAGATTGAGATTGAAGGTAAGTAGATATGTCCAAGATCACAGGGACTGACTGACTAGTCATCTCACCTAGGTCTGTCTTGACTGGAAGCAGCTCTACTGACCATGAATGCTGGAGACTTCTCACTGGCACTAATCCAGGCCCCTGAGATGCTAAATGCTGAAGGTTCTGAGTTGAGGCTACTTGGAGGCCTCAGCCAAGGTTTTGGGTTAGCCTCGGACTCTGGCAGGAGTGTGGAAGGGACATGTGTATACTTGAAGTCAACTGTCCTGGTTTGTAAGTCACTCTGCTGCTGACGAGTTTGGTGATGGGACACAGAGCTTAGGTTCTGCTCCGGTTTCTCTCTCTGTGAAATGGGCCTCTTACTTAACCTCGCTGGGGTGCAGAGAGGACAGTGAGGGTAATGTGGAAAGCACCTTAAACACAGGGCAAGCATGGGCCAGGTGAGGCCCTCCCACCCACGAGAGACCCCCAGCTCTTTAGATTCTGTTTCTTCCTTTTCCTTTGGTTGTTTGTTTTTGTTTTTGTTTTTTTTGTGTTTGTTTTTTTTGACACAGAGTTTCTCTCTGTAGCTCTGGCTGTCCCAGAACTCACTCTGTAGACCAGACTGGCCTCTAACTTGCACATATCCATCTGCCTCTTCCTCCCAAGTGCTGGGATTAAAGGCGTGTGCCATCACACCCGCCTGTTTTTCCCATTTTACCCATCCCTTTCCAGGTTCTAAGGATAGAGCCTAGCAGTATAATAGTCCAAACAGCTCCCCGACTTAGAACCTTTGATTTTCCCTTAAATTCTGTCTTTGTCGGGTTTCTTCTATTCCTGCACAAACGTCATGACCAAGAAGCAAGTTGGGGAGGAAAGGGTTTATTCTGCTTACACTTTCACACAGCTGTTCATCACCAAAGGAAGTCAGGACTGGAACTCAAGCAGGACAGGAAGCAGGAGCTGATGCAGAGGCCATGGAGGGATGTTTCTTGCTGGCTTGCTTCCCCTGGCTTGCTCAGCTTGCTTTCTTATAGAACCCAAGACTACCAGCCCAGGGATGGTACCAGCCACAAGGGGCCCTCCCCCTTAATCGCTAAGTGAGAAAATGCCCCACAGCTGGATCTCATGGAGGCATTTCCTCAACTGAAGCTCCTTTCTCTGTGATAACTCAAGCCTGGGTCAAGTTGACACACAAAACCAGCCAGTACAAGTCCTTAATTGTCTACCTTTAAGTTTTTACTAGTCCAAGTTCTGTGTTATTTATAGTATACTTACATTTTAATGGCATCTTACATAAATATAGATCTTTTCTTAAAACTTGATCTGTTTTTCAAGCAGAAATATTCATTCAGCATTTACTGTGTGTGATAACTCTGTGCCAACCACTGTGCTGGTGCCAGAGAACCAGCTGAATCTCAGAGACCCCAGATCTAGGCTTTCCAGCCATTCACTTATTCTACAGACCCAAGTGAGCCCTTCAGATGTCAGGCATGATAGTGGGAATCTAACACAGGGCAGCAAGGCAGGCATCCACCCCGAATTTCAGAAGCTTGTAGTTGTGCAATGAAAACAGACAAGTTAATAGATGCAGGCCAGGGAGAGTGTTTGATGGGTAAAACCGCTTGTAATGCAGGTCCAATTCCCGGATCCCAGTGTGGAAGGAAAGAAACAGCTTCCTAAAGTGGTCCTGACTTGCACTTACACTTTACTGTATGCATTCACCTGATTACAGTATGATTCTCCCATGTATCATATATACATATATATGCAATAATAATAATTATTAAACATGGAAAAGTCAATGCATCCACACTTCAGACTGTGAGAAATGCAAGAGAGAATGCAGAAGGATGTCGGGTGGTGAGTGTGTGTGGAAGGCATACAGGAAGTGGCCATCTTTGGAGGCCATCTTTGGAGGCACCATCCTTGGAATGGCTATGAATGGCTTCATAGGGGAGGAGGTATTATAACTGCACCTGGAAGAGAAAAATAAGACTTTTCTAGAGAGACATAACATGAATTTATTTTGGAAGAGGGAGAGGTTATGAGGGGGTGTCATCTTCCACACTGTCTGCCTCCGTCAGGGTAGTTTCGTTAGCTGGACAGATTCAACCTCCGAGGCAGCATCTTTTGAGACTGGTGTCTAATTTTTTTTCCCTACCCAATCTGAAGAGCTCTGAGCGTGATGTGACACGGGACATCTGGAAGCCTCACATCATGCCTTTGGCTTGTTCTTTTGGGGCCTAGAGACCAGTGTCATCTCTAGTTAAGTTCAGGGGATAACAAACTGCCCTTGCCCCTGACATTAAAGCACAGTCAGATAATTCTAACTTCAGGGATTTCCTGGAAACGCTCAGCTTCGTGGGAAGCTTTAAGCTAAGGGACGCTCCCCTTCCCTCCTTGCGTGCATATGCATACGGATATACCACAGCCTGGTCACCAGGGTCTGCAGTAAATGTTGAGCTCAGTCAGTAAATGATCAGTGCAATCCGTGGGCAGAGAGAAGGCATTATAAACTACATTTATAACTTATATACTACATATGTCTAACTTTCCTACTTAGTGTATTGCTGCAGGTGCCATCCACGTGGTAGTGGTTGGTGATCAAAACTATGGGAACGGGGAGGTGTCCACCCACCTGCAATTTCCTGGCGACTGAGCCTGGTGCTCTATGAGTGTTATCTTGTTTACTTCTTGAAACTTATCAGAGAGGCGGATCGTGATAAGGCCGACCCTTATTGTTCTCCAAGTATGTGCTCGGGAAGGGAAGGCGTTTGCCTCCTGTCAGGCTTGTGAAATTCAAACCTAACTCTGACTAGTCCCTCGAGCGAGCGAGCGAGCGTGTGAGTGTTCCTTTCTGTGATATGTAAGAGTGAGGACTTGCAGCATAAGTCAGATCCCTTTGGGGATGGTCACTTTCTATTAAAGAAAAGAGCTGCTAATGAGATTCCCCAACCTCCTGAGAAGCTGCGCTCCAACAAGTTTATTTATATCTGAGTTTCCATATCAGCTCTTGACATGGTGCTAATTGGTCCGATCACAGCTCGTAGGGTCTGAGAACCTTTATTCACCTGACATAGGTGTGTCATTTAATAGTGCTCTTTTGGTGACTGCAACGACTGATCTTGTTCCGTGCCAGCTCTCAATGTCTGTTTAACCTACTTGGGATCACATTTGGACCGTGTAATAGACGCTTTCCGATGCTGTGATGATAAAACACCATGACCAAAGCAACTTAGAAAAGAGTTTATTTGTGCTGCGGTTCCAGAGGGCTGAGAGTCTATCGTGACAGAGGAGCGTACAGTTGTAGAGGAAGAGAGCCCATTATGACAGGCAAGCAGGGGCAAGTAGCAGGCATGGCAGCAGGATCAGGAGCCTGAGAGCTCATATCCTTAAACACAAGCAGTTGCAGAAGAGAAACTGGAAGCCGCACGAGGCTTTTAATTTCAAAGTCACTCTCTCCAGCAAGTTTGCACCATCCGAACCTCCCCCAAACAGTAACACCTCGTGGGGACCAAGTACTCAAATGCACGAGACTATCGGAGTATCAGAGACATGTCTCCTTCAAACCACCACAGATCTCTTCAGATTGAGCCAAATCCTGTCTGCTGAAGGACGACAGGTACACGGGATGGAAGAAAACTCACCAGGGAGCAGTTATTAACGACCTACCCCATGTCAAGAATTGTTTAATCACTACAAAAGAAATGGAAGTCCACCTATTTATTCAGATCCTCAGTAGAATGAAATTAACCTGTAAGGGATTCAAGTGCTGATTTCTGACATCAGGAATAATAGTAGCTGGAAACTGGAGGCAGGCAAGTCAGAAGGGACATTTACACCCAGGCTAAGGAGTGGTATAATAAAGGAGCAATGAGTCTTCAAAGACTGTGGAGAAGTCTGAAGAGAATGTTCTGGAAGAGGAAAGTTTCTGGCATAAAAGAAGTAGGGAGAGCCTTGGGTCCCAGACATCCCTTAAAGGGGGTTCATGGAGCACTAGGACCAATAGGCAGTGTAAAGAACTGGTGTCATCAAGTCCTTCTCACTGTTGAATTCTCAGTGTCTTTCCATTCTTGAGACTGTGGCAGCAGGCCCAGAGCTCTATGCTCCTATAAACACACAGGCTTTCTGTGTGAGAAAGTGACTTTTCGGGCTTGGAACATTCCCCCATGTTATTTTAAATTCTTTTATAATACTATACTAGATGGTCAGGTTTTGATCCTGGTCATCTGCCCACTGTGTGGTTTTTAAAGTAGGGTTTTAACAGCTTTAAAACTGAAGGTTCGGAGTTACCACTCAGTGGTCAGCCCTTACCTAACACGAAGGGCTCTGGACTCCATCCCCAGCGTACAAACAATGACAGTATTTTACCAATGGACCCCTAAGGCAAACCATACTTGCAATTTACTCTTGGGCCTCCTGGGTTTCTGCACTCTTTTGCCAGGCTCAGTAGCCCAGAGGGCAGCAGCGTCCCCTGGGTACACGTCCTAGGCCTGGCTCCCTCGTCCCTTGCTCCTGTGTGGAAGAGGTTCCCTCTTGAAACGCTGTCTCATAGACAGCTCACGAATTCTAGGTTATTACCCTTGCAGTCCCAGTGGTGAGTAGAGCCCACAAAGGCCCGGTTCTCAGCAGTCAGGATGCATTTTAAAACGACCATCTTTGAGTTAGCATGAGGAGCATGCTAATTCATTAATTTTCCCTGTGTTAAGAATCCTCCTCCACTCTTAGAAATTAAATATGGAGGAGGTACAGTAATTGCACCTGTTTTTCCCCCTACACATTATTTATAGAAATTATTTTCAACCTGTATAGATGGTCTTCGTGTTTGCCATTATTAGCCCAGGTGGGTTTTTTTTTTTTTTTTTTTTTTTTAATTCCGAGGTCCCTTTAGGAAACCCCAGGCAAAACTGATCTGGAGGGAGCGTCAGCATGTGGCTTGATGGATTCTGCTCCCACCTTCAGTTGTCACACCAGAGAACCTAGAAGCTTCCATCAAACTCCACCCCTGACCTCGAAACCCCAGGGCATGAAAGAGACCAAGCCTTCTGCCTGAGAAACTTCCCATGAGCCTCTGCAGGAGGGAGGGTATCATTGCTTATTCATGCACAACTGCAATGGGGAGCTCTCAGGCTCTGAGGCATGAATTCTGGGAATCTGTGCAGAGCTAATCATTATAGAAGTAGTGTGGATTCCCCAGAGTGTCCAACCTGTGGGGAAAGGGCTGCTGTCCCAGAGAAGCAATGAGCCCATAGGAGCATCCCAAAAGAAGGCCACGATCTGGTGTCTGGAGTTCAAATACCAATCCGCTCTGGCAAGCCTTGGCTTCGCTCTGTCTTTGTCTTATCAGTTCAGGCTAGCTAATTCTAATTCAAAATAATACCTCCAAATACAATAACACTGGTCATGACTTCAGCCCGGAGATTCAAGATTTATCAGAATATTTATTTCTGTCAGCCTCGAATCCTTACCTGCACCTCTGAGAGGTGAGGTGGGGGAAATACATTGAAAGCAGTAGAGGATGGAGTTGGGGCCATAGATGTCACTCTTGTCTTCCTGAAATGATTTTCTGCTTGTCCAGGCAGGTAGCATACCCCTGTAATCCTAGTACATGCGAGGCGGGGACAGAAGGATCAGGAGTTCAAGGCCAGCTTAAGCTATATAAGGAAAAAAATAGTTAAAAGTTTTGTTTTGTTTTGTTTTTTTATGAAGAGGAGGAAGAGGAGAAGCGGCTTGAGCACTGGGCGTGGCAGAGTCCCCTGCACACGACCCTTGCTCCTCGGTCTGCTCTGGCTGAGCACCTGCACGGTAAGCAGGAGCTGTAGAGCAGCTGCTCTGGTGTGTGCGCGTCTCCATCTCTGCTCTCACCATCACGATGACTCCTTCCAAAGATTTGGGTGCATTTCCAAGTCTGTTCATGCCTGCATGTATAATTTAATTATTAAATACAAAGAAAGTCACTTCTCATCAGAACTATTTTGGGATCCACAGAAACGCTGAAAAAGGCAAACTACTGAGAGAACTTGATGGCGTGGGAGTGGGAGGGGTGGGGTGGTGGTGATTAAAAAAAAATCTTAAAGTTTAGAGGAGATTTTTAAAAGTTCTAGAAAGCTATCGCTTTCATATCGTCTTGCATCGTTAAAGTCCTGTCCGGTTTTAAAAGCTGACGGTGGTGGATGCGGTGCGCTGTGGATCTGGGCATGAATAGCTGAGTTGGAAAGGCAGGAAAAACCCCTGTGGGTTCTAGGATTCTGAGCTGCAAGCTCAGAGGTTCGCTGGCGCCTTTCTGTGTAATTTGCTGTACAAGGACTTGTGGCTGTGAGGATTTTACACATAACGAGTGCCGGGGGCTCTTCTCTGGGACGGACCTTTCTACACTCAAATGTAGAAGAGAGGCTGCAGTGTTTTTGTACTGAGGAACCCCTCCAGCGCCGACTATTCCTGGAGGCGGGATGGAGGGGGAGAAAGGAGTGGCGGGTGGACCCTGCCAAGCCAAGTAGGGCTTTACACACTGAGGTTTTCTGCCCAACACACAAGGTAAAAGAGTTGTTCCTTCTTAGCGTGAGTGAGATGGGAAAGTACAAGGTTAGGTCTTGGCTACRGCTTATTTCTCTTCATTTTGGCAAGTGGGACCAGGGGACGGACGTATTTTTAGTGTGTTCATTTTCAAATTCTTTGGAGTGATAATTGTGCAGTTTGATATTTGCACACCGCTGACACTTGGCTGATGTCCAGAGCCGCGTCCAAGCAGAGCTATCTGGGACTTGGCTCTCCCAAATCTCAGAAAGGCCAGCGGAGATGTTTGGAGTGCCTGAGGGGTGGCAAGGTGGAAATGAACGCAGCCAGTATCCACCCTGCACCAGAACTTCAAAGACAGACAGACAGACAGACAGACAGGACGGTTTTTGTTGTTGTTGTTACTGCCAGTGGCAAGAGGGGTCTTCTCCAGGAACAAAACCAGTTTGATTTTGATTAACATTCTCTTCTTTTAATTTCAGTCTTCCTTCCGCCGACTTCTTTAAAGATTATGCCAAAAGCTCAGCCTGACCCCCGAAGCCTCAGAACAGATTTCATTCCTAGTAACCCAAGAAAAGCTTGTTAATACCAAAGTGATTTCCCTGCCATTCATTTCCTGTGCTCTCAAACTTGTTATTTTCCCCCCCCCAAGATGTGTATCTTTAAATAACAAAAACTGATCTTGCTCTGAGGAGGTAATGTAGGAGTCAGCTTTTGTTTGTTTGTTTGTTTGTTTGAGATGGGGAAATCTCACTACTATAACCCAGGGTGGACTTGAACTTGTGATCCTCCTGCTTCAGGCTCCAGAGAGCTAGGATTACAGGCATCTGCACTAGCTCTGGCTTTCAGGAGACACTTTGCAAGAAAGCATCCTATAACGACCTCCCAGAGAAGCAGCGAAGGAGCAGATGTCTCACTGAGTATCTACCCAGCCAGTGTCTTCTATCCAGCCCATGTTGGAAGACATGCTTGGTGCTGAAGTGAGGGTATTAAAACACCCAGAGGCCTAATACTAACCTTACTACTGATTGGCTCCACGAGCCAAAGCTTCCAGCCTAAGTCTCCCCTCTGCCCTCCCTGCACCCCCTCCCCTGGTGTGGGGGCCTCCCTGCCAGGAGGTGAGAGTTTGGAGAGACCGCATTCCATTGGACTCAAAGTACATCTGTAAGGACTTTCTACAAAGACGCAAAATTGCTATTGTGGAGTATTAGAAGCCAACACCACTTCAAAAATGCTTAAGTAGTCATATTTGTGGGGCACTTCAGGACTTCAAAAGTGATTCTATGAACCTATACAGGACATCTGCTTTTCAGAATTGTTTGGTGACTCTGGCGTGTGTAGGTGGGAGTTTAAGAAGTTTAAATCTTTTCAATTTGCAATTCTTCTTTTCCCCATTCATTCATTGAGTGTGCGGCATGTTATGCCTGAGGCATAAACATGCCTTTTCCCTCCCCTGAACACCTGGTTTCTTTATATGTTCCTTACATCATTCACTTATTGCTTAAGAATTAAGACCCCCACCCCTTTGTTTCCATTCCTCTCATTGAAAGCTTTGTCGGAGGTGAGAGATGTGCTTGCTTTCACATGCATGGAAAGCTCGCTGGTGAAAACCAAGGTCTTTTCACAATGCATTAGTGGGGCTTTTGCTCCAACACCGACCTTTGACCCCTGTACACAATGTGGCATTCAGCTGTCCTGTTCTCTCAAGTGAAAACCTTCAGAGCTCTCAACAAAGATATTTCACCGAGAATAAGCAGTGCATGAACTAAATGACTTAAGATAAGAAGGCGGTTGGTTTTGAAATAAAGATGAAGGCCAGAGGTCTATAAAAATTACAATGCCCTCCAGGGCTGGGTCACTGATCTTCCCCTCCCCCCATAGCGAGGTTGAAGACTCAGCTTCCTTGGATTACAGAGACAAGTGAACTTTCTCTTCCATGGAATTCCTTAATGGAATCCTTTGGACAAACCTGCCCAGTGTTCCTTGGTGGGATTGATAACTAAAAAGGAGGGCTCTTAGTGGGGGAAGGGAGCTGTTGAGAATGCTCGAGTCTAGAGGGTTTCTTGAGGAGCACGTATTCAAAATCCTTAGTGAGCATTCTGGTCTGTGGCTCAAAGAAACAAAGACTTCCCGTTACCTTAGGAAGGTGCTGGGAAGATAACTGGTCAAAGCTCAATCGTCGTTTTATTTCCTTACCACTCTCTAGAAATGTAAGAGACATTTGGCTTACGAACAAGCTTTGGGTACTTAATTGGAAGGTTGGGTGAGGACAGGGAGGCAGAGAGGCGAGGTGGGGGGAAGGCATAGTTTGGGTTACACACACTTTTAAAAAAAACCGTCTCTGAGGATTATGTTCTGGGTATTCGAGTCTGCCAGCTTCGCAGACATCCAGATTTCCGTGGTGTGAGGACTCTGTTCTTTCACTGTGTCTACCTCACAGTGGTAACTTGCAAATTTTTCCCCCATGAAGCTTTATTTTTGGAGACCACTGTAATTTACATGCCGGGACCTATTATTAACTGCTAGTTTTCTGCCGTTATTGGAAATCTTTACATTAGGAAAGAATGTATGGGCTGTGCTTTGGGTGAAATGGGACTCAAATTAAAGGTTACCTTGTAGAGTCTCGCAGATCTGTCTAGGATGTGAGAATGGATTAGAAACCATTTGCGTTCCCCCAGCTGAAGAGAATCCTGCTGGTCCCTCATGACTGGCTTCCCAGAGGGGAAGTGCCATGTGTCTAAGGAAAAGTACCTATTTCATGGGGGGGGGGGGGGAAATGGTCACGTAATAGTTTTTAAATAGTCTGTTTCTGAGCCGATGGAGCATAAATACTGCCCCCTAGAAGGGCTACATTGCATATTTTATAAATGTAGAAAGCAGAAGCAGTTGTGCTATATTAGATTTCAGCCCATAATTGAGTAACTAGAGGAGCCTCTATTTAATTAAATCCCACTCTCCAGTGTGTGACAGAAAATTTAGTGACCTTCTGTTTGACTACTGACTGGGGCTGACCAGTGGTCAGAGCATGTCTTTCAGACGCCCTCCCTTCTCAGAGACAAGGATCGGGCGATGTGCTAACTCAACAGAGCATCTGTAGTGAGTCGTTTAAAGTGGCTATGCTCAGCTCACACAGTTTTCTGTGGGCAGCAGAAATGTTTCCCCCAGAAATGGCGAGACTTCGGGGTCTTAAGAGGTTCTTTTAGTAGGCCAAGTATTTTACAAACAGTTACAGTAGACCCTCCTTTCAGCATGCCATTTTTAACCTGTTCTGAGCCACTACAGAGGAATGCACTGGAGCCTTCATGAAGGGTTGGCTTCTATTTAGCAAGTAAATATATGGGGTTATTTACTGATTGTTTGATTCATCGGTTTTTCAAGACAGGGTTCTCTGTGTAGCCCTGGCTGTCCTGGACCTCACTCTATAGATCAGGCTGGCCTTGAATGCAGAGATCCTCCTGCCTCTGCCTCAGGACTGCTAGGACTGAAGGCAGGTACCACCACTCCTGCCTTAGGTGGGGTTATTGTTGTTAGTCTAAAGAGGACACTAAGAAGGAACTGGGCTGACTTTCCTAGTACAGAAGCTACTGGGTTAAACATTAGGCAGAATCAGGATAGGTGAAAGCTAGAACTTACAATAAAATGAAGAAAACAATTAGCAAATACTGTTTTTCTGAACTGTCTTCTTTTCTGATACATACACTGTAGTTGCCGTGTCTATTTGGAAGAAGATATTTTCATACGGACACTGATTTGAAGTCAACGACTGATATTTATTGACCAAGCCCTTATCTCGTACTCTGTGTCAGAAGATACTCTCCCATCCTGGCTGCCCGTAGAGTGGGGAAAGGCTCTTAGCAGGTCAGAAGAAAGTCGAGCTGGGTGTGACGGTGCATATCTGTATCCTAGGACTTGGGAAACAGAGGCTGGAAGATTTTGAGTTCAAGTTCTATGTATGGGATACATCCATAGTGAGTAAAAAGTAAAAAAGCGGATTTTTTTTTAACTATAGAGCAAGTTCTTATCTCAAAGGTAGGGGAGGGACATGCTGGGAGTTAGCACAGTGGTAGAACACTTGCCTGGGTTCAGTCCCCAGCACTGCCAAATAAATAAAGTGAAGTCAAGAGGGACACCACAGTTCAGTGTGTGACCAGAGAGAAAGAGTTGGGATAAGGAGAAACAGGAGATGAACGCTCTATGGTGAGCAGGCAGAAGAATTTCAAGGTGTGACTGACTGGTTCAGATGTAACCCAGAAGTCAGGTGTACCTAAGATGCCCTGATTGGATTAGCATAGAGATTAGCATATATTAGCATATAGGTCTTTGCTAGCCCGCTAAGTTCCAGTGTGTGGAGGGAAGATGGCACCGTAGCAAGCCAAGAGAGTTGAAGGATCTGAGGGTGGCTAACCAGTGCAGCTGCACAGCTCTTCCTGTGGCCCGCAAGCCCCACAGCTTCAGGACCCAACAAAGCACAGGCGTGGCTTTCTTTGCCGGCTCTGGCCTCTCTTGTGGTCTGTTAAGATGCTACGGCTTGTGTTAGTTCTACCGCACGGGCAGCTTGGTTTTGCCCTGCTGCTTGAACCAGTTTCCTCATGCCTCGTCTTGTTTGTTTGAGACAGGGTATTGTCCTATAGTTCAGGCAGCCTCACCTGGTGATCCCCCTGGGTCAGCTCAGGAGGGGCGTCATTACAGGCAGGTACCCCAAGTCAACCTTTATTGGGTTTTCGTATAGAGGCTATTGTGCAAGGATCAAGGTGGTGTGGCTTGTGAGATTTGACTACGTATGTGCTCCCACATCCATTCTCACACGTGGCAAAAGACCCAGAAGGCAGAGCTTTTAAAGAGGAGTCTTTTTTTCTTTTCCTTCTGAATGTGGAAAACAAGATCCTGAATAGAAACTTCCAGGGAATGAAGTGAGCAAAGCAGCTTTAACCTGAAAGACTCACCTCATGACTGTTTAAACTGCTGGGCGCTGGGGTTCTAGGAAACAGACTGAAGACAGAGGGACGGACAGACACAGGAGGACACAGAGCAGGTTTATATGGAGCTATGTAAGGCTTCAGTCCTCATGTGATTGCCCCCCCCCCTCGGGTTTACCCGGTCTTCAGCATTATATTCATATGTAATCGGACACATGAAAAGCACGGCTCCTGAACCCTTCATATTGCCTCATTCATTCTCCAGCAAAGCTACCTTACCATCCCTTTGTGTTTTAGGTATCACTACCGAGTGGCTATGCTAGGCCCGAAAAGTGTGCATCAGGAAGTGTTGATGACCTTGCACATCTGACCACTAAAGCTTTGTCCTTTCTGCACATACAGGCTGATGATATCCTGGGTGGCGACCAAGCAGGGAAACCGGCTCCTTATTAATCCCTCAAAATCCCCACTTCCTTGCTCTTCGCTTTTAAGTTAGCTTTTTTTTTTTTTTTTTTTTGCTTTGCCTTCAGTTGACTCCTGATGTTGAAATTCTCCACATTTTCATCCTGAAGAAAAATCCCTCCTCCAGACCACATCCAGCAGTTTTTAAGTCTTCGCCGGGGGTTTGAAAATGGAACAAAACCAAGCAACCCCGCCTCATCCCACCCCACCCCACCCCACCCTAGCCCAACACCTTTCTTTGTCTGTCTTTGTCATTAACCAGAAAAGGCTCCTGTCCTGCCCTGAGGTTTCCGTCTGTGATGGCAGGAATGGTGAGCAGGTGTGGTGTAGCAGTCTGTTAAAACATACTTGCTACAAAAACATCAGTGGCAGTGGTTTGCTTCTGGTTCTTAGCAGCCCACAGTGTCAGCATTTTGACAAGGAAGCTCTCCCTGTAAGCTCTCCCTGTTCAGCAGCCTGCACCTGTGGCTTCACTCTTGTGCCAAGATCTTGACTCCTCAAGATACCTGAAGGGAAGGAGTGCCACACTGGATATTGTCTTGATATACAAAGTACACATACACACACACACACACACACTGTAGTTCATTTCTTTTTTTGTTTGTCTGGTTGAGGTTTTTGATTTGGTTTGGTTTCATTAATTTATTTATTCACTTTACATTCCAATTGCTGCCCCTCCCTCACCCCCACTCCCATCTTGTTTTGTTTTGTTTTTGAGATAGGGTTTCACTATATAGCTCTGACTGTCCCGGAACTTACTATGTAAACCAGGCTGGCCTCAAATGCACCGAGATCTGCCTGCCTCTTGCCTCCTGAGTGCTGAAATTAAAAAAACGTGCGCACCATCATGTCTGGCTATGTAGTTCATATCTCTCTCTCTCTCTCTCTCTCTCTCTCTCTCTCTCTCTCTC
>BDUI01000019.1:760248-782255 GCA_002335545.1 Apodemus speciosus
AGCCCTGGCTGTCCTGGAACTCACTCTGTAGACTAGGCTGGCCTCGAACTCAGAAATCCGCCTGCCTCTGCCTCCCAAGTGCTGGGATTACAGCGCCAACACGCCCGGCTTGTAGTTCATCTCTTAAACCAAATCTTCAGTGGAGTCATCAAATGATGTTCTCTAAAACCAGCTGACAGGGACATCTGCCACCAACCTGGGAAAATATTTTGGGCTAATTTTCATGGAGTGAGGCACAAGAATTTTATATTTCCTCTTAAACTGTGGCTCTTGGCAGGGTTTCTTCTACACGAGGGAAGGAGTTTCATGTCTGCCTCATGCGGTAGAGGTAGGAGGTAGAAATGGACAGATCTATCCCACAGCCCCGCTCCATGAGTCTCTGCTTCCGGATACAGAATCATCTCCTGCAATCTGAATAAAACTCCTGATTTTGCATCACTGTAAAGTAAACGTTATCCCAGAATCAAGAAGACCAATGAGCCATTGCCAGAGGATATTGCTAGACAAAGAGGGCTGGACTTCCTGTAATAGGGAAGCAGTAGCTGCCAAGTTGACCCCAAAGTCTAAACCTTGGGGAGCCAGCTGGTTGACAGCTTCAACTCTGAGTCCTAACTAAAGCTGTTAAAACTCCAGTCTGTGGAAACACAAAGCACCTTTTGTGTTTCTGGATGGCCTAATCTAGTAGATGGAGGTGCAGATGACCCAGCCAGTTCTTAGTGGTCACGGAAGGTCTCACTTGCATCCATGTGTGGAATGACCCCTGTGTTGCTTCACCCTGTACCTCCCCTTCCCCCGGGGAGCACAGAACATTGACCTCAGCCAGATATCTCCATATTGTGATCCCACGTGTGGAAAGACGCATCCAGCACTCCCTCCTCCCCTGACCACAAGAGAGTAGCATTTGGAGTCTTACGCAAAGCTTTCCTTTCCAGAAGGTTGCGCCTAGAATTATGGAAACTGGTAATTCCTCTGTAAGTTTTCCTAGGAGGAAGACGCTAGACTAGCGAGGTACAGAAAGAATGACCTGCCTACCAGATGCTAAGCCCGTTCCAGGAGTGGCGGCTGCGTTGGCTGACACCTGAGCACAGTTGGTTTTCTCTCCACTGCAGGCGCATGGCTTTGAGATTTTATGTGATGTCTGGGAATACACACCTATCTCTCCTTGGAGGTTGTGGAAGGGTTCTGTCAGGTTACAAGGCAAATCCTGTGACCCCATTTTGTTAAAGCCCTGTTGTTGTTGCTAGGGGCACGTCACCACCTCAAGTACACTGTGTTTTGGTTTGCAGGCTTTTTGAAGTCTGGGCACTAACCTCCTTGCTTTTTCACAGTTCTGAGTCCCACAAATCTGGTAGTCAGTGACTGTTGAGGGTCGGAGTAGAAGTAACAGGAGATACGAATTAAGTTTGACCTAGAGACCACAGTTCTGTACAAGGAGCTCCTAGAGATGCATAAGTGGACTGCAATGGAAAGCTGCCTATTAATGCTCTCAGAGGTGATGCTGAATGTCCCCAGCCACCACCCTGGCTTCAGTTATCCGTCTTATGTTGGGAGTATTTAAAGTATATGCATTGTTAAGAACCAAATTTTACATTAAGCTTTTATCTTTTTTTTTCCTTTCTAGTCATGCAGCCTTAAGCATGAAATCTTAAATTTCAATCCTCTTATGGGTAGAATATTTATCTCAAGATCTATATGAAAATTAAACGAAGCTGTCTATGTCCTGTATGCCTCTGTGCACGTACGCTTAAGTACCCAGCAGAGTGCTTGACAGATGTGCACAAGTGCCAAGCATATAGTAATCATCGTTTTAATAATGTTCCCTGGTGATAATCGCACAAAATATATTTACATCAATTAGCATACATCTTCCCATTCCACTGAAAATATAATGTAAAAATGCATGCACTTTTAACAGAACTAAGTGCCATAGGTGATTATAAAAAGGTTGCATATTAAAGAGAGTGTTCTCAGTGAGTCCTTCATAATCACGGGGTTTCCAAGGTGTGCATTAATGAGTGGAGAAACAGGAAACCGATTTGATACAGGCTAGTAGAAAGATGAACAAGTGAGTACTTAAACAGCTGTGTGGACCCCAGGATTCAGAGCACCCATCGCTCAGGCTCCAGCATGCTAGGTGCTGGGTAGTGTGATAGAAAGATCTTTTGAGGACTCCTTGGGGTCCTTGGCCCGTATCATTTACGTTGGCTTCCTACAAAGCCATCTTACATTTTGGTAAAACCGTAGACGCACTGCATCTTTCTCCAGCAACGCAGAGGTGGTGTTGGTTAAGCCTGACTGGCTGGGTATAAGTAATGGCTAATGTTGAGTCGCATCCCCAGCCTGCCCGATGATTAAGTGAGCAGAACCGCAGCTTCCCACAGAACAATCTCAGACTAACGTGGATCGCTGTGCAAAGTGGAAATCTTGACAGATGCAGCTAGATAAAAAAAAAAAACAATTCAACGACAAAAGGAAGCCTGTCCTTACGTCTCCTACCTCCCCACCATCCTTCCTCTTGAAATAGTCCTATCAGGTGCCAGCTAAGGGATCAGTAAACTACCCCATAACAAATACCGGAAACTCCCTGGCATCCCACGAGGCTGCTGGGGTTATAGTCCCCTGTGAGAGAACAAAAAGAGAGAAAAGCATCATCCTGTTCCTCCATCTCTCTGATCAGTGCCAGCATATATCCTTGATAAATTTAATGGAATTTAAATGAGATTGCAGAAGTTTTGGGCATGAAGAACTCTGTTGGGATCAGAACTTCAAAGTCCTCCTCGTGGGGACTGCACAGGCTGTGTCGGGCACAGTGTCCTCATCTTTTATCTCATTTATGACTCTTCCACCAGCCTGGGATCTTTATTTTCTTCTGTGTTTAGAGAAAGGGCAGCAAGTATTTTGTGTGACCCCATATCTGACTCATATTATAATGACATTCTCCATCCACGATTGTTCTCTGAATTTCTCCTGAGACATCTCAAGAGAATGGATTCCTGGGAGAGGCAGTCGTACTTTGTAGTGGGTTGGTTTCTCCCCGTTGTTTTTGAAATGGAAAACACATAGTTTGACTTGCAGTAAACACTTCAGTAATTGTGGCTTTGGTGAGTCCCAGGGTTTGGATGGCCTTGTTTTAGGTATCCACCAGACTGGCACATAGCTTGCCCCGTCTTGAATTAAGACCCTACCTTCCTAAGCCTCGACCTGATGAGGCACCCCCTCCTTCCCTCCCTCCCCACTCCCYCTCTCTCTCTTCCAGGAGTTGTTCTGACCTTTGGTATGGTGACGTGTGCACAGACAGGCTTGAGGTGTCAGCATGCAGGATTTTTTCTGTGAAGGTTTTTGAATTTGGAATTTGTTTCTATTTTGCTGATTTTTTTTAAATAAAAATGTTCCTTATTTTGTTTTTCTTTGGTAGATTAAATGTGGGCAGCATTAGGGTAATTATTAGCAGAAAAGTTTGAATGAGTCACAAGCTCTGTGTTTGGAATCAAGATACAAACATTTTTGGTTAAACAAGGAAGCTTGGTGATGTCCATGTGTGTGAGAGGGGACGCCGGGAGGGAGACTTCCTAACAGAAAGGAGACAGCGGAAATCCTGGGGTTCCGGTGTATGTGCAAAGAGTATGGATGAGAGGGAGAGCGAGAGAGCGAGAGAGAGAGCGAGAGCGAGAGCGAGAGCGAGAGCGAGCGAGAGAGAGAGAGAGAGAGAGAGAGAGAGAGAGAGAGAGAGAGAGAGATTGATTTTCAAAGGGAGAGCCTGGCCCTTGGTTTGTTTTGTGGTGGGAAGCCTCATTCCTCAGAGCACAGCTCCCAGACTCTAGGTGTTTATTGCCAGATCAGCATTTCACACCAGTAGCCTGGCCCGAAGCTCTCTCGGAGGGGCTGCCAGAACTGCTTAGCAGGGATTCTCGAGCCAGGGGTATGAATGGAGGGCCTCCCGTCCAGGCTGCTTCTCCTACCACTCCCTCCGAGCTAACTGAGGCAGGCTGTGAAGACGAATGACAGCTTTTTAATATCCAGGACTTTCATTTGTTATCCTCGTATGTGTACCAGGAACATGTGCAAGGCATGGGCACTCTACATGGCTTCTCCCAACGTGTCTCTGTGACAGAATTTGTGTTTCTGACTAAAAAAAGGGCTTTTGTCCCTGTCAACCTTCCATGAGGTACAAAGATGCTTGAATTCCATCCTGCTTCGAGCTGTCCTGCTTCTGGGCTGGAAAACCCGGCGGTGAGGTGCAGGCAACACTAAGGCCCCTTCCCAACTCAACTTGCCTGTCACCCCCCCCCCCATCCCCCCAATGGTCCCTGAGTCAAATGAAACCAGTAATACTCCAGGCAGTCTTGTTGGGACTCGTGGACAGCTTTGGTCAGAAGGGCTCCAGACTGGTAAAAAGTTGAAAGCTAAGAAGTCATTGCTTTCCTGTCAGGCTTTGTCTGTTGGGAACCATTAGCTTCTGATTTACAGAGCTTTTTGTTTCTTTCTTGGTTTGTTTCTTAAGACAAGGTTTTGCTATGAACCCAAGACTGACCTCAAATTTGACGGATCTCCATGACTCTGCCTCCCAAGCACTGAGATTACAGGTGTGTGCCCCTGTGCCCCTCTCAGGGTCTTTCTGGATCTGTCTCAGGACTGGCAAACTTTGGCCTACTGGGCCAACTCTGCCTTACTGCCTGGTTTTATATGGCCCACAAGCTAAAGAATGATTTTTTTTAAATATCTGCATATGATTGAAAAAAATCAAAAGATTATTTCCTGACATACAAGAATTTGAAATTCAAATTTCAATATTCATAAATAAAGTTATATGGGAGCATAGCGTTTCGTCTCCAAGTTCCCGATGATTGCTTTCTTGCTGGTCTCTGACCAGTAAGTCAGACAGAGAAACAGACAGAGTGAAGACATTGAACCGTGTGACAGAGACTCTGTGTCCTGCGAAGGCCAAAATAGTTACTTTCTGGTCCTCACAGGAAACCAGGCCCTTCCCTGAGCTTTCCATACATTTCGAATTATTGTCAGTTTCCTCTTACTTCTTGTTGGTTTGCAAGAGCCGTGGAAATCCAAACATTGTGTGACTCACGCCTTTTCACCTTACCAGAGACCTTAGAATTGTGCGGTGCGCTCATGAGGAAGGCCTCCAGGGAGGGCGAGTGGGCTGGGTCAGCAGGAAGTACCTTATGAACCCACATCAAGCGTGTTCGTCCTCCCAGATGCTACAGCGTAGAGCGTCTTCGTTAGAAAAAGGGGGGAGGGGCGTGCCGGCTTCCAGCTTCTAGAATAAGGCATTCCTTGACCAGGAGTCAATCAGGACCTGATGGCGTATACCTTGAATCCTAGCACAGCAGACCTGAATTGCAGGCCAGTCAGGCTACACAGTGAGACCCTACCCCGCTCCAAACCCCACATTTTTCTTGATGTTTAGCTTTCTATGCGTTTTGGCTAGTAGGAGTTAAATGATATGTCTGTACTTGGGGAAACTGAGAGTAGGCAAACACTAATTTAACTTTCGTAAGGAAGCCAAGTGGGGATAGAAACTCATTTCCCATGTTCTGCAGATGCCTCTTGAATGTTTTAAAGGTGAACTCGATGGCATTCCTGTGAATTTTCCCTGTTTTTTTTTTGGAAATGGATTTCCAGCTACGTTACGGCCTCTTGAAGGCTTTCAATTTCCTGGCTTGGGAACATCTGAACAGGACAGGAAAATGCCTTGATTTCTTCTTTTCACCCCTGCCCCTTTGAAAGAAGTCAAAGAAGGAGAACAGGAAAGGCTTGAGGCAGGCGAAAGGGAAATCTCTGAAATCCGAGGAAAACGCAGGCAAGTCGCGGCCGCGGAATCAGCATTCCTCGCCCACAGTTGGTCCTGATTAAGGAGGCTGTCGATGAGCAGCTCAGCCTTCTGCTTCGCACTGCATCTCCCGCCCTGCCGCTGACATGGCAAAGCCTTAACCTCCATCTCGGAAACAGCCTCTCATGTCTCCCCTTATAACCTCGCTTCTCTCTCTGTCCTCTGCTACCCTACAATTACCCTCCGCCACATGAAACTCCCAATAAAACATATTGATACCTCTAATCCAATTACATTGATTCTGCCCCACAAAGTGCCATCCGTGCTGTTTGCCGGGGTGAATAAGTGCATGGAGTCATTGGGGAGCACTCACGGAACATGATTTTGTCGCAGAGAGAATTTCCCTGCGGTCAAAGCGGCAATGATAGATAACCTCTACCCATCTCTGACGGAGTTGCTTTAGAATGTTTTGTCTTTGTTTTTGTCTTCTGGGTGTAGAGACGTGATTAAAGATCTAGCGTTGGGCCCTGGAGAGGCTCAGCGGGTGAGAAGGGCCCCTCAGACTAAAGTCTGAGTGAGGACTGTCCCTGGGACGTACCTGGCAGGAGAGAACTCGCTCCTGAAGTTGTCCTCTGACCTTCACACATACACCATGGTGCGTGCACATACACCCGCACACAGACTGCAAAGATGGATGGATGGACGGATGGACAGATGGATGGATGGATAGGTAGATCACACAAACACACAAACTAACAAATACATGAAAGCCCTTTTATTTTTAAAAAGCCCTAAAAGTAGCTAGGCATGATGGCGCTGCAATGGGAGCCTGATGCAGGAGGATTACTATCAGTTCCAGTCAGGCTTAGCTACAAAGTGAATTCTAGACAAGCCTGGACTCAGAGTAAGATCTTATCCCAATAAATAAGTAAATGCCTGGGGTAGACAAAGGTCTGGGTTGAAAAGCCGCCTGAATCAGGGAAGCAGTCCCCGCCCACCGTAAGGCAGTGGGGCAGTGACGCGTACATGAAACTGTTCATGCCCGTCTCGTAATGCTTGTGGTAGTCTGCTTAGGCCACCATGATAAGATAATACACACCAGGCGGCGTAAACAACATACATTTCTTTTTTCAAAGTTCGGAAAGTTCCGGTTTCTGGCGCAGCTGCTCTTCTGGCTTGTAGATGGCGGCCTCCCCACTCTGACCACATGCTGAAAGAAGACCCCAGGCTTCCCATCCTCAGTGGGATTAGAGCCCTACCCTATGACCTCATCCCATCTCTAACTGTTAGTCACTGTATGAATGGGGGGGGAGGTGATTCGGTCCGAAGCAACATTTGGCTGGAGATGAAGCTCTGTGCTGGCGCACATGCGTAGCAGGTTCAGGTCTCTGGCTTCAATCACCGGCACCAAAGCAAAATGTTCTCAATTTTAAGGTTTTTCCTTGGGGGTTGGGGGGTCACACATATAAATACCAGTCGGCATCTAGAAGGAAGAAAGTGTGATGGCAGACATCTTTAATCCCAGCACTCAGGAGGCAGATCTCTGTGACCTTGAGGCCAGCCAAGGGTACGTAGTGAGACCCTGCCTCTAAATACATGCATACACACACACAAACATTTTTTAAAGATTTATTTATTTATTATATGTCTTATTTTTTATTACATATCTTAAGACACAACAGAAGAGAGTGTCTGATCTCATTACGGATGGTTGTAAGCCACCACATGGTTGCTGGGATTTGAACTCAGGACCTTCGGAAGAGCAGTCAGTGCTCTTAAGTGCTGAGCCATCTCTCCAGCCCACAAATAAATTAATAAATAAAACAAAATAAAATGTAAAAAATGCAGTGAGTAAGGCACAGTGTTATGAAGGAAAGATGAGAAGTTTAAAAGAAAGTTTCTGGCTCATACCCATGCCTAGAATCTTGAAAGTGTCATCAGATACCAGAACCTTGACCTTGGGCACAGAATACTGTAGATAACTATTAGGGCACCTGGCCCTAGCTCTCCAGACTGTAAGTGCCACCCACTGCCCTGACCGACTGACTGTGAAGCATCGTCTGGACTCTGTGCCTTTCTTTGTTCAAGTGCCATCCTACCTAGGACTGGACCTCTAGTGATCCTACTGCCGCCACGTAGACATATCAGACGGTTTAGGGGAGAGGGTGAGCCTGTGGGGACAGGAGCGAGGAAGTTGGGACCAGGCAGGCAGATGTCTTCTCGCTTTTTTGTTACATCATCAAAAAGAGCAGCAGAAGTGCCCTGGTATGCGTCAGAGTGGCGTTGTACTCTGGCGGTGTGCTGTGGTGCGCTAGTTCTGTGTTTATTTACACCAACTCTCTTTCTAAATGCCTTGGGGAACCCTGGCAGTCACTCTTGAAATTATGGCTGAGTGACTTGAGAAAAGGGTAGTGATGGAAACCTTCGATTTCAGAGCCGAACAGAATGACTGGGGGAGGGTAGGACACGGGTGTGGGGGTGTGTGGGGGAGGGAGCAGGACAGGGGAGATGAGGGAATAGGATATGGGGGGACAGAGTAGGATACTGGGGGGCAGGATACTTGTCTTGACTTTCCCTTCAGCTAGGTTTGATCTCAGAAATATTTCCAAATTCCGCAAGACTAACCTTTCAACTTTCCCCAGTTGGGTCTAGGCCAGAATTTGTTTCTAAATATGGCAACAGGTGCCCTCAAGTGGTGACCTCCCTGGCTATGGTAACTTCTTTCTCTGCTTCTGTGTTTAATGTCCTGTGACAGATCAGTAGGACTTCAGGGATTCCTTGATTCATTTGTCTGTTGTGAGTTAAGGCTCAGCATCTGGGAGCTGGGATGATTAATCAAGCAGTTCTGTTACTCACACTGGACTTAAGGAGCTGTTAACGCTTGAAGGGGAAATGTCGCAGCTGGTGGCACTGTTTGGGAGGGTGGCAGGACCTTTAAGAAGGAGCCTCACTGGAGGAAGGGGGTCACTGGAGATGATTGGTGAGGCGGTATGCCCTGGCCCCACTTTCTGTTCTTTCTCTGTTCCCTGAGTGAGGATACAATATGGCCAGCCAGCTAGGCTGTTCCCTCATGGTAGACTGTATTCCACCCCTTCCCAGAACTCCGAAACAAAATAAACCATTCTCTCTTAAGTTGCTCTGGCCAGAATATTTTGTCCCAGCAGCGAGAAAGACATTAAGTCAGAAAGTGTCTTTAATTACCAACACCATTAGTTTTCACTTACTGCTGGTCTATCTTGAAGTTGGATTTTCCTAACTGTAATTCTCTCTAAGTTCCTGTACCCGTTCTTCACAGTTTCTTCTTCGTGATCTTTACCTTTGCTTAAAACTTGACATAACCTCCAGCTCAAAACAACCTGGTACTGGCGCCCTTCTGTTCCAGCCAGCCTTCTCTTACTCAGCCTTCTCTCACCCACCCATCCTTCCCTCCCATTGTCTGGCCTTGTTGGCCAGATTCGCCTGGCTTGCCACAGGCCCTGCCAAACCACAGACATGTAACGGAGCAGACATTGTACTCCCCCTTGCTCTGGGAGTTCTCCGAGTCCACACGGGACTGAGAAGCAAGGGAGATAACTGACTTTAAGAACTACTCTGGATGGTCTTGGTACATTTTCAATGCCGAGCACCGCACAGTTGTCCAATTTTGTTTTAGTTCTTCTGCCACCGCTACATGTCTCTCGCCAGCTTGTCCCTGCCTGCCTCTCCTTTTCTTTTAGACAGAGCCTCACTAAGTAACGTGCCCTGCCATCCTCCTGCCTAAGCCTCCTGAGTGCCAGAATAACTAGCAGGCGCTGCCACTCACAGTCCTGTTGTCTTTTTTGGAAAACTCCTAAATACTCCCTGAAGACTGCAGCTGCAACCACAGTGTGTGCACTAACAGCTCCTCCACGGTCTGTGTCAGTGAGAAGGACAGATGCACTTCAGCCGCATGCTGTGGCCTTTCCAGGCCACGACTGCAACAGCAGTTCATGAATTTCAGTTCCTCTAAGCTGACATCTAGCACAGTTACCTACAGCTTCCTATGTAGGACAGAGTTTTCCAGTGCAGATGAAATGCCGGCCCTGTGTGTAACTTTAAACTTTCTGGTAGAAACCGTTTTTAAAAGTAAAGCAGGAGAAAGTAGCTATGTTCTTTTAAACCGAATACATCTAAAATATTGTTTTAGAATAGAATTTATATAAACAATTATTAGTAAAGATTTTTTTCCCTATTCTTTTCTTCATACTAAGTCTTTGAAACCCTACTGCAATCTCAGCGTGAACCTGCCCCATTCCAGGTACTCTGTGACAACAGGGTCAGCACAGATCTAGGTGACCACACTGCTTAAAAAAAGAGGAAAACTTAAAACAATTCAACGAGCTGTGCAGTCAACTCCCCTCATCATGGACAGGACCCAGGCACCAAGATGGATTGTGTACTCTTAAACCTGGAGCCAAGATAAACCAGAACGGGAGGGAAGCTAGGGGGAATGAACAAGGGAGTCTGTTTGTGCAGCAGCCCATTTCCCGTGACTCTGAGTCACCCTGGGGCAAGCACGGAATCTCACCTCCCTGAAGACCGTGCAGAAGAGAAATGAAAAGTGAGATCTCTTTGCAATCCTAGACGGGTTGAATTAAGAGTCCCAAACATGTTCCCTTGTTCCGATGCATTAAATTAGGCTTAGCTGAGACAAATAGCTCTTTGTGTCATTTGCTTGAGATTTCATAACTTTGTTTCTTCCTAACAAGAGTTTATAACACACTGCTAGACTTTTAAAGTAAGTAAGTGCTAACATAAGATCCAGACAGTAACATGAACATTGAATGTTGAGTTTTTACCCACAAGTTTTCTATGATTGGACCTATTTCATCCAACTGTTCATGGCAATATCTTTTTCATTCTCCTAATTTTCTATAGATTTATTCCTGTGTATGTTTATTTTATGTGTATGACTGTTATGCCTGCATGTATGCACTGCACACAGAGGTCAAAGGAGGGCATCAGGTCCCCTAGAACTACAGTTACAGGTGGTTGTGAGCTGCCATGTGGGTGCTGGAAATTGAACTTGGGTCCCTGGAAAACCAGCCAACGCTTTTAACCACTGAGCCATCTCTAATTTTTTGAGACAGGGCTTCACTTTGCAGCCCATGTTGGACTAGAGCTCAGCATAGTCCTCCTGTCTTTGCTTGTTAAACACTAGGATTATGTACTAGTTGCTCGTCTCATTACTGAGACAAAACACCTGCCTCAAGGACCACACGGGAGAGAGGGTTTATTTTAGCTCACAGTCCCGTGGCTCACGGTCCTGTGGTTCACAGTCTTGTGGCTCATGGTCGTGTGGTGCACAGTCTTGTGGCTCACAGTCCCTTGGCTCACAGTCCTGTGGTTCACAGTCTTGTGGCTCATGGTCCCGTGGCTCATGGTTGTGTGGTTCCCAGTCTTGTGGCTCACAGTCCTGTGGTTCACAGTCTTGTTGCTCACAGTCCTGTGGTTCACAGTCCCTTGGCTCACAGTCCTGTGGTTCACAGTCTTGTGGCGCATGGTCCCGTGGCTCATGGTTGTGTGGTTCCCAGTCTTGTGGCTCACAGTTCCGAGGCTCACAGTCCCTTGGCTCACAGTCTTGTGGTTCCCAGTCTTGTGGCTCACAGTCCAAGGGTGCAGTCCATCAAGATGAGGAAGCTAAGGCAACAGAACTTTGCGGTAACTGGGCAGGTCCTGTCTGCAGTCAGAAAGCGGCACACTTGAAGAAGACTCATGCTCAGCTCTTGCTTATGGGGTCCACATTGATTAACCTAATCTAAATAATTTCTCACAGGCATGCCCACAGGCTACTTTTAATCTAGACATGTTCACAAAGAACAGCCTCATTTCTAGCTAGGAAGGTTAGCCTCTTTGAGAGGATAAATCAATTTTCAGTCTAAGCATTTAATTTTACCACAGACTACATAAAGCTTTATAAATGTCTGTTTCCTCTTAAAGTATTAAGAATAATTGGAATCTTAGGCGCAGATCTCATGGGATAACCCCCATTCCCACCCCCACCAACCCCCACAATACAAACATCCAATGACGGCTATATACAAAACACATGCACTATGAAAGTACTGCTTCTTGGGCTGGAGAGAACACTGGCTGCTCTTCCAAAGGTCCTCAGTTCAATTCCCAGCAACCACAGAGTGGCTCACAGCTATCTATAATGAGATCTGGTGCCTCTTCTGGCTCGCAGGCATACATGTAGGCAGAACGCTGTATACATCATATATATATATATATATATATATATATATATATATATATTTTTTTTTTTTTTTTTTTAAAAGTACTGCTTCTTTGTGGATCCGKGGACATTCCAGCCCTTGGGCAATCCAGAGCCTGGCTCATTATATTTGCCACCTGCTCGCTTGACTAGAGGTGCTCTTAGTTCTCTTGTCACCGTTGCCTATATACCTGTAACTTCAGGCGACCGCCACCCATCCCATCTGATGTGTGTACGCGTGATAGAACTCAGTGCTACTTTGTTGGTAAGGGGATGGTAAGTCTCCTGACTCCAGTTCTGGCTTTTTGGGATTGTTGGGTGATTTGCTTGTCTGATGTTGGGTGCATTTCGAGGTTAAATGACTTCCAGTTATCTTGATCCTATTTAGAGTTCAGAAGGCAATGTCAGCTTGTCTCTGTCCTAGATGGGAAAGCAGGAAGTATCTCCTGGATACTTCTATGGTAGACTTCCAAGTCCCAAACTCTAACTGAGGATAATTCCAAAGAAGAAAACAAAATGGGCAGGGCAAGTAAAACAACTTACTGTAGTTTAGATATTTCTCTACCTTCAGAGAAGAGACAAAGACTCCATATTCACCGTTCTCACCCGTTAAGCACTAGTTTGAGCAACTTGGTTAGTGACCCTCCAGGCCTGTATATTCTAGACAGAAGAACCAGCTCAGCGTTCAAGTGTGGCTTTTGAGGACTTTGCTGTGACACCGAAGCAATCATATTTTCCCTATGCAGTCACAAGCTAGTCCACCCTTCAGTTAGTGAGGCCACACCCTTGGCCTTCTGGCTATCCGAAGGCCTTCTTGGCCATTCTGGTTTCATAGGTCCAAACTGTAGAGGGCAGACCCTGTGAGAGAAGTCTGGAGGAGTGACCAATTCTAGCCAAGAGCCAAGTGGACGCTGGTGTTTTTCCCAGAGGGGAGGAGAATCCCCTGCCCCGTGGATCACCACGAGTCTACTGCCCAATACAAACAGTGCAGTGTTCGGGGGAGCTGGCCCCCCTCAGTGCTTCTTTTCATTCTATGGCAGAGATGGGAAGCACCAGAGTGTTCCTTAGACTGGGGTACCAGCTTGAGGAAGTGGGCTAGAAAACAAGAAGGGTAATCAGTTCCCATGATTAGATCCTAGATGAAGGACTTTATTTATTCAGAGGGCACTTGGGGAGAATTTAGTAAGGGGTGATAGAGTATCACAGTAAGTATCACAGCATTCTTACTTAACAGGAACACCCTGGATAAGCATTGTAAACCTTGTAGCATAGATAGATTGTTTTTAACCTATTTATTTTGTGTGAGTGTATGAGAGAGACAGGGAGCTGGGGATGGGGTAGTGTGGGAGCACACCACATCACATAGGTAGAGGAGAGGTCAAAGGGCAACTCTAAAGGAGTTAGTTCTTACCTTCCTCCTTGGTCAGGAAGGGTCTCTCCTTTCTCTGCTAAGAAAACTACCCCAGGCTAGCTGGCCCACACACCCGGTTCTCCTGTCTCTTACGCCATCTTGCCCTAGGTGTGCTGAGATTGTAGATGGATGCCAGCATGCCCAGCCTTTTACATGGCTTCTGGGAATTGAACTTGGGTCTCCAGGCTTACATAGCCAGCACTCTTCCCCACGGAGCCAGTTTCCTGGCCAGGTATTCTAATTGGACTAAGTTCCAAAGGGGAGTGAGCTGATCCTAGGAGAGAGGAACACATAGAGTTTTATCCTCATGTGGTAGTGAGGAACACAAATCCACCGCGGATAAGGAGAAGAGAATAGCTGAATTTCATACAGATGAAGAGTTACCTATGGTGGGCTACAGACGTCCTAATCACAGGACATGGATACCTACTCCTGATTGTCTCTTGGGAGGTCTTCCCTACATACACTGTTGCCATGAGCCGAAGACTGAAGCAGGGCAGAAAGCCGAGAAACACTCAGCACACACAATGCACGGGACATTCGTGGAGCTCACAGCATACATAGCACAGTACAGTGAACTCTGAGAGCAGGTCAGGAGAGTAGAGAAAGACTCCAAAGAACCAGAACCTTGGACTGGAGAGATGGCTCAGTGGTTAAGAGCACTGACTGCTCTTCCAGAGGTCCTGAGTTCAGTTCCCAGCAACCACATGGTGGCTTACAACCATCTGTAATGAGATCGGATGCCCTCTTCTGGTGTGTCTGAAGATAGCAACAGCATACTTGCATACATTAAGCAAATAAATAAATAAATATTAAAGGGGGGGGAGAACCAGAACCTTTCACTGAGTGTATAGAAGGGGCCCACCAGGAGAAAATGTCATCAAAGGGCAGAAAGCTGGTGGCTGGTGCCCAGTGGCTGGGCTGTATGGCATAGATTACCCCAGAGTCTCTGTGCTCAGAGCAAAAGTCCTGCTGAAAGACCATCTTGCTCTTGTGTTGGAGAACTGACTGAGTAAATCTATGAGGTATATGGTGCCTGTTCTACACCACTCGACTGTGGTCCTTTTCAGATATTTAATATCATATTAACTAAAAACAAAAAGCAAAAAAAACAAAACAAAACCACAAGACTTAAAAAAGAAGCAGAAACACATGACTAAGGAGGAAAATAGTAGAAGCAGACCTACAGATGATCAAGATATCAGAATTAGTCAATGAGAGGTACATGTACTCTTTATAAATATGCTTAAGGACCTAGTAAAGGTTAATTATGTTCTTGAGAAGATAATGGATTTTAACAGTTAGCTGGACTGTTTAAGAAGACAGCATTTATGGCCTGTGCATCACCGCCCTCCAGTAAGGATTATTTGGAAACAAATGACTAGTCATGTTTGTACCAGTCCCAAAGTCACCACCCCTCCTTGAGGTTTTGCAGTCCTGCTTTTGTCTAAACCAGGAATTCAAGTCCACCAGTGAGCTAAGGGCCTGCTATTTCAAGATACCAAGTAAGCAAGATAGACAAGATTCAGTCCCAGGCCTCAGAGAGAAGAGATGTACAAACTTGTCTCCAGGCAGAGTGCTCTAATGAGGACTCTTCTTCATTACACACAGCAGGAGAAAGGGGGTGCTTTCTTCTGGTAAAGAGGATCATGAGACACCTGTAGAAAATGTGGCATTTGCTCTTAGTGTTGAAGAAAGGCCAGATGTCCATGAAGATGGACAGAGCTTGTATCCACTGATGGGAAAACCAGGGGACAATGCCTGGACTCTTAGCACCCAAGTCACTGCACTGCGAGAGCAGAAGCCAGATCCCCAGCAAGGACTGTGTTCCCTGAGATCTGGTGGGATAGTTGGTCACCTAATAGGAGACTAGGGAAAGGAAAAGTAGGGCGGAAATGGAAGTGGGGGAGGTACATATTATATCAGTATTTTATCTTAGCAAATCATATTTCAAGGTTTTGTGGCAGAAATGAGTCTGTCTTCTACATTTCCCTGTGTGTGATATCCTTAAATCTGTAATGGCAGCTTGTAGCTGCCCAGGTCCCTTGTCCCCACCTGAAATCTGCTTGAGAAACAAAAGTAAGAAGTTGGAGGACCGAAGAGTATTCAGTGCTTGGTACTGTCCATGAAGAGGGGTGGAGAGTTTTTCTTTTGGCTGAAAAATTGAGAGAGAAATAGGAGGGAGGCAGCAGGGAACATTTGAGTAAGCACAGAGATTCTGCATGCCAAACAGCAGATGCGCTAGCTCTTCGTTATCTGAGTGAGCCCTGTGCTCCTCTGTATTCTCTGGGGGCCAGATGTACACTCCTTTCCTTTCTTCCTGCCCTCTTGACTGGCTGCTGTTTACTGTGTGGTGTTCTGAGTCCTACGCCAATAAACTGTGCGAGCTCTCCTAAAGATTTCCTGCCCTTGCACCGTAAGCAGTCTTAGGTTTCAGGATCGACCTTGTCCATCCTGCCACTTTTCTCCTATAGCTCTTAAATGGGGAAAAAAAAAAAAAAAGACCTTCTAGATGGTTCTTTTTGTTTCTGTCTGATTAGTTTATGAAACTTAAATCTGTCATCTCCACAGTGACTCAAAAGCTGTCTACTGGGGTATATCGTCTCCCTACCGCCCCCCCACCCCCAAACGAGCTCTGTAAAAGTCATTTGGGACATTTTGTTGCTGATCACTTGATATCCGCCTGTCTCTGCCTCCCAAGTGCTGGGATTAAAGGCGTGCGCTACCACCGCCCGGCCCATAAAAATCATTAATATAAAGAATAAGAGAAGCTGGAAAGTGGTAGTGCCCACCTTTGACCCCAGCATTCTGGGAGGCAGAGGCAGGCAGATCTCTGCCAGCCTGGTCTACGAAGTGAGTTCCAGGACAGCCAGAGCTGCAGAGAGAAACCCAGTCTCAGAGAGGGATGGGGGCTCAAGGGAGGGAAAGAGGTGCCTAGCGCCTGTCATAACACCAGCGCTCAGGAAGCCAAAGAATATCACAAAGTCAGAGGCCACTCTGGACTCTGGGGCTGGCCAGGTGGCTCAGCAGGTAGAGGGGCTTGCTGCCAAGCCTGACAGCCTGAGTTCAATCCCCGGAACCCACATGGAAAAGGAAAACCGACTCCGGAAGATGTCCTCTGACTTCGACATGATCTGTGGCATCTAACACATGCTCCCCGCACCCCCACATACACCAATAAATAAATATTGGGAAAGACCCTATGTAAAGAAGGGAAGAACTAATAGTGAGAATATTCGGGATGAAGGAGAATGGCAAATGGGAACTGATCTGTGCGCCGTGAAGCCAGACGGGGAGTCAGCGGTGAGGTCTGGCAGTGGTGCTGTCTGTACTCTCATTCTCAAAAGTCTGTGGCAAGGTGATAGGATTAGCCACTGTGGTGGGTCGGCAGGTGTAGGGAAGGCAGGCGGACCCTCGGACCTGTAAAGGGAGGCTAGCGCCGGGTACCTGCAGAGGAAGCCCAGCTGGGCGGGCAAGTCCTGGGTCCTTTCCGGCGGCTGGAGATGCCGAGGCCTGTTTGATCTCTCCAACACGGGGTGAGAGCTGGCCATGACCATGTAGAAAGAGGGGAGAAACATGGGGAGAGAGTGGGAACAGGGGGGCAAGAGACAAGGGAGAGCGTAAGGGCAGGAGAGCTAGGAGGGGCCAAGAAGTCCCCTTTATAGTGGGCTGGGTTACCTGGCTATTGCCAGGTAACCGTGGGGGTGGAGTCCAGCCAGAACACTAGGGGCTGGACTGATGGCCACAGGGTTATGTCCAACAGGCAGGAAGAAGTAAACGGGAGGACTAGTTCACCAAATGCAAAACCCACATGGACTCCTCTCTCCTCCAGGGGCCTTTCTCTTCAACAGAAGGCCGGCCATCTTTGGTGGGGGCAAAACGGGGTATGGACTTTTAGATTTCTAACACAAATCAGCACAGCATTTGAACAAAAGCCAGAAGACAATCAGTGAAGCTTTGCATGTCGAATATTGGAACCTCCTCGCTCCTTCTCCAGCTCAGTGTGCAGAACACCGGGCTTTTACCCTTCAGATTAGAGTGTGGAAGATTCATCTCTAGAAAATCTGGCCAACCCGAGAGAAAAGTACTTAAGTGACTCGGTCCAGTCACACCTGCTGTCCTGAAGCCATAGGTAGCAGGTCCTACCCTGTGCGCACCAAGCTTCCCAACAAGAGTGTCCCTGTCTCGTGCAGAAACAGTCGCACGTCATCGACACACGAGGAAATGTAAGAGAATCCCATCAATTACAGCCTATTATTGATCTCTCTTCTTCTGGGCCTCCTCACTTACCCCACCCCCACTCCAGCCTGAGACAGGGGCTCACTGTGTAGCCCAAGCTAACTCAGGATAACCAGTGCAAATAGAACAAAGTACTGTGGTATAAGAATCTGAGGAAAGATTGTTAACCCTCCCTTCCACGTAAGTGAAGGATCACTCAGAAGGTCTGTGAGAGCTGAAAGATGCCAAAGAAAGATGGATTGTTTTCAAAAGAACCCTTAGAAGTTAAAAAAAAAAAAAAACTGTAATAGAAATTAAAAGTCTGGGGGATGGAGAGGTGACTCAGTTGTTTAGAACACTGACTGCTCTTCCAAAGGTCCAGAGTTCAAATCCCAGCACCCACATGGTGGCTCACAACCATCTGTAAGGAGATCTGACAGCCTCTTCTGGTGCGTCTGAAGACAGCTACAGTGTACTTACATATAATAAATAAATAAATCTTTCGGTTAAAAAAAAGAAATTAAAAGTCTAAGAGAGGGTAAGCTTCCATTTGAAAAGTAGCACTAAGAAAAACTTAAGACAGCTGGGCAGTGGTGAAGCACACTTTTAATCCCAGCACTCAGAGGCAGAGGCAGGTGGATCTCTGTGAGTTCAAGGCCAGCCTGGTCTACAGAACTAATTCCAGAACAGCCAGGGCTACACAAGAGATACCCAGTTTCAAAAGCCCCCACCAAAAGAAAAGCTTAAGAAACTCAGGAGTATCATCCTAAAACATTAATTTTATAGAAGACACTCTAGAAGAGAACAGAAAAATGAAAAAGTCATCAGAAGTGACACTTCGGGGGTTGAAGGCAAGAAGATGGGGGGTTTAAGGCCATGCTCAGCTACACAGTTGAGTTTTGATAACATTAGACTCTCAAGAAGGAAAAAAAAAAAGAAGAGAAGAACCAATGAGGTGGCTTAGCAGGTAAAAACACTTGCCACAAAAGCCTGAAGATGAGAGTTGCACCCCAGAACTGACCGAGAGACAAGTGCAGTGGTGGCTCCTACCTGTAATCCCAGCACTCCTTAGGCAGATGCATGGCAGAGGCAGGAGACCCTCCCCCCTGGGCCTATCCAGCCTGCAGAGTGCAGGCCAGTGGAGAGAACACTGTGGGGGTTGGGGGGGGCAGGGAACTGACCCCTACAGCAGCGTTCCCAGGAACCTCGTGGAAGAGGTGCTTCATTAAGACGAGACAGGAAAGCAAAACCCAGTGAGAATGTCTATCTTAAGTAGCCAGTCTGTCGTGTGGCAATGTGAGACCACAGAGTCAGCCCCCAAGCAGATGGACAGCAAACAGCAGAAGGACAGACATGAGCAGAGAATCTAAGTAAACATACAAATGATTAGCAAAGTTAACTTGAAAGAGAGAAGAGGAAAAAAAAGAAGAAAGGAACAATTTTTCCCTTTTCGTTTCTTTTCCTATAGTATCTGACTCTTTGCCATAGCATATGTTTACTTTTAAGACAAGAGATAGGCCTCCTCCGGATGAGCACCCCCCCCCCCATAGAGATACTTAAGCCTTAGGTGACAACAGCAGAATTTTCCCTTGTACAACCTGCAAATTCGCTGGGAAGTTTCTAACTCCTATGTAGCCTTCTCTGGTAATTTTAGTTTTGTTTTGTTTCGACGTAGGAAAGAGCTTTGGAGGCTGAAAAGATGGCTTGGAGTTTAAGAGCCCTGGCTGCTCTTCCAGGGAACCTGGGTTCAATCCCCAGCACCCCCTGGCAGCTCACAACCACCTGTAACTCCAGTTCCACAGGATCCGACACCTTCTTCAGGATACTGTGGGCACTGACATGCGTGCTGACAAAACACCCATTCGCTTAAATAATCAAGCCAATAAATGAAAGAGAAAGAGAAAACTCCCCACCGCCATTTGACGCTGGTCACGTCATAGCGGCCAGCAAGCGAAGGGCCATTCTGGGTCCCTGGGCTGCTGCAGTCTGCCATTTCTGCAGAGCCCTTCCACGGAGAGCTGTCCCTGCTGAAGGCCCTTGATTACCAATAATTAATCTCAGATGAAAGATTCAGTACTGCAGGCTTCCTCTGTCTCTGACCTAAGAGAACACGCTGTGAATGGTTCCTTTGTTTGTCTGCCAGAGATCTTATCTCAGCCCATAAGAGTTGATAGGACTATTGAGTCAGCATTGATCTTCCCTCAGTACCCTTCTTCTGCAAAAAAAGAAAAAAAAAGGGGGGGGTGGGGGCTGTGTGGCGTCTCAACCCTGGATAAAAGGGAGACTTAATATACGACACAGGGGGTCATTCAGTAACGGCTGTATTTAATGGTAGTAAAATCTAAATAACTTTGCAGTGTTTCCTAATCCCCATGTTTTCTCTGCTGTTTCTCAATGTATTTGGCTAAGTCACTACAGAGCAACCAAGCCAAATGGCTAAGCCACCCACTCTCTTATTCCCAGCACATGAATTAGAGGGAAGCCAGCTGAAATCCAGGCCAGGTTCATAAATGACTTGTATGTCTGATTTTTGTTCCATGATCTGCAACTCAAAAATAAATCTATCCCAATTACCGGCAAATTCACACGCACAAAGTTTCTCCAGCCTTGAACGTGCCCAAAGCTGATAAACAAACCCGTTCTGAACAGATATAAGACTTAGAGATCAATTCCAAAAGCATACACAGACATTCACATGTAGGGAGCTTATGGAGTTTATGAAATTCTTGTGTTAGGTTCAAGACTCTCCAGCCAAAATGAAAGCTAAAGATCCTTTTAGGAAGAGCTTGGAACAGGAGACCTTTGAAGAAGGGTCCTAAGAGACAGATTTTGGGCTTACAAAACAGTTATTATTACCGAGCCTGGTAGCACAGGCCTGTAATCCCAGCTACTATAAAGAGACTGAGGCAGGAAGATGAGTATCTGTCTGGGCTATATAGTGAGTTCAAAGCTAACCTGGGCAACTTAGTGAGACTGTGTTTTGAAATTAAAAAAAAAAAAAATAGAGAAATGAAGGAACAAAGTTACTTAGTTGGGGCTATCGTTCAGTGGTAGATAACAGGCCTAGGATATGTAAGTTCCTGAGCGCCATCCTTGGTAACACACATGTGTACTAGTGAACATGGTCCAACAGAAGCCTCAGCCGTGCATACAGAGATAGATCAAGTTGATGGATGTGCAAAGCTTGCCATTTGGTTTAGATATTTAGAATAAACTTGCTATTTTAAAAAAAAGTTCCTGTCTACAACTTGTTAAACTTAAAAACTGAACCAAGGAAGGGTTCAAGGACGGAGCTACAAAGAAATCAAGGTAGAGTTAAGTTCATTTTGGACATAGGCCTGGGGCTCCAGATACACATGTTTAAGAACAGGTGTTGGGCACATCTCTCTTTCGTACCTTACACCTGAGATGTGTATATTTTTAAATTAGCCATGATCTGGTTGTTATTCAGCAGGAATTTAGCCCTTCTACCAGAAAAGCAGCGTGCTTAGGAACAGAACCTGACTCCAGGGAGCAAAGAGAAGGACCAAGTGTGAAAGTTCTGGAAAAGAGAAGTGTGAGTTGGAGAGAGAAGTCAGCAGGAGAGAACTTATCCTTGAATGCAGAAAGCCCTGCGGCTTGGCTTAGCCTCCAGCATGGAAAAGCAAACAAACAATAACAAAACCAGACAAGTCTTGGCCTGGCCTCCGGTTCTAGGTGTAGGCAGTTTTAGAGGCCAGGCGGTGGTATGCACGCCTTCAATCCCAGCACTCGGGATTAGAAGCAGAGGCAGGTGTAGCTCTCTGAGTTTGAGGCCAGCCTGATCTACAGAGTGAGTTCCAGGGCTACACAGAGAAACCCTGTCTTGAAAAACCAGAAAGCGATTTTTTTTTTTAAAGAAAGTAAAGGAAAATACATCTAAAAATTAACAAAACACAAGATCGTAAAGATGAAGGCCGTTTACATTGAAACTGGTTTTATATAATTAGATGGATGTAAAAATGCCGCATCCTTTGTTGTTGTTGTTGTTGTTGTTATCATCGTCGTTTATTGCTGTTGTGTGCACAGTGTGTTCATGCCCCACCGCATGTGGAGGTGAGACGGCAGCTTTACGGAGTGGGCTCTCCTCTCACCTTTATGCCGGTTCTGAGACTTGGGTTCTCAGGCTTACCGAGTACGTGATTTACCCATGGGGCCATCTCAACAGCCCCTCCCTGCCTTTATGACATTGCTTCCTGCTAAGGAAATCTAACACTGTCTCTTGCTAAGTACCAACTGCATCAGCCGGGCGTGGTGGCGCACGCCTGTAATCCCAGCACTTGGGAGGCAGAGGCAGGTGGATTTCTGAGTTCGAGGCCAGCCTGTCTACAGAGTGAGTT
>BDUI01000019.1:782329-855057 GCA_002335545.1 Apodemus speciosus
AAAAAAAAAAAAAAAAAAAAAAAAAAAAAAAAAGTACCAACTGCATCTTTTACAAAAGAAGATCAAATTACAAGAACGTTTAAGTCACGCTTTGAATTGTTGGCAAACCCAGGACTAACCCCAAACCTTCTTCTTTTGGAAGAATAGTGTGGAAACCATCCATCATCCTCTAAGACGCCGGTTGGAGCACGGGCTCTAGGTTTGCCTGCTCACCTCTCTCCCTCTTGTCCTGCAGCTGGGATGAGAGCAGCTCCATCAGCAGTGGGCTCAGCGATGCCTCCGACAACCTCAGCTCGGAAGAGTTCAATGCCAGCTCTTCACTCAACTCCCTCCCAACCACTCCCACCGCCTCCCGCCGGAGCTCTACCATAGTGGTGAGTGACTTTGCAAACATCTAGACATTCCCCAAGGTCAAGGGGAAACACCAAATCAACCAGAAGGGACCTGCATAGACATTGTGAATGTTGTCATTGTGACAGTATTTTGCGATCCCACCTATCTAGAATGATAAATTGGAGAAGGAAAAGTATCCTAGAGATTAGATTAAAAAAAAAATACCTTCGCTCCGGAGCCCTAGGGATGGAGGGAAGCCCTAGTGAGCCCTTTAGCTCACTGGGCCCACCCCACCCCACCCCTGTACCCCCAAAGCAGCTTACTCTGCCTTTCCCTCTCCTCATTAGCTACGCACAGACTCAGAGAAGCGCTCCCTGGCGGAGAGTGGGCTCAACTGGTTCAGTGAGTCGGAGGAGAAGACCCCTAAAAAGCTGGAGTACGACAGCGGTAGCCTGAAGATGGAACCCGGGACTTCAAAGTGGCGGAGAGAGCGGCCGGAGAGCTGCGACGACTCGTCCAAGGGCGGAGAGCTGAAAAAGCCCGTCAGCCTGGGGCACCCGGGGTCCTTGAAAAAGGGCAAGACCCCACCGGTGGCTGTCACCTCTCCCATCACTCATACCGCCCAGAGCGCCCTAAAAGTCGCAGGTGAGCCGGAATACAGGAGGGACGGGGGAAGACCTTTCTTGGAGGGTTTTCCTTAATAATCACAAATCTCTAGCATGATAGGAAAGGTTTGCGCTAATGCTCCAATGTACAGCATCCTTTCTGACCTCTAGGTTAGTCCTGAGAGGAAAGATGGGTGTTACTATTTTACAACTGTGGGGAATAACTCGGGGTCAGCTGGCTGAGCTATCACCACACAGTTGGTAGGATGAACAGGAGGTGGACGGTGTGCCCAGGGACAGGTTTCAAATGGTTTCCACTGGCTTCTTCCTTTCCCTCCCCAAGGCATACTTCACAGCATCTCAAGGAGGCCCTCCCGGAATAATGTGTTAAGTGGCTACACAGAAAGTGGCAGCACAGCCAGGCTTGGCGGCACATGTTTTTTTAACATCAGTGCTCGAGAGGCAGAGGCAGGCGGATCTCTGAGTTTGAGGCCATCTCGGTCTGCAGAGTGAGTTTAAGGACAGTCAGGGCCACACAGAGAACCCGTGTCTCAAAAACCTAAAACGCCAGACAGCCGCAACGACATCAGAACAGAAGTACATTGTTTGCAGGGTTTGCCCTGTGGGTCTCTTATAGTTTAAATGACATTTCCCCCTGGGGTCCACACATTGCCTCGTCTGATTCATTTCGTCCCCTCCTTGTTCCTCCTTGACCGGTTAGTAGACAAACTTCCTTCTTGATCATTTTTTGTGGTCGCCTCTGCCATTTTAACCAAAATAAACTGTCCTACAGAAAACAATAAAAAACAAATTAAATGAAAAGCCTGCTTCCTCCCGCATACCCTCTGGCAGGAAACTGTATCCACTTATCCAGTTCCTGTTTGCTCATATTTAGGCCTCTGGATCTTTATAATATATAGACAATTGTTCCTTTTCCCTTAGAGAGAAGAAAAAGCGTTTTTAAGATATCCTGATAGCAACCCCTTCTCTCTTTCCTGCCCTCTTTCAGGCAAGTCCGAAGGCAAAGCTACAGACAAGGGTAAGCTCTCAGTGAAGAACACTGGGCTACAGCGCTCCTCTTCCGATGCCGGCCGGGACCGCCTGAGTGACGCTAAGAAGCCCCCCTCGGGCATTGCTCGGCCCTCTACTTCAGGATCTTTTGGTTATAAGAAGCCTCCCCCTGCTACCGGCACGGCCACCGTCATGCAGACTGGTGGCTCAGCCACTCTCAGCAAGATCCAGAAGTCCTCAGGGATCCCGGTGAAGCCAGTGAACGGCCGCAAGACGAGCTTAGATGTGTCCAACAGTGTGGAGCCCGGATTCCTTGCTCCCGGAGCACGGTCCAACATCCAATACCGCAGCCTGCCCAGGCCAGCCAAGTCCAGTTCCATGAGTGTGACCGGGCGCGGTGGACCTCGGCCTGTTAGCAGCAGCATTGATCCCAGCCTCCTCAGCACTAAGCAGGGTGGCCTCACACCCTCCAGACTGAAGGAACCTTCCAAGGTCGCCAGTGGTCGGACCACTCCAGCCCCGGTCAATCAGACAGATCGGGAAAAGGAGAAGGCCAAAGCCAAGGCTGTGGCCTTGGACTCGGACAACATCTCCTTGAAGAGCATAGGCTCCCCAGAGAGCACTCCCAAGAACCAAGCAAGCCACCCTCCAGCCACCAAGTTAGCAGAGCTGCCACCAACCCCTCTCAGGTACCCACACTGGGCAGTGTCCTCCTTTCCCGTGTCTCCAGCCTTAAACTAGAGGTGGCATGGCGGACCTGTTGTGTCTCTAGGCCTTCGTATGCATCCTTCCTCTCTCCTCTCTACCTTCTCTTCTCTTGTTGGAAAACTCACCTTGTCTCTGCTGCCCCGTGTCAATGCTCTGTCTTTAGTCCCTGTGCATGAGATGCTGCTATGTTTATCTGCACATTCCCCAAATGCATGTGCTGTCTCCCTTACGACTGAAGATGCCATAAGTCAGGTGTTGAATCTCTTTCCAGTCGGTTTGTCAGCAGTGTCGGAGTAAATCTTTAGCTGAGTAGGCAGGCGGGGGGTTGGGGGGGGGGGACTAGAAAAAGATTGCCTGCTGCTCTGTGATTTGTTATCCTGAATATTGTATTTCATCTTCACTCCTCAGGGCCACAGCTAAAAGCTTTGTCAAGCCACCCTCGCTAGCCAATCTAGACAAGGTCAACTCCAACAGTCTGGATCTCCCATCTTCCAGCGACAGCCATGCTTCAAAGGCTCCAGACCTGCATGCCACAAGCTCATCAACAGGGGCCGCTCTCCCTTCTTGCTTCACCCCCAGCCCAGCACCCATCCTCAATATCAACTCAGCCAGCTTCTCCCAGGGCCTGGAGCTAATGAGCGGTTTCAGTGTCCCAAAGGAGACACGCATGTACCCCAAACTCTCAGGCCTGCACAGGAGCATGGAGTCCCTCCAGATGCCCATGAGCCTGCCCAGTGCCTTCCCCAGCAGCGCCCCGATCCCCACCCCACCTACTGCGCCATCAGAGGAAGACACCGAAGAGCTGCCCTGGAGCGGAAGCCCCCGGGCTGGACAGTTAGACAGGTACGTGGTGGAGCCGGAGCTGAGCCTGCCTCAGACTCGTGTGGACTGCCGTGTCTTGAGTTTTGATTCTTTTTTTTCCCCCACATTTTAAATAATTTAATTCCTTTGTAACTCCCTGAGAAATGTAGGGTGTCTTTCCCTTCACCTCATCTTGTACATGGGGAAAGCTTTAGAGAAAGTTAGAACATCTCTGAAGTCTCATCATTAGTTTTGTTCGTCTTCTGACTTTTGCTTTCAAGAGCAAATTTGGTTCTGTTACATCATATCCTGGTTCTCGCCTTCCCACAGTAGGGCTTTTTTTGTTTGTGTGTTTGTTTTGTTTTGTTTTGTTAGGATTTTGGTTTTTTTTGAGACAGGGTTACTCTGTGTAGCCCTGGCTGTCCTGGAACTCACTCTGTAGACCAGGCTGGCCTCGAACTCAGAAATCCGCCTGCCTCTGCCTCCCAAGTGCTGGGATTACAGGCGTGAGCCACTACCGCCCGGCTCTAGTAGGGCATTTTAAATAACTAGCTACACCTTAACTCCCAACAGGAGTAAGAAAGCACTTACCATTTCAAATACTTACCAAGTTCTCAGTCAAGAATTTGATTGCGACCATCTTATTATTTGTTCATGTAGACTTTCATGGTTTGCTGTCCTGTCCGGAGAACAGACTCTTCAAACTTATGTTCCCAAACTCAAATGGGCTCACCTGCCTTTCTCTTTCTCTCTGCAGCAATCAGCGGGATCGGAATACCCTCCCCAAGAAAGGACTCAGGTAACCCTTAAATGCGTTGGGATTTGTTTCGTTTCATTTTGTTTTTCCTAACATATATATATTCAAGACTCCTAGCCTGTTAAAAAAAAAAAATTCTAGCTGGGTGGTACACACCTTTAATCCCAGAATGCAGGAGGCAGAGGCAATTGTATTCGGTTCCCAAAATAAACAATATAAAATCCCAACCCGACCTAACCCATGGCCCCATGCAGGAATTTAGTGGCCTTTAGACAGTCATTTGTTTTCGGTCCTAAAACATGCCCCCCAAGCCCACTGCGTGGTGTGTTCGCTTTTATAGCCAGTGACTCTCTTGGTGTCAGGGAAGAAGTGAATTTGCTCACAGGGTTCATCTCTGTCTTAGAGTGCTGATTGCTGGGAAGAGACACCATGACCACAGCCACTCTTATGAAGGAAAGCACTTAGTTGGGGCTGGTTTACAGTTCAGAGGTTTAGTGCATTATCATGCAGGCAGATGTGATGCTGGAGGAGGAGCTGAGAGTTCACCAAGGATCCACAGTAGGCGTGGCTTGAGCATCTGGGACCTCAAAGCCCCACCCCCAATGTCGCACCCACTCTGACAAGGCCACTCCTAGTAGTGCCACTCCCTGTGAGCCTGGGGGGGTGAGGGGGGGCATTTTCATTCAAACCACCACAGCTGTCCTTTGTCATCACAGCACTGTGAACTGCCTCGATGTAGTTCATCCCCACACAGTGGACTTCTGAGGCCACTCTCATAGGCTAGGGACAGGGAGTATGGATCCTCTGCTGTCAGATACCACTGACTTAGGTAGATGGGGACCTGTGTCACCTGCCCACACATGGCACCACAGAGCCCTGCTCTGAGTTCGGAGGAATGTCTAAAGCCTCCATCCATCCTGTCTGTCCCCATCAGGGGCTCTCATGGGACAATTCTGGGTTGCCATCCGCCCCTGACCAATCTTCCTTTTTCTTGTCCTTCTTCCAAAGTCTCCTCCTATCTCCAGCCTAGCTTAGACATCCCCACACAGCTAAGCCTCTGATATCACTTTGTAGCAGCTCCGACTGAGTCCCTCTGCTACCTCTTCAGGTACCAGCTTCAGTCCCAGGAGGAGAGCAAGGAGAGGCGGCACTCCCACACTATCGGTGGACTTCCAGAATCCGACGACCAGGCAGAGCTGCCGTCCCCGCCTGCGCTCTCCATGTCCTTGAGTGCAAAGGGCCAGCTTACCAATATAGGTCAGTGTCTGTGGCCCTTCACTGTGGCAAGAGGTGAAGCAGGGCTCACCCTGCAGAGTGAGGCAGCAAAACAGCTAGGCATGTCTGGCTCCAGTTGTAGTGGGTTGCTTCACGGTGCCTCAGTTTACCAACCCAAACTAAAGATGAAGGCAAAGTGTTCCAAGGCCTTAAAACGGAAAGCTTGCCCCTGGGCACAGCTGTAGGGTCCCGATGGCCTCAGAAAGTCTGAATGACAACCAGGGCCATCCATAAACTAAGGCTCCGAGCTTAAGAAACTTGGTCCGTGCACAGTACTACTGTGGGCGGCTGCTAGGAGGGCAAGGCCAATCTATGGGTTAGATGAGCCGAAGACAGCGGAGGGTTGTTGATTGCAGAGTGAAGTCTGTCTCCAGAAAAGAAAAGTCCAGATTCACCAGCTGCTCTGGCTAAGGCAGGGCTATCTTAGCCCTAAAGGCAGGCTGACTAAGACGTGTCCTAGACACACCACACCCTCTTTAAAGCCGTTGGAGAAGAAAAAGCTGGGAGAGAAGGAAGTGGCTCTGTGACTCAGAGACAGGGAAAGAGGCTTCAGGAGGAGGGGCTGGCCCCAGCTCCAGTGGCACACCAGCCCTGGTTCTGGGACGCACTGTGCCAGGACTGGTTTAATAGGAATCTCTTTAGAACAAGTCTGGAATAGACCTGTCATTTGCTTGCTGTATCTCTAAATCCATCTCTCCTCTCAGCTGAGTGGGGGAAAAAAAAAAAAAAAAAAGCAGTTCTTTTGCAACCAGGACTTGTAATATCTCTCTGTGCAGGGACTGTGGGGAATTTGAGGAAAATAGGAATGGGGGTCCTCTGTGCCTAAGGAAAAGTCATCTGGCTTCTGTGGGCTTATCAGCCTGTTTTCTCTCTCCACTGAAGGCCAAACAAAAAGAAAAGCCATTCAGGCTGGAGAATGAGGGATTGGGCCAGAGAGGAACCATCTTACGAGTTCACAAGGGCCAAGACAGAGGGGTGACTTCTTCGTCCCAGGTCTTTATAGGCAGGGAGAGTGCGCATCCACATACCGGTGTGGAGGCAGGGGGTCAGACAGGGAGCACCACAAGGATATGAACCTTGAAAGGCATCGCTCTAGCAAGGGGAAAGTGGGGCCGGCCTCTGGACTCTGTAGCCTCTCTGAAGCTTGTTCTGTTTCCTCACTTGGATCTGAGTCTTGGTCTGAATTCTCGGTCCACCCTAAGACAGCTTGTTTTCGAGAACCACAACATCTCATTTTCATCAGCACATCCTGGTGATGTGAAGGTTTCGGGAAAGCAGCCAGGCCCCCAGCCTAACCTTCAAAAGCAACAACTCCAAGGCAGGCAGCCTTAAAGGAAGATCCTTATTACGGACCGTGGGGTCCTTCTCCATTAGAGCCCAACCTTCCCAGGAGGGGCTGCTCCTAACCTCCAGCGGCTTGCACACCCCCACGGCCCCGCCTACTACTCCCTCCTCTCCTCCCCTCTACCCGTTTGCCTCTCAGTGACTCCTGCTCCATCCCCACAAGGGACCAGAGAGCTGATGACCCTGCCTCTTCTCCTGCCTCTCCCTCCCACAACCTTCCCCTTCCCACCCTCTGTCCTTCCAGTGAGTCCCACTGCGGCCACCACGCCAAGAATCACCCGCTCCAACAGCATCCCCACCCACGAGGCGGCCTTCGAGCTGTACAGCGGCTCCCAAATGGGGAGCACCCTGTCCCTGGCCGAGAGACCCAAGGGAATGATTCGGTCAGGATCCTTCCGAGACCCCACGGATGATGGTGAGACTTCGTGCTAGCGCGGTTCACGCTCATTCCGGCTCTGCTGGATCCCCTCACCCTCCGCCACCTCCACTGCCACCACTGCCACTGCCACACACATACATATAATTCACAGGACATCAACCTGGGCCATTTCAGTTCTGTCTTCCCATAACTTTGAAGGGTCTGGGGGCCCAGAAACCTTGGGTGGCGCCACCTAGCACTGGGGTCTGGGGCCGGAGCATCTACCACTGGGGCCCAGGGAAGGGAAATTGAGATTTGGACGGGTTGGAAGCTACTCCTCAGGTGCTCTGAGACGCCAGCTGTCCTCCTTGTTCTTTTTTTTTTTTTTTTTTTTTTTTTTTTTTAAGATTTATTTATTTATTCTATGCGAGTACACTGTAGCCGTCTTCAGATACTCCAGAAGAGGGCATCAGATCTCATTACAGATGGTTGTGAGCCACCATGTGGGTGCTGGGATTTGAACTCAGGACCTTCGGAAGAACAGTCAGTGCTCTAAACTGTGGAGCCATCTCTCCTAACCCCTGTCCTCCTGTTCTAAGAGTGGTCTTTCTTCCCCACAGTCTCTCAGAAGAGATAACGGGACCAAAAAAATAGTAGCTGTTAAATCCATACAAACAACGAGGTATCTCAGCCATCTTTCTAGAATGCTCCAAAGACTAGCTCCCAGGCTGGCCCTGAGACAGTGTGTGTTGATCTGGGTGTTAACAGGAGACCAGATTGTGGGGTTCATGAGACCTCCATTATTATTCTCAGGGTGCATCCCTGACCTGTGTGGGTTCTGTTAGGGCTTGCAGTGGGTTCTGCCATATTCACCACTTAGTTTTTTCTCCCACCTGAGTGGTCCACAGGCTCTGAGACTAGCACTGCAAGGTTAAGAAGAGGAGGCACAGGCAGAATTGTTAGTACTGGTTCTGAGCAGCTCTGACAACAAACCCCTCCCTTTCTACAGCTTAAAGTGCTTTCTTGGCTGAGCAGACCAGATGCTGACTGCCCATGAAAATCTCCTTTCCCTCTCTCGGGACCCCCCGTGCTCCTCAGGGAGGTTGAGCCAGGGACCACCAAGGCCCAGGCTGTCAGAGAAAACAGGCGAAAGGGGAGGCTGTCTCTATTGAAGACCGTGTCCTCAGATTCTCGCCTGCTGCGGGCTGTTGGGATGTAAACGGGTACCCTGTGTTGTTCTCTCGTTTGCTCCAGGTGCCCTCCGGAGTCTGAGTCCAAACTCCTGCTTTAGGCTCCTCCCAGGAACCCCTGGGCCCTGGAGCCCCCTGCTAACCTTCTGTGCTCTCCTTCTCTTTCAGTTCACGGCTCCGTGCTGTCTCTGGCTTCCAGTGCCTCCTCCACCTACTCCTCAGTAAGACCATCAATGTCCCTCCCCGTCAGCCCCGCCCCCTAATCAATGTCCCGCCCCCTACATCAATGTCCCTCCCCATCAGCCCCGCCCCTACATCAATGTCCCTCCCCCGTCAGCCCCGCCCCCTACCATTCCACATCTCCTCGGACCTCCTTTGGTTGGGTAACTGGACAGGGTTGGGAAACTACTGTCTCTGCACTTGCTGGCCATGGGAGTGGGTATAGGGAGTGGCACCTAGACACTCAGATGAGTGTGTCTTGGGTCCTCTGTGTTCTTTCTGGCCTTGCCACCAACTCCCAAGCAATTCTGGTGTTTTGTCCCCTCCTTCGGAAAGTGAAGATCTCCTTTCCCTGCGGTGGGAAGTGGGAAGTGTTTCTAGCACTGGAAATGAATAGGTACCCAAGACTCTAGAGACCCCCGGTAATATACAGAATTGACCAAAATGTCTGCCACAGGGAACCACACACAGCATTTGGCTTTCAGATATCTTCTGACTCATAGGTTTGTTTTGACCTTCATTCTTTACTCCTTCGAGGTGTTAACGGTCAAGGTGTGTTTTCAAACCTACCAGCTTCATTCACTAGCCTTCTCAGCAGGGACAAGGTTGGCTACAGATATTATCTAAACTTGAATGTAGCTCTGAGGAGCCAGGGCCAAGAGACAGGGGACTCACCTCTCTGCACCTGTCAGTCACGCTTCTTCCGGTCTCTGCCCTGGCATTTGGGCCTGGCTTCTGCACTTCGATAGTAATCACCTGCTTTTTCTGTCTTTCTCTCCTTCTGTGCCCACTTCTTCAGGCTGAGGAGAGGATGCAGTCCGAGGTAGGATACAGTGCCTTTGTCTCTGCTTCTTTAACCCCACCGCACACTCCGATGTCATTCTTTAATCATTTGCCTCTGCCGTCAGTAGTTTGTCTCTCTCTCTCTCTCCCTTTCGCAGCAAATCCGGAAGCTTCGTAGGGAGCTGGAGTCATCCCAGGAAAAGGTGGCCACGTTGACATCTCAGCTGTCTGCCAATGTGAGTACCCGAGCCGGCGCGAGACCTGGCTCTGCTTAAACAAGGCAGTGTGGGAAAGCGATCTGACCGAGTCCGCCCTGGCCTTGGACCTCCTCCCGCAGGTTTTAGTCACAGCTCTCCAATAGAGGACTCGGGGACTGTCCTTCACCTTTTCCGAGCCTTCATTAAGAACCATTTTTCCCCCACCTTAATTAATCAGTATGGATGAGTTGGTGTCTGGTAACCTTTGACCTTCCTAAAGAAAGCAGAGACTGATGGTTCTGCAGGGAGGCAGAAACAACCTTGCCATTGGCCATGGACAAAAATAACAATGTATTTTAATTACTGAGCCCTATCTACTGCCCTAGGGTGCGTTTTCCTCTTTATTGATACCACACAACTGATCAGGCGCAGAGCCGAGCCGGTTATTAGAACTCTGTCTGGGGACCTTGAGGCAGGCCAGCTCAAGGCCAACTCCATTCTATCTACCTGTGTGTTTCACGGTTGGCTCTGCCTCCATTCTGCCATTGATTCGATCTGAGCTTCAGCTTTGGACCCAGCATCCTTCGTTTCCGCATTTAACCCGCCTCTGTATGGCCACTTAGGATGACCACCTTCCTCCAGACCTGAGTTTTTCTGTTCTGAGAGCTGAGGAGGAATGGAGCTATGTCATCTCACCCCACTGTGGGCAGTTCCTCCCCTGTGACCAAATTGCAAACAGAGAACATAAGAGCCATTTTCTCCCAAAATTGTAAACAACAGCTGAGGGGTGGGGGGGTCTCCAGGAGCTTCCCAAGTGCTTGCACAAAAATGACAACATCCGCAAGTTCCGCGGCTCTTGATTCTCTCCTCTCTTCCTTTCCTCTCTGGGGAGCTCAGCTGCCAGGCCTGAGGCCTATCCCTTAGAATCAGGTAGAATGTTCACCAAGATTTTTCACGGTTCCAATGAATTTTAGCAGCAGCTCTTATCACCCTGGCTGTCGCCTTCATTCTTTTCCCCAAATCCTCAGTCCATAAGTCCTGTATTGACTGGTTAGCTTGAAGCTCACATCAAGCTTCAAACTCTCTGGGACCAAAAGAATTATAACAGAAACAAGAACCGTCCCATACCACACCCGCCAAGGCTAGCGGCCTAGGTCATGTCCTGCACATCCTAGGAAATTCGTGTCTGGGGAGCGGCGCCAGGGAGGTGGAGAACAGCCAGGGAGGCGGAGGACATTATTATGCCCTGATTCACTTACACTGCAGTCTGTCAGCCATCATGGCTGTCAAGACTGGACTAGTTCCAGAAATTGAATTTAGAGGCTGAATTTTCTTAGAGCGGGAAGTTCCATTTGGCCAAGAGAAAACAAACTAAACGCCCAGGTCTGGTGAGGGCTGAATCTAGAGTCAGGTTTTTGCCAAAGGTCTGAGGCTTCCCCTTCAGTGGGAGATGTGGTGCCAAGCCCCAGAGCTCTCCTTGGAATCCCTGATGTTGAACCAAACTTACGCCATGTTGAATGGCGCAGTCAAACTGCTGAAAATGACGTACTTTGGCCACGAAGAGGCCCTGATCACTGCGTTGCCCCCAGTGCTAAATTATCTACAGAAGGACCACTCGGCCTAGAGTCCTACAGACACCCTAACCTGAGGTTGTCCTTAGAGCAAGGTTCCATGGAGGAAAAGAGAGGTAGGAAAGAAGAGAGAGGAAAGCTCAGGACCGCAGAGGGGCAGATGTGCATACAGGAATGCACGATGAGGCCAGGGATGCTCCAGGCTCTGAGTAGATCTTCAGGGATTATAACACTGCCTGCCGGCAGCATACAGTGGTATAGTTAGAAGTAAACAAGATTGAAATTAAGAAGACAGGAGGTGGAGGCTGGAGCTTAAGAGCAAGTGGCTGCTCTAGCAGGGAACCTGGGTTCAGTTCCCAGCATCCATGTACTGGCTCACAACCATCTGTAACTTCAATCCTAGAGGATCCGGCACCCTCTTCTGGTCCCCATCAGGTATGCACGTGGTGCACAGATAGACATGCAGGTAAAACACCCATGCAAAAATAGCATTTAAAATTAAAAGAGATAGAGACAGGGAGAGGGAGAAGGAGAGAGAGAGAGAGAGAGAGAGAGAGAGAGAGAGAGAACGCGCAGGAGGTAGAGTTTGGCCTGAGAGGGCAAGCTTGACATCCCAAGTACTTGAGAAGCAGCAGCAGCAAGAAGATCACAAGTTCAAGGCCAGCCTGAGTAACTTAGTGAAATCATCTCTCAACTTTTGAAAAAAAAAAGACAGAAGGTGAAAGAAAGATGCTCAGAGCATGCCATGTGTTTGCCTGGGAGCCCAGGTCTCAGCAGGTTTGCAGGAAGTATGGAAGTTACTGTCTTGTGGGCTCCAAGGTACTGGTGAAATTTGACTTGGTGGTCAGGGAGGACACGTAATAGGAGTCAGGGAGGGTGTTTCAGACACCACAGGGAGTATGTGTGAATGACCTGCCCAAAGCCTTCTGCATCTTGTTACCCTCACTGTTTGCTGCATTGCTCACACTCCATCCTTGAGTGGTCCCTTTTCTGCTCCTGCACCCCTTTCCCTTCACCTGTCCTATACCCTTTGCTGCTGGGAGCTAGCTGGAGGTCAACCACTGAGAACCTTTGTCCAGCCTGCCTACCCGAGATTCAGTTTCCCACAGGAGCCAGCGCCCTTTCCAATGTAGCCCTGCCCCCTAGTGGCCAAGTGGGGAATGCCCTGAAGTGGTTTGCACGGCTGCTGGCACCCCTCCAGCCCTGCCAGACAAGGCATTAGTTCCCAGGATAAGATAAGACTGGAGAGCCATCCAGGTGCTGAGGCAGAAGAGATAAGCCAAACCGATCCTACTGGAAGGTCATTTTGTACCGTATGTGGTGGAGTTAAACTAAAAGCCAGAGGCTATTGCCCTCCCTTCAAGCCATCTGTCCACCCACCTACCACATAAAACTGGGAGGGACTGTCACTGTCACCACTGATAGTCGATGGAACCAGATCTCCACTTCCCCGAAGCTCTGAAAGCCTGCCCCACGCTCCGTTCTCTGTTATTCAAGAAGATGGTTCTCTCCTGAAAACCTGATTCCTCCTCCTCTACCCATGGAAATCGATGTTAAAACCACACAGAGTTTTGTGTGCATTGGTTGGTCAGCTCCGAGATGCGGGAAACCTGTTAGACTACTCCTGTACCTGCCATTTCCTCTTCTGCAGCCACAAGTGCCTTAAGTTCTTCTTTGTACATTTGTGTCAGGCTAACCTAGTGGCCGCTTTCGAGCAGAGCCTGGTGAATATGACGTCCCGCCTGCGACACCTGGCAGAGACGGCCGAGGAGAAGGTAAGGCCCAGGGTGGTGAAGCCCACCAGCCAGGGCTGCCTCTTCCACTCCATTGTCACGGTCGTTTGTTCACTGATGGCGAGGACAGGCCTGGTTCTCAGCCTGCCTGTCAGTACAGTGTCCTGTGCTCCTCCCTCCTCCCTGGATCCTCCACCTTTCCTGTTGAGAGCAGGGAATCCCATGCCCAGTTCCCTGTAAGTATTTCTGCTGAACATCTAATGGACACAACCATCCCTTCTCTTAGGACACCGAGCTGTTGGATTTGCGAGAAACTATAGACTTCTTGAAGAAAAAGAATTCTGAGGCCCAGGCAGTCATTCAGGGAGCACTGAATGCCTCGGAAGCCACACCCAAAGGTGGGATATCAGCCAGAGAGCGAATGGAATTGAAAAAGAACAGGAGTGGGTGGAAAGAGGGTCATTCTAGGGCCCACGACACACCAACTTTCATATCCACTTCCTAGAAGGTGAGGGCCCTTGGTACTCTTCAGTGTGATGCCTAGTGAGGGGGCGTCTAGAACATGACCTCATAACTCCTGAGAATGAGGGCAAGCAGAGGAAACCCATAATCTCCACAGGCCTGCTACTCTCTCCTCAGCCTTTAGACCAGAGCCAAAGACCAGTCAAAGGTGTCTCATCAGGGCCTCATCATGAAGCCCTGATTAGCCCACTACTCAGTCACATTGTGTGTGCCACCAGGCCCAGCCCAAAACTGCTCCTTTTTGTTTGCTTCTAAATTTTTACTTTTTTTTTTTAAGGTTTTGAATAAGTATATATCCTATGATGAATATTTTATCTCTTTGCCCTCTCCCTTTCTGTCCCCCCCTCCCCGTGCCACCTCACCACCCCATCCCCTAGAGAGGCTTAGTTCTGCCTTCCTGACACATACATGCCACATACATCTGTATATCCATATTACAAATCTAGGCACAAATGAGAGAAAGTGTGATACTTTCTTTCCGAGGCTGGCACAAAAATGAATCTTAAGTAAAGGCAGTTTCAGAATAGCACAGGATTTTGCTTGGTTATCATTACCTCAAGGAACAGTCAGCCTGCAGTTCAGATGAGATGGTCAGAAACTACAGGGGTCCACCGGGCTCTGTGGCGAGATAGCCTTGCTCTCCAGCAGTCAGTCTTGCTTTGCTATAGACGGTGAGGTCTATGGGGCAGAGGCATAGCTCCGTAATAACTTTCATTGCTCAACTAACAACAGAAAAGCCCTGAGTTCCATCCCCAACACAAAATACACTTTCAGTCTTCCAGTGCTTTATCACAAGCCAGGCCCATGGCATGACTTAATTTCTTTCCTTTCCTTTCCTTTCCTTTCCTTTCCTTTCCTTTCCTTTCCTTTCCTTTTCTTTTCTTTTCTTTTCTTTCTCTGTTGTTGCTGCTGTTTGACTCTGTAGACCAGGCTGGCCTCGAACTCAGAGATCTACCTGTCTCTGCCTCCTGAATGCTGGGATTAGAGGCCTGTGCTACCACCATGCAGCCTATAATCCTTTTCCTACTGCTGGTTTTTTCTCATCCTTCTGCTGACCTCTGTGACTTACAGTAGGCAAAGCCCTAAGTGCCTTACTTGAGAAAACAAACATCTCAAGTGAGACTCCATTGTTAGTCCCCCATCCCGCCAGTGTAGTCCGTACGTATTTTCCCGCATTTTGTTGAAAAGAACTATTCCCCCTCTGGCCAGGAGAACCTCTTACCTACAGCTTTGAGATGGACCCTCTAGAGCACGTGTGAGTGCGAGCACATACACTACACCATATGTACCACACATAATATCATACATATCACACACACATACACAAACATACATACACACACACACATTTCAAATCTAGAGTCCACATATAAAAGTAAACATTGTATTTGTCTTTCTGAGTCTGGCTCATTTGGCTCAACATTATTTCTGGTTGCATCCATTTTTCTATAAATATCAAGTTTCATTTTTTTTCCTAATGCCTGCATAAAGCTCCATTGTGTACATGTCTTTTATCCATTTATCTGTCAAGGGACATCTAGACCGGTTCCCATTGCCTGCCTGCTGTGAATAGGCCAACAGGAAGCAGTATACACACGTGTCTCTGTTTTTTTTTTTTTTAACAAGGTCTTGCTGTGTAGTCCTCTTTGGCCTCAAACTCGCAGCAATCCTTCTGCTTCTGCCTCACCCAAGGGGTGCAACACCATGTCTGCTATTGATTTTTTTGTTTTGATCTTTTTGTTTTCCAACACGGGATTTCTCCCGGTTGACTGTCCGGGAACATGTGTCGATCTTATAACTTACAAACTCACTTAGCTCAATTATCTCAAAGTTCTTTTTGTTTTGTCTTCAACTTTTATTATTTTATGTTTATGGATGCTTTCTGCCTGCATGTATGTCTGCGTGAGGGTATCGGAAGTCCTGAAACTGGAGTTAAAATCAGGTGTGAGCTGCCAGACAGGTGGGTGTTGGGAATTGAACCCAGGTCCTCAGGAAGAACAGCCAGTGCTCTTAACACTTGAGTCATCTCTAGCCCTTTGTTTCTGTTTTTTTTTGTTTGTTTGTTTGTTTGTTTTTTGACCCACTCCTCCATCTGCTTCTATGTAGATCAATCTCCTGAACTCCAGACCTCTGTTCCTAATCATATTTTGGATATTTCTGCTTAACTGACCTTATGGGCATGTATAGTTAACATTCCTAAAACTGACAGTCCTCCCCTTCACCCTTGTTTAAATACACAAAACATCCCTTTTCTGTCTGCAGGTATTTACCATCAGCCTGGCTACCAGGCTGTCAATAGAAGAATCAATTTTCCTCTTCACTGTTTGGCCTTTGCATTGAGTTCATTCTGGTGCTTATGCGATCTCAATTATACTCTCCCTCCTCACTGGTCCTGTACTCCTCTCCCTCCTCTGGGTTGGTCCTGTCCTGGCTCGGGCTCTCCACTGTTCCTTCCTGAGTTACTGCAGTAATTCCCTAGCTGGTTCTGAGTGTTCCAGTCTTCACCTTCCCTGCCCCCAGAATAGCCACACTGTTCATTCACATCACAATGCATTCCGGGTTTTATTTTATTTTATTTATGTTTGTTGGTTGGTTTTTCTAGACAGGGTTTTTCTGTATAGCCCTGGCTATTCTGGAACTCACTCTGTAGACCAGGCTGGCCTCGAACTCAGAAATCCACCTGCCTCTGCCTCCCACGTGCTGGAATTAAAGGCGCGCGCCACCACTGCTCAGCAGCATTCCAGTTTAAATAGGAGCTGGTTATTAGATAAAAAGAAATTTGGTTAATTTTCCTTGGTCTGCTAATGCTATTGTGAGCAAATATCCATATTCACAGGAGATTTATCTTCAGGTATTATTTTTCAGACCTGAGAACAGGTGTAATAAAGTATTCACTGTGGTTGAACTGGACAGAGGGCTTCTGGGTAGGTGTCTCCTGTGGCATAACTTTTCTCTTGTGTTTGAAACATTTCAGAAAGGCAGGTTAAAAAAGGAAAGACTGTATCCCAGCCCTTTAAAGAATCCTGCCGCACAGTGGACACTTGTCTAAACATCTTACCTGTCCTCACTTATTCCAGATAATGACCTAACAAAGCATAGTTTATAACGAGGAGAATAATTCAGTTTGTTACCCCAAGTGATCCATCCGGATATTCAGCTGTTTCCAACTTCCCAAGTGAACTTTGCTCTTGAGATTGTACATTTTCTAAATGTGATTATGACTTTGTGCTGGGAATGTTCACCTTTGTTCATGTCAATCAAGAAGCAACTCTTCTAGAAGCTTCACTAGACCTAGTGTTTAAACAGTGATGCCCAGGTGTATTTTATTTATAAATAGGCAATACCATTTCCATGGTACAAAACACCTCTGCTCCTTCAGTCTTCAGACATCCCTTCAGTCGGCCCTTTTACTTCCCGCTCCTCCTTTTTGAAGAAAAGTGGTTCATTTTTTTTTCTTGCTATTACAAACCTCAGTGAATCTCAATTTTCTTCCAATCAGATAACAATATAAAAGCCAGTCAGGTTAAATGCAAGGCCCAAGAATGCTTATATTTGACCTTGAGCCAAAAGACAGCCAATTCTTGCTAGAGTATCATCAAAACACACTAGGGCATGAACCAAGAGCACTGCCACAAGTTCAGAGCTAGCCTGGGCTACAGAGGCAGTTATAGGTCAACCTGTGCTATGGAATGAGACCCTGTCTCAAGGAAAAAAAAATAATGAACAATAAAAACCAGTATTTTGCCTCATACATGTAATCCCAGCATTTGAGAGGCAATGCAGAAGCACTGTCACAAGTTCAAGACCAGCCTGGTGTATATCGTGGTACTCTACTAAAGCACCAACAGACAGACAGACAGACAGACAGACAGACAGACAGACAGACAGACAGACACACACATACACACAAACCACACAGATAGAGGATATTCACATAAAAGAGTTCAGGGCCATCTTTTTTACAACTAGCCAATCTGAGTTCATTACTCAATCCTTCAGTTTCTTATCTAAACTAGTGCTAAACTTGTGGTTTTGCTTTTGTTTTATTTTTGCATTGGAGAGGGTCTTGCTATGTAACCCAGGATAGCCCAGAACTCACAATCCTGTGCCCCCCCGCCCCCGCCCCCGCCCCTGACCCTAAGTGTTGGGCACTGTCATGTCCAACTTGGACTGGGAGCTTCTTGAGAAATGGAATTGTTCTTTTTTCATGGCTGCATTTTTCTTCTGTGTCGAAGCATAACTGTAACTCTATAAATGTTCATTGGATGACTAATCCACCAAGTTAGTGTGTACCTAGATGTTGGTGCTCCCCCCCCCCCCTTATCTGCTGTAGCAGGACACTCCTTAAGCCTCTGATCTTCTCTAAATCCACCTCTGTGTTCTTCCCACTTGCCTCTGGCCATTAGAACTCCGGATCAAGAGGCAGAATTCCTCAGATAGCATCTCCAGCCTCAACAGCATCACCAGCCACTCCAGCATCGGCAGCAGCAAGGACGCTGATGCCAAGAAGAAAAAGAAGAAGAGTTGGGTAGGTGAAGGCTTGGGGACCGGCCCGTGCGGGGAGTCCTTTACCCCATCGCAGGACCGGCCTGTGCGAGTCCTTCACCCCATCGCAGGGCACAGACCGGGTCAGGATCAACAAAGAGATGGTCCCTTCTAACAGGGTGCCAGTGTTGTGACATCTGCTGGGGACAGAATCTGCTAAGTTCCCGTTCCTCTAACCATTGTCTGCTCCCCCACACCACCCTGCACCGCCCACTCCCCACCCCCTGCAGCCTTTATACATGTCTGCTCTCCCGGGGTTCTACCTACTGATGAGGTCATGCATTTGACCGCAGAAGGAGCTGAGAAAATATTCATGGGTGGGGGGATGGGGCATGTGGGGAGAATTTATAAGCCCAGTGGGGGTACTCTAGAAGCTCGGGGGTGGGGGGCTGTGGAACTTCCATATCGCTCCAAAGCCTGCCTTTGTCTGGTCCAGAGGTGGGCTCGTTACGTGTGTCCTCTCCGCCCACCCCACACCCCACCCTACCCCACACCCCCACCCTGTAACTCCAAACTGGCCTCGGATGAGCTTTCTGCAGTCTGCGCGCAGGAGTAGGGCACTGCCTGACTGACTGAAAGGGAGAGTGACCCAGAGTGAGCGTCTTGTCCCTGTCCCTGCTGAGTAGGGCTGGCTACAGACTTTGACCTAGCGCAGACAGGAGCCAGCTGTGTGGAGACACAGCTCTGTGACTTGCATGATTAGTGTTGCCGCAGCTGCTGCTTCCTTTTCATTTGTTTTGTTTTTTTCCTTTTTATTTCCTTCAATATGCTGACCTCAAATCCCTATTTTTTTCCAGGTTTATGAGGTAAGAAACTCCCTGTGCTTTTTCTTTCCCTTTGCATATCCTCATGTTCCCAGAGCAAGCACCCTCTCTTAAAAAAAAAAAGCCACCCATAACCCCGACTGCCCCCTAGTTCCTAACTCCACCGCATGGTCCATCCACGCTGCCCCTCATGAGGACAGAGGAGTGGTCTGCTTAGGGGTCAAACTGGAAGTCCTGACAAAATCCAAATCGATTGTCCACCATCTTCCCCTGTTCCTGGATAGGCCTGTGACAACCAGCCGACAGGCTGGGCTCCTGTCACCTAGGAAATGAGCCTTTTTACCTTTGCCCCACTCACTGTAGAAGCCTGAAATGGAAGAGGACCAGTGGGCGGAGTTTATCCGGGTCACCGTCTTGAGAGGCCTGCTCAGTCCGGGCCTAGTCCAAATGTTAACTTTAGAAGTGTGAACCAGGGACAGGTGAGGGACTTATTTCATCCAGGAGAAGAGATACTTGTCACCCCAAAGATCATGGAGCTCCTAAGACCATCTCGGGCTAGAGGGCTGTCCAAGGCGAAGGGAATACAGCCCAGAATTCCTCTTCCAAACAGACCTGTGAGCCCTACTCTAACCTCCCGACATGGTACTAGGAGTGTGAAGGATGGGAAAAGCGGAACCCATTGCCCTAGTCAGTTTGACGACTCCCAGCCTGGTGGTGCATGCCGAAATCCCAACACTAGGGAGACTGAGACAGGAGGAGTACCATGAGTTCAGTGCCAGCCTGGGCTACATAGTGAATTCCAGGCCTGGGTTGGACCCTCATAAAGGTGGAAGGAGAGAGTGGACTCCACAAAGTTGCTCTCTGACCTTCACACATACACACACACACACACACACACACACACACACACACACACACGCTGTATGTAACAGGTGCACACACATGAAGACGCCAGTTGGTCATCCAAATCTGGATTCTTAAGAGTAGTGTATCCCAAAGTGTGCTGTGCAGATCCCCAACCCACTGGGATGCTCCTTAGAAGGTGGTGATATCATCGGCTACCTCTGAGGAGCACTGCATTTTTACTTAGCATATCTATACAGGGAAAGTTCTAAGGCACCCCCCCCCCTCCTCCTTAGCAAAGAATCCTGGTTCTCTGCTTAGTTGAGGCATTAGAGACAGAGCAAACGGCTCCCTGTAGCCCTGGCTATCAGAATACCAAAGTTCACATAGCGGACTACTGTCCAAAGTATAATGTGTACAGAGGGCTCATGCTGTGGGCTGGCTGTGGTTGCAGGACTTCTCTCTAGAGAGGGAAGGAGACAGAGAAAAGACTGACTCCCATGAGACTGATGTGGAAAAATCAGGAAGCCTGAATGTCTGCCTTAAGATAGTGTCAGTCGCCGGGCAGTGGTAGTGCATGCCTTCAATCCCTGCACTTGGGAGGCAGAGGCAAGCGGATTTCTGAGTTCAAGGCCAGCCTGGTCTACAGAGTGAGTTCCAGGATAGCCAGGGCTACACAGAGAAACCCTGTCTTGGAAAAAAACAAAAACCAAACAAACAAGATAGTGTCAGTCAATCAGCTCTCAGCACTTCGTCTCTACAGACAGCTGAGCTTTGTGGTGCTTTGAAGCCCTGTACTATGCTCTGTGATAATATATCCTAGCTAACCAAACACATACCCTCACCTGTTCAGCCCAGTCAGCTTGGTCCTCACACATTACACACACCATGAACTAGCACAAGACCCAGGAGACATCAGACATGTTCTAAGAAAGAAGAGAATCCCGATCACCCTCTTCTCACACTCCAAAGATCTGACTTACCTTTGTCCCCTATAGCCTTTGACCTCTCCTTTACTCTCTGTCTCTTGCTGCCATCCCATGTCTATGTCTGTGTGTGTGTGTGTGTGTGTGTGTGTGTGTGTGTGTGTGTGCATGCTGTATGGAGGCATGTGAATGGGTGGGTCAGGTCCTTGGCTTGCATATCTAGCTCATATCCCTGACACCCAAAGCTCATTGGCACCAGAATCAAACAGGCTATGGTCAGATTTTAATGCCCCATGTAGCCAAAGACTGGCTGGGAAATAGCTCTTGTCTTAGGACATTTGGCATAGTAGACAATGATGAAAGGGGGGTATGGGGGTAAACCCCTGTCATCCCAGGGAGGTAGAGGCAGGAGGATCCAGGGTTCAAGAGCACCCACTGCTGCATACTGCGTTCAGGGCTAACCTGGTCTGTGTGAGACGCAGCCTTTAAAACAATAAAGGGAGAAAAGAGATCTTTTATTTGGTTGTTTTAACCACTATGCTATGTGCTGAGAACAAAAAAATCCTAAAGGAGACTTGCTATCACTTCCTTCTCTGGATCGTTACAGAACACTATTGTCAATTTCTGATTAATTTGGGAAGAGATTAATAAATTCCTGTATAATGAGTCTGAATTAGAAGGTGAAATTGGACTACGGAGAGGTGTACCACGTGACACCTGGGATGGGGTTCGGGTTGTTTTGTTTTCTGACACAAGGGACACAGTTCCCACCATGGACTCAACAAGTTTCTCGGCCCTGTGGTTTTTCTCTCACTCCTGATTTCTAAATTCCTCTGTCCATATGCCACCAGTCAAGCAACACTTCACACAGTGGGTGTCATAAAAGTAAATCCTCTGCCTCCACATCCCTATCCCAGCCCAGCCCGAAAGCTGCTCTCTCCCTCCCAGCACACAGCCTTGACATCTCTCTCCCTGGAATCTGCTCTCTTCTAGCTTCGAAGTTCCTTCAACAAAGCCTTCAGTATTAAAAAGGGTCCCAAGTCAGCCTCCTCCTACTCTGACATTGAGGAGATTGCCACACCTGACTCCTCAGCCCCGTCATCCCCCAAACTCCAGCATGGCTCCACGGAGACTGCGTCCCCCTCCATCAAGTCCTCCAACTCGTCCTCCGTGGGCACCGAGGTCACCGAGTAAGAGCTCTCTCTACCGGCCACCCTGGTAAACTGCTGAGTGGAGCTAGCAGTAAGCCCAGGGACCCTGGCACACCGCCACCATAAGTATGACCTTCCCCTGAGCGTGTGAGACCCACGGAGTGGCCCTTCCTGACATACCAATTGAGAGTCTATACACAGAAGGAAACAGGACAATGGGCCAGGCATGTCAATATCCCCTACACCCCAGGGCTTCTCTGGGATCCAGGCTGACTCTTGCTTTCTTACAGGACCCCTGCTCATTCAGTCCCTCACACTAGACTGCTCCAAGCCAACGAGGAGGAGGAGCCAGAGAAGAAGGAGGTATCGGAACTGCGCTCCGAACTATGGGAGAAGGAGATGAAGCTCACGGATATCCGGTTGGAGGCCCTCAACTCTGCCCACCAGCTGGACCAGCTCCGGGAGACCATGCACAATATGCAGGTCAGTGTCTGGGCAGAGCTGCAGGAGAGGAGGGCAGGGCTGGACATCTCCGCCACCCTGCCGCCTGCCCTGTCTCTTCTGCCCACAGTTGGAGGTGGACCTGCTGAAAGCAGAGAATGACCGGCTGAAGGTTGCCCCCGGCCCCTCCTCAGGCTGCACTCCAGGGCAGGTCCCTGGGTCATCTGCTCTGTCGTCCCCTCGCCGTTCCCTGGGCCTTGCACTCAGCCATCCTTTCAGTCCCAGTCTCACAGACACAGGTACCTGCTTGAGAAGAGCTTGTGTGGGCAAGGGGGGCGGGGCTCACGAGCATCCTTCCGCCTGCCCTGTGGCATCCTTGAACCGGGCACTAGTGGTGTTGAACTCGAGATCATGCTGTCAGTAAGCAGGAGCAGTTGTTACGATTTTAGCTCTGTGGCTTTTGAGCTGGGGCTCCCGGCGTCTCTTTGTCATACATAAGGAATCTTTATTTGGAAAGGAAAGTAGCTGCAAACTTGAAGTAAGGCCGAGTCCTTAGAACCATTTGGTCCTTTTCAATCTCTCCACAGACCTCTCACCCATGGATGGCATCAGCACCTGCGGTCCAAAGGAAGAAGTGACCCTTCGGGTGGTGGTACGGATGCCGCCCCAGCACATCATCAAAGGGGTAAGGGACTTTCGGGAGGGCCAGTGTGGGAGCCAGCTCGATCTAGATGGCCCCAGATTACACTGGTCCAAAATCAATGTGTGTGTTGAGTAGAAACTGTACTCACATTTTGAGTTTCAGTCTGTTCTGGGGTAGCGGTATGTAGTACCCTGGATAAGGACGGTGAGCCCCAGCCCCAGCCCCAGCCAGTCACAMGACCATGAGAACAAACAGCAAATGCTCCCATAGCTTAAGTGTCCTACATGCGCTTTGAACGCACAATATCTTAGAATGGTTTGGATTGGTGTATGTATGTATGTATGTATGTGTGTGTGTATGTATGTATGTATGTGTGTATGTATGTATTTAATTGATATGAGTACACTGTCTTCAGACACACCAGAAGAGGGCATCAGATCCCATTACAGATGGTTGTGAGCCACCATGTGGTTGCTGGAATTTGAACTCAGGACCTCTGGAAGAGCAGTCAAGTGCTCTTAACTGCTGAACCGTCTCTCCAGCCCCGACTCATAGTGTTTTTATTGTGAGGCTGGGGAAAGGAGGACAGGGTCTCATGTAGCTCAGCTGAGTTTGGACGCTCCATGTAGCAGAGGCTAACCTAACATGCTGCTCTTCCTGCCTCCTCTTTTGGGGGTTGCTATCACATAAAGCAGAGGAGTGCCTACACCATTAAGAAGATAAGCGCTCCGGATATTGGCACAACATTCGGAGTCCTGAGCTCCTGAGGTGTTCTGCCATCTCCCTTTCTAAGTGTCATCCTTGGCCGGGGTTCACACGCTCCAACCTTATCCTTATAGGACTTGAAGCAGCAGGAATTCTTCCTGGGTTGCAGCAAGGTCAGTGGCAAAGTTGACTGGAAGATGCTGGATGAGGCCGTGTTCCAAGTATTCAAGGTAAGACAATCCGCACACCCACAGGGTTGCTCATCTTCTCAAGGGGCTTTCAGCGCCCCGGGCCTGGGGATCCTAGGAACCTTTGGTGCTTATTGAGGAGGGCAGAATAGGAGGATGCACATCGCCTGGTCCCCCCAAACCTCCCTTATTGCCTATGATAGTTGTTCGTGCTTACAGCTTTTGCATCTGTAGCTGTGTCTTTTCAGTGCTCTTGTTCTTCCCCCCCCACCCACCCAGGACTACATTTCTAAAATGGACCCAGCTTCCACCCTGGGGCTAAGCACTGAGTCCATACACGGCTACAGTCTCAGCCACGTGAAACGGGTGCTGGATGCTGAGCCCCCAGAGATGCCTCCCTGCCGCCGAGGGGTCAATAACATATCGGTCGCCCTCAAAGGTCAGTCTTTGTCTCTTGGGGTGACGTGGTGTAGAGTGGCAGCTGGGAGCGGATCACCAGATCATACATTCCTGTAACAAGAAATTGTTGAGATTCTTAATGGGAAGGAGCTTGGGTGATACAGGAAATAACAAAGAGTAGTAAGATCCAGTCTGATGTTTTTGCCAAACTCAGGCTTCTTTCTCTACCCATTCTCCTTTAGCTCATAGTGTATCCCTAAATATGAGGTCCAGGTTTTCAGAGCTGGGCTAGTTCCTCTTGAACTGTAAGACAGGTGTCTGGCTTTCTTCAGTGGACCCCCAGAAGGTGGTGGGACAGCTCATCGGGTGTCTTGCCACCCCACGGGCTGGTTGAAGACGCACGCTCTCTGGGGTGGGGTGCAGGTCTGAAGGAGAAGTGTGTCGACAGCCTGGTGTTCGAGACGCTCATCCCCAAGCCCATGATGCAGCACTACATAAGCCTCCTGCTCAAGCACCGGCGCCTGGTGCTCTCCGGCCCCAGCGGTACCGGCAAGACCTACTTGACCAATCGCCTAGCCGAGTACCTGGTGGAGCGCTCGGGCCGCGAGGTCACGGACGGCATCGTCAGCACTTTCAACATGCACCAGCAGTCTTGCAAGGTGGCTTCCTCCTGAGACCTCCTACCCGTCCGTGCAGGCCCCGGCCTCCCGCAAGCCTTTCCCTTCCCACAGCCCTGCCTGCCTTCTCTCCCCATCTCCAGCGTTCTTTCCCACCCCTGTCTTCCTCTGATACCCCTTTCTTGTCATCTCTCCTCCCCCACCCTTCCTCTCCTTTCTTTCTTTCCAGTCAGGGTCTTGCTATGTAGCCCAGGCTGGCCTAGAACTAGCAGTCCTCCCGCCATCCTCTCCCCTGCCCCAGTTACCTGTGTTTGGTGTTGAGTATTTAGCATAAGGCCTCGTGCAAGCTGGGTAAGCACTTTGTAAACTGAGCTACATCCCCAAGCTCTCTCTTACTTCTTACTTTGAGACAGGGTCTCCATAAGTTTCCCAGGTTGCCTGACCTTGCAATCCTCCTGCCTCAGTCTCCCAAGTAACTAGGATTATAGGCCATGCCACCAGCCCCAGCTTGCTCTTAGCTTCTTTTGTCCATACCTTCCTTTTTCATAGTTTCTCTCACCGCTACCTCAGATCCTTTAGTTGGTCAACAGTGAGCTGTAGCCTCTTCTCTTCTGCATTCTGCCAGTGCTGTCAATCACAGAYATTCAGGGATTTTTTTTGTTTTTGTTTTTGTTTTTTGTGGTTTTTCGAGACAGGGTTTCTCTGTATAGCCCTGGCTGTCCTGGAACTCACTCTGTAGACCAGGCTGGCCTCGAACTCAGAGATCCGCCTGCCTCTGCCTCCCAAGTGCTGGGATTACAGGCGTGCGCCACCACCACCCGGCCTGACATTCAGGGTTTTATTGTTTTTTAAAGATTTATTTATTTAATTTATATGAATACACTGTTGCTGTGTTCAGACACACCAGAAGAGGGCATCAGATCCCATTACAGATGGTTGTGAGCCGCCATGTGGTTGCTGGGAATTGAACTCAGGACCTTTGGGAGAACAGCCAGTGCTCTTAACCTCTGAGCCATCTCTCCAGCCCCCAGACATTCAGTTTAATCTTCTTCCCACTACCTTGCTTTTCAGTATTACCACCAAACTGTGGGCTATGCGGGGAGGTGTTCAAAATTAAATATTACATGTCCTCTCCCCAGAGATGTACCTTGAGTAGACCCCAAAACTGGAAGGGTACAAGCCTTGGCTCTCCCAGGCTGAGAAGGTTGTGGCATCAACTCCGTGACAAGCCATTTCAGAACAGTTGCTCCATACTTGGTGGGGATTTAAGGTCGATGCTCAGCTCTTGCAGCAGCGGCCCGAGTGCAGAGTCCGGAGCTGCGGGTACAAGTCATGGCTGGACAGGCTTTTAGGAAGTTTCTCCCGCTCCTTGTCAGAGTATTGGTGGAAAGGAGTGTTGCTGAAACTGTAACCAAAGGTGGCATTATGCTTCCAGAAAAGTCTCAAGGAAAAGTATTGCAAGGAATGGATGTGGCTGTGGGGTCAGGCGGGAAAGGAAAGGGTGGAAGGATTCAGCCTGTCAGTGTGAAAGTTGGAGATAAGATTCTTCTCCCAGAATATGGACGCACCAAAGTAGTTCTAGACGACGAGGATTATTTCTTATTTAGAGATAGTGACATTCTTGGAAAGTATGTCCACTGAAATCACTGTTGAAAGGGTGTCGCATGAAGCTGACTATTCTGAACTATTTCATCCTGTAAATAATTACCATGCCTCCCTTTTATAATAAACAGATGATGCCTAAACTGACAGAAGAAGAAAAAAAGATTGCTGCTCAAAGGGTTTGTTTTTCAGCTTAGTGGTTGAGTGCTTGCCTAGCATGTGCAAGGCCCTAGGTTCGATCCCCAGCACGTTGGTAGATAGAGGTAAATAAGTAGGTAGGTAGGTAGATATGTGGATGGATGGAGAGAGAGAGAGAGAGAGAGAGAGAGAGAGAGAGAGAGAGAGAGAGAGAGAGAGAGAGCTGGTTCTGTAATCCAATGTACAAGTATATTCAACAGGGACTAAGGACCCCAAGGTAATACAGAATTAACAAAGGTTCTCCAAGTTCTTCACCCGTGGTCTTCATTTATTCCAGGATCTGCAACTGTACCTCTCCAACCTAGCCAACCAGATAGACCGGGAAACAGGAATTGGGGACGTGCCCTTGGTGATCCTCCTGGATGATCTGAGTGAAGCCGGCTCCATCAGTGAGCTGGTCAACGGGGCCCTCACCTGCAAGTATCACAAATGGTAAGGTCGGGAGGACCATCTAGCACCGTGGGAAGAGGGAGGAGAATGCAGCCCAGTCCAGCCTAGAGCTACCCTTCGTGTGCACGTGGCAGACGGCAAGATTAAGGCAGATCTAAGTGGCTCCTCCCTTTCTTCCCACAGTCCCTATATTATAGGAACCACCAACCAGCCTGTAAAAATGACGCCCAACCATGGCTTGCACTTGAGCTTCAGGTAAGAACTATGTCCCTGCATGACCCTTCTGGCCTTCCCCAGGGATCTGTAAATAATAAGTGCATCCTGAACTTGTGGGCAGAGGAGCCCTAAGTAGCAAGAGAGAACAGGCAGACCTGTCAGACATCAGGAAGTAGATGGTCTCGTACATCACTAACAGTGTGGAAGAGGAGGATTTGAAGGGAAGAGAAGGAACAAAAGACTCTGGCTGGCTCTGTACTGAGGACTTTCTCGTCCTGGTCACTCTGTGAGGCCAGGTAGTTCTTTGAGGACGACAGAGTTGAAAGTCGGCCCGCCTGCCAGAACTGCTACCTAACTGCCAACATCACCTCCTGTTGCTTGAGAAGAAGTCAAGGGGGCGTTAGTGAGAGACAGGCAGCAAGATAGCCAGACTATCAGGAGATGGATCCTGGCAGTGTCCCCGCTGACAGTCGACCCTGTTCTTCTAATCCCTGGTGACAGGATGCTGACCTTCTCGAACAACGTGGAGCCAGCCAATGGCTTTCTGGTCCGCTACCTGCGGAGGAAGTTGGTAGAGTCTGACAGCGATGTCAATGCTAACAAGGAAGAGCTGCTTCGGGTGCTGGACTGGGTGCCCAAGCTGTGGTATCACCTCCACACCTTCCTTGAGAAGCACAGCACCTCGGACTTCCTCATTGGTAATGGGCCCAGCTTCCCCGGGAGGGTGGCTGGAAGCAGTTTCCCATCATGTATCTTACCCCCTGGAAGGAGGCACTCTGGAGTCAAACCACTTGAGTATTTAATAAGCCCTTTCAAGGCAGCTCTATGGGTTGGACAAAACCCCTCAGACATCAGAAAGCCAGGCAGTGTGGTGTGCACCTGTGGTTCTAGCTATTGTGTAGGCTGAGACAGAATAGCTTGAACCCACTACAAGTTCAAGGCCAGCCTAAGCAACATATTGAAACCTCCCCTAATCTTAAAAATTAATAGACAGATTAAATAAACAAAACAAAGGTGCCGTGAGCATAGCTCAGTGGTAGAGCACGTACTTACCATGTGCAAGGCCCGAGGTTAAAAAAGTGCTGCCACTCCTCCCCATGTCTCCTTATGGCTAATGTCAAAAGGGAGAGAAGGCATCCGGGAGGGAACTGAGACACTTCCTTCCTGCTGTCTCATTCCCACCTTGTAAATATCATTGCTTTGCCGGACAGTCGGCACCCACTGCTCTTGAACGACTTCTAATTCCTTCTGGTGCTCTGTGCCTTGTGGTAGGGAGTAAAGGAAGCAGGGCAGGGCAGGCCAAGGTCCTCAGGCTTCTTCACGACAGCTGTGTCCTCTTCTCTAGGCCCTTGCTTCTTTCTGTCCTGTCCCATTGGCATTGAGGACTTCCGGACCTGGTTCATTGACCTGTGGAACAATTCCATCATTCCCTATCTACAGGAAGGAGCCAAGGATGGGATCAAGGTAAGCCTCACCTTCTGACACTACTAAGGGTCTGATTGCTCTCTAACTGTGACTTGAAACCCACTGATCAGCCTTTCCCAGTCGTCCCTTCCTGGGCTCCCGGCCTCTGGTAACCACTATTCTTAAGTATCTATAAGATCAATTTTTATAGACCACATAGGCCTGGGATCGAATATGCTTATCTTTCTCTGTGCGGCTTATCTCCATGCCTGCCACGAATGACAAGGTTTCAGTTCTTTTTTGACTGAATCATATTCCACTATGTATGTAGACAAGATTTTCTTTATCCCACTCATCGGTTGATAGACTCTTACGTAATTTCTATCACTTGGCTATGTCGGTGCTGGACCAACATGGGAATGAAGATGTATGTCTCTTCGGCATGCCAACCTCCTTTCTTCTTTGAATATACACTTAGCAGAAAGATTGCTTGACCATATAGTAGTTCTATTTTTAATTTTTTGAGGAGTCCTAGTACTATTTTTCAGTCATGGAGATATTAATTTACATTCCCACCAGTAGTTGTACAAGGCTTCTCTTTGCCCCACATTGGTGATCTGTAGGCTTTTGAGGAATTAACCATTCTTACTGGGGTAAGCGATTACCTAATTTTGGTTTTGATTGGTATTACCCGAGTGATTAGTGATTCTGAGTATATAGAAATGACCTTTTGGCTCTTTGCATGTCTTCTTTATAGATCTATTTAGAGCCTATTGTGAAGTTAGGTAAATTTGATCACCTGTAATTAGCTCATAATGATACTGACATCCATTCTAGCACTAACATCCCATGATTCAATGACTGATAGTTCTCAGTGATGTTTCACCCATAAAAATAATTTTGTTGCCGGGCAGTGGTGGYGCACGCCTTTAATCCCAGCACTTGGGAGGCAGAGGCAGGCGGATTTCTGAGTTCAAGGCCAGCCTGGTCTACAGAGTGAGTTCCAGGACAGCCAGGGCTACACAGAGAAACCCTGTCTCAAAAAACCAAAAAAAAAAAAAAAAAAAAAAAAAAAAAAGTTGAGATCTTTATGAGAATATATTAAATTTCCAAAGGTGTTTTCTGGCAAATACCATGTCATTATTTTATTTATAAATTTGTGGTATTATTAAGGAAATTTTACAGTATAATTAGTAGATTTCCAACTTAAAAGATAATGTCTAACCAAGCAGCAGTAGTACACGCCTTTAACCCCAGCACTTGGAATGCAGAGGCAGGCAGATCTTTGTGAGCTTGAGACCAGCCTAGTCTATAGAGTGAGTCCAGGACAGCCAGGACTTTGGTGTACGGAGAATCCCTGTCTTGAAATGCTCCCCTCTCCCCACAAATTAAATATTAAAAAGATATTATATGACTAAAATTAAAGAATTAATTCCCTGGAAAGTATAATTACAGGGTCTTAAAATTCATACATAATTTTAGGGTAATATAGGCTTCCATCATGGGTGAATGAACAGTGAAGATGTATGCATATACACACAATGCAATAAGGACATGCATATGGGTCTGTTGAAATGGATGACCTATTAGTCAGGTGAACCTATGGAACATTATGTTAAATGAAATAAGCCAGGGATGACAAAATAATACTAGTGCATGTTCTCACTAACATGTGGCGCTTACCAAAACCAAAGCCAAAGCCAAACGCACAGAAGCAGAGAAGAGTAGGTAGTTGCCAGGGCTAGAGAGGTGGGTGGAGTCGATGTCAGCCAGAGGATACAGCGCTTCATCCAGACAGAGGGAATAGTTCAAGAGATGTACTGTCTGACTTGGCAACTATGGTCAATTACCTTCTACTTTAAAAGAAAATATAAAGTGTTCTCCCCCACAAAATAGAAGATGATTAGCCTGATTTAACCATTCCATAACTGATACGTGTTTTAAATATGCTGTGCTTTATAAATGTATACGATTCTATATTATTTTAAACATCACAAAGCTAGATTAAGGAGCCACTTAAACCCTTGTCCCATCTCGCAGTCCGCACATCTCTGTGAGCTTCTGTACAGCTAGGACGGCTGTGCCCAAGCCGTGGGGCGCCACCTCTTCACCGTGGATTACGATTGGATTCATTTATCCACCACACGGACGAAAAGCAGCAGCAGCTATAGCAGAGTCGAAACTAGAAAAAAGCATAGCTTTGCACCCTCTCTCAGGATTCATGTTTCCTTTGCCTGCATCCTATCCTTTTGTATCACCTATCTTTAATGCAAGTTTTATTTTTAAGTAAATAAATAAATATAGGACTGGAAATACAGCTCAGTAGTAGATCACTTGGCTACTAGACTTAAGTCCCTAGTCTCAATTCCCAGGCCCTAACTAACTAACTAATGGGGTGTGTCACATGCCTTTAATTCTAGCATTTGGATGAATGGACAAGACGTGAGTGTCAGATTTGAGGCCAGCCTGCCCTATCTAGTGAAAAAAAATTATCAATTTTTAAGGTTTAACTAGATATGTAGCACATGACTATAATCTCCGGAAGCCATGAGTTTGAGGCCAGCCTGGACTAAATCACATAGCAAGCACCACGACAGCCAGGACCACATAGTGATACTGTTTAAAAAAAAATTATCTCAGCCTGTGGTGGCACGCGCCTTTAATCCCAGCACTTGCATTTGGGAGGCAGAGATGGATGAGCTCCTGAGCTCTCAAAGTTCAAGGCTAGCCTGGTCTATGCAATGAGTTCCAGGCTAGGAAAAGCTATATAGTGAGACCCTACCTCTAAACAAACTTTTAAGACAATATGAGAAATTATTCTTAATTTTTCTGGCAGTTTATACCAACTTGTTTTCTTTTCGTGGGAAGTTCAGCTACATAGATGAAAACCTCAAGTCGTTCTGTTTAAGGAAGGATGTCTTTCCAGGGACCGTATTTTTTATAAAGCACAGGCGAGAAAACCTAAGTAAGCTTCCATTCTCTTGCCCCTCTCACTGTTCCACGTTTTTCCTCTCCAGGTTCACGGACAGAAAGCTGCTTGGGAAGACCCGGTGGAATGGGTCCGGGACACTCTCCCCTGGCCATCGGCCCAACAAGACCAGTCAAAGCTGTACCACCTGCCCCCACCTTCTGTGGGCCCTCACAGTATTGCCTCACCTCCGGAGGACAGGACAGTCAAAGACAGCACCCCAAACTCCCTCGACTCAGACCCCCTGGTGAGTCAAAGTCCTCTAAAGAAAGCCACAGAGTCTTACAGAACCGAGTTCATATACTCTTCTTGTGTGTGCTGATAAGGCTCGAGCATTGAAAGGGGTCAGCAAAGCCAGGACCAGAAGGAGGCCAGCAAGGAACTCTGAGCATCAAGGGTTCTTGGGTTGATCTCACGCCTGCCTCCTAGCTGAAGCTAAATAACACATTTGGGAAAATGTATTCTAGCCAAGACCCAAGTTTCAGGCAGTCTGTGTAAGAAAATAGACCAAAGAAGGGCTGTAGAGGTGGCTCAGCTCTTACAGAGACCGAGATACAGATTTCATCACCCATCTAAGCTTAGGACCCCAGCTCTGAGGGGATCTGACACAGATGACCTATGTGGGCGCTGTGCTCATGTGGACATACCTACCTGCAGACACACACAATTAAAAATAATAAAAATTGGGGCTGGAGAGATGGCTCAGCAGTTAAGAGCACTGCCTGCTCTTCTGAAGGTCCTGAGTTCAAATCCCAGCAACCATGTTGGGGCTCACAACCATCCATAATGAGATCTGACACCCTCTTCTGGGGTGTCTGAAGACAGCTACAGTGTACTTACATATAATAAATAAATCTTAAAAAATAAATAACAACAACAATAATAATAACAACAACAATAAAAATTAAAACTGTAGAAACTCTCATCAACCAAGGAAATAGCACAATAAGGGCTGTTAGCACTTTCCCCTCTGCCTCCTCTGATATTCTGCTGAGACTTCCATCAGCTGAATGGATTCTGTAAAATGTAACCTAGGGAAAGATACTTCCAATGGATCTAACCAAAACAGTTAGCATCTTCAGTATATAAAGTTGAAAGATGCTCTCAGGGCTGGCAGAATGGCTCAACAGGTAAAAGAATTTGTCACAGAAAGCTGACAACCAGTTTCAGGAGAAAAGTGACTCCCAAAAGTTGTCCATTAACTTCCACATGTATGCCAGGGCACGTGTATACGTGCATTCACCTGCATCTGTCACACACACACACACACACACACACACACACACACACACATCAATAAAGAATAAATGTAAATTACATGAAAAAAAATAAGCTTATAAACCAAAGACTGAGTAAAAGATAAAAGAGGCATTTGACTAGAGGAAATACAAGGGACATAGGGCTTAAGATCCTCAACCTACCTAACACGAGGAAATGCAAATTAAGTCAAGGAGCTACTCCTTTACATTGGCAATAGGCAGAGTGTCTGAAGCGCAGACTGTCATACTCTGCTGTGGGGATGTTCGTGACTAAAAGAACCATGTTCGAGGGTAAGTTAACAGCATGCAGTGAAACTTCACACACACAAAAGAATTGATCTTCCCATTGCACCTTTCCAGTAGGGAATAATTCCAATTAAATCATAATATATATTTTTATTTAAATTTTGACTCTGTTGAAAACAGCTGTTCTCTAATGTTAAGGCACTTTTTAGTTGGAAGACTGACTAATAACATAGACAGAAGAGGCTGTCAGTGGTGTGAGCAGCAGCACCAACCAGGCTCCCTTAGCTGAAGCCTGAACTACAAAATGGAGGAGCAGAGGAGTATGCTGAGGTAGTAGACTTGACACAGCATCTGGGAGTAGCACAGAGCCTAGCTATTGGGGTATAATCTACTGCAAGGGAATTCCAAGAGTTCAGGGCCAATTATATTGCTTCTCTCATTACTCCCAGGATAAGCTAGTAGGCATTGACCTCTGCCAGTCCTTGAAGTACATCCTGAACATGGGAAAGACTGTTCTTTGGTATTTTCCACACCCATGACTGCTCATATAGCAAAGGTGTCCCAGGTGATGGTTCATGTGTGTGGGTTACAATCAGGAGTGAAGCAGTTGTCACTTCTTTATGAGCCATCTCTAAACTCCATGTTTTTAGACACACCAAGGATCATACCCATGATACAGGCTTGTAGGGTTTGGCTGGTTGGGTTGGATTGGGTTTTCCCGTAGGCAGGACCCAGCACCCCACTCTTACATTCACCCATGTCTGCCTCTTTTTAGATGGCCATGCTGCTGAAACTTCAAGAAGCTGCCAACTACATTGAGTCACCAGATCGAGAGACTATCCTGGACCCCAACCTCCAGGCTACACTCTGAGGGCCCAGTAGTCACCGTCACCCTGGAGGGCAGAAGGCTGGCTTCAGCGTCATTAGCTCTCCTCTGCCCTCTTCCTTCATAGCTCTGGCTCACCAGCCTCACCAAGAGAGCAGGAGGGAAGAAGAGGGCAGGAGGAGGGATGGGTTCTCTTGGTGCTGAACCTTTGAGAACTTCCTAGTAGGAATTGGAAGGGGTGGAGTCTGGGAACCGGTGCCCCTTACATACATTTTCTGGCCTCCTCTTACGACTTAAGAGAAAAGATGGTTCTGGTCTTTTCTTCAAGTTTTGTTTCACCTGAAAACTCTTGGGCTTTCTAGGGAGGGATTCGGAAGACACAAAAAACAAAACACCAACTACAGCAGCTCCAAGCTGGTTCTCATAAACACCTCTGAGACAGTCACATATGAGGAAATCTAAGGGAGGCAGGAAGCTCTACAGACTTTCTTGCAAACCCTTCCCAATTCTGTCACCACTGCCAGCACCTTCCTCTAGAGATCTGGCCAGAGCCCAGAAAAAAAGAAGCATGTGGTTTAACAAAAAAAAAAACAAAAAACAAAACAAAACAAAACATATATGTGTAAATCAACCTGTAGAAGGTCAAAACGGCAATGAAAAGATGAAACTGGAAGGAGGGGACCCAGTGGCCAAGATGGAAAGAGAGCTGCCAGATCTTGCCTTCTGGATGACAGTAGGGGACATTGCAAGATGGCTGCCAATCTAAAATGTCACCAAACCACAAGAGTATCATCACAGCCTTTGGAGAAAGACCACACAGCTGTCTTTTTGCCCTCTAATTGAACATTCACGAGAGTCAATAAACCCTCCTTTTTAATTTTTAACTTTAAAATTTTATTTCTATTTTTTCCTTCCATTTGCCTATTTATTTGCCCCCTCTCTCCAGCTTCCTTATGTCAGTGAGATACTTAGGTTTCCTTCCACGGGATAGTTTTGCTTTCCAAGTGGGTTTTCTTTGGAGAATTTAATTCCACACTATTGGTACAAGTTAGACACCTGGCATGCCACTGTCTCTGGCATCCTTGGGGCTTCTATGGGACAAGAAACATTGACTCATAATAGTAGGAGAAAAAGAACTCAGTCTCTTTGATTGCTTTTGAGAACGCACATGTTCTACCTGGAAGCTCATCGGCCATCTGCCGGCATGATAGATCTACCCTGAGCTTCATTGCGGACTGGGAGGAAAACCAAAATACTGGAAACACCCGCCTGTCTTATGGCCCGTTAGGGCCTTCACTGCACTATTTGGATGGTAGCCACTTTGCCTGACTGAATCAAGATTCCTGAGCTAGCCCTTGTTATTTGTTTTTGACAGGTGAATAGTCACTTATAAGAGATGTGTGACCTGCTTCAGATCAGAATAAAAGGCTTGAAGAGTTTGACTTGGTGGCCAATATTTGCCTTCCAAAGAGATCCCCAACTTGCAGAAGTTGCCCTCTTCCTAACCCACACTTCTTCATTTGACAAGTACTTTCTGAGTATTTACCGGAGTATTGGTCACTATGTTTAAAAAAAAAAAAAAAAAAAGAAGAAGAAGACAAGACTTGGTCCTTAAATTCAAGGTCTAGGAGGCAATGTTAATCTCCTTTAAGTAACCAACCCCCCTTATTATCTGGACCTTGAAAATCATCTGAGAAATGCAGGTGAAGCCCAAGGAGTCAATTAAAAGAAGCCTTAGATTAGATCTCCAATATGTTGTGGGCAGAAGATTAGGGATCAGTTTAAATGGAGCCCGAAGAACGATGGAATCTTGCTTGTCTTGAGTGGGAAAATCTACTGTCACTTCTGGAAAGCAATGGAACCAGATTCCAGGTTGAGCTGCCTTATGGGCTAATGTGTCAGCACTCAGCACTCTGCAGTTCAGGGATAAATACTATAAGCCTGGACCTAAGAGTATGCTCTTCAGATTCCTAAGTAGCACAAGACTTAGCAGAATCTATACCAAGATTCTATAGGCAAGCTAACCTGGGCCATTGTTCTACCCAACCAAGGAGTTACGCGCATCTGACTTAACAGTCTTAACAGTCTATTTTCATTTAGATCCTCAAGAAGGTCAAGCTTGTCCCTCTTGTGCCCTTCCACCCCCCGGCAAAAGCTTCTATATTCACCTGGTAGCCCCAGGGATGACAGGGTCCTCTATTCTGGAGACTATTACTGCTACTGCTGCTAATTCCATGAGCTGTGAAGATCCCCCCAACTCAGCTGCAAAATATGCAATTCTGTGGTGGGAAGAGGCTGGTTGTCCGAGGATGGTGCTGAAATCACTGCCTTAAGGTCTCTGCTGTGCAGAATGAGAAGGCCCTCAGAGCTGGGTGTTCCAACTTAGAAGGAAGGGAAGACTGTATAGGCCTAGTTTGGACCTAGGTCTCTTCTGAACCCTATCCAAAGCTCCAGTACCATGGCAAGGCTCAGACTTTTGCTAACAACCTAATGCTTGAGCCTTTCACTCTTTCCTGGTGCTGCCCAGCCAGTGCCTTCTGACATGGATGTTACTGGCTACTTAAGAAGGAAAGTAGGAAATGCCTTCTTCCATTCCAACTGCCTCAGACTACAGAGGGATTCTCTCTGTGGTAACCATGGATACCATCGAGAATTATACTTGGGTCTGCAGCAAGTTGATTCTGGAGGCCTCTCATACTTTAACTTCATTTCTATTCCTGGGATCCACCACCCTCTTCTCTCAGTTGACTGCTGCATTTAGTTCAGGCCTCAAATAGCTGTCCTCCAGGAAGTGTGTTCCCAACTAGTGAAGTGTTCTTGAAGCCTACACTTTCCTTCTGGAGCCGGGGACCCTGTTTACAGTCGCACATCTGGGCCCCTCGCAGTAGGATCAACCATCTCAAAAAAGGGATCATGGTTCTGTGGCAATTGCGGAAGGTTGAGCCTCCTCATGGTGCTATAACCCCTCGGGATGCTCATGCAGACTTCTAAGAAGCAAAAAGCCTGAGCTTCCCCTCACTGCCTAAGAATTCATGGCAAAGAGCAAATCCACAGCATTCCTTCCAAACAACCTACACGCTTCTTGGTTGAGACTACTAGGACTCCTCAGCAAGGAAAAACTGGGTCCCACAGCTAAAGTCTCAATCTCCAGGCACCTTCAGAAGAATCCAACCTATCTAATTCTGCAACTTTTGCTGTTCCCTTTCCTTCCAACTCCTGATTCCATCCTTCACCAAAGTTGGCTAGTGAAGAACATCGACCTTTGGAGGGCCTCAGCTCCAGGAGAGGCTTACCAGAGTCCCTTGCACTTGGGGATGAAGGCCAATAAGTTGTGTTCAATGTGTTTGTTTCTCAGTCCCTGCCTAAGCACTAAAATAAAATACTAGGTATTGGCGGCTGCTATGGGACCTGATGTCTGTGCATCTTTCTGTCTGTTCTCTCTCACACATGAGCAGTTTGTTGTTATCTTCTGGGGCTTTGTGGAACATTATTATTTTTGATACCTGCTTTCTGGTAACTCGGTGCTTATTTCTGTCTCTAAATCCTTATTCCAGTGTCTTTCATGTAGTCTAGTCATTAGGAAGGTAGAGGCTGGCAAGGAAGGAGAATGGGGTAAAAGACCACGGAGAGAGCCCACAAGAAAACCCTTCTTGGTTGGTAAACATTTGGGTCTTGAACTGCCAACCTTCTAATCTGTCCATACTAATTGACATAAGATAAAATAATGATTTCTCCCTCCCTTATTCATTGTGTACTGTGTGGCTTTTCTAGTTTACAAGAGTCTATGTGGACTTCATGTACCCATCTCCTTCCTGATGGCTCTCAGCTCTCAAAGATGAGTCACGCTATTCAGAGGAGTACCACCCCCTTCCAGGACTCTTGATGATGAACTGTTTCCTGTCCTATTCCAGAAAAGTAGTAGGTTCTCACAACACCTCCCATCACCCCAGATGGAACCCATTCCCAGCAGCCAGCATGTGCACGGAGGACACATGACTGATCAGGTGATCCACATGGCATTCGTGACCTTTTTTATGGCAGAGGGGTTTGGGAGAGGAAGTTGTGCTGATCACAAATCTAATCCAGGGTTCATGTGTTGAAGTGACTCAGATAGTTAACTAAAGCTCCTTATTCTTCATCCTTTCTTCCCATAGTCCTGTGCATTAGCTAAATCGAAGCTAGTAAATGAACTCCAGGAGCCACAACCCCCACGGTAAGAAGTAAAATGGCTACAACAACAGGTTGGCTAATAGAGATGGATAAGATGGATGTACCAACAGTTGTTGGTACCCTTTTTCTTCTGTTATTGGGTATTGAATCTAGGGTTTCTCAGCAAGTACCCCATCACTGAGCTCTTCTCTCTAACCTTCACTTTGGCTTTAAAGACAAGAGGACAAGAGTTTCACTAAGTTGTCCATAATGGCTCTGAATTCACTAAATATTCCAGTCCAGCTTTGAATTTGATGATTCTACACACACACACACACACACACACACACACACACACACACACACTTCAAGTCACTGGGATTCCAGCCTGTATCACTGCATCACTGGGCTCAACTATAATACACTGTAGTAAGAACTGTTCATGAGGGTCCCCAACAAGGAGGCCCAAAAACGTGTTCCAAATGGCCAAAGCCTGAAGACGCTGTTCTTCATAACTGAATCAGCCTTATCAATCCTCAACCTGCTCAGGGATAACAGGGCCACCAGCTGGGCTCTCCCCGCTGCCCAGGATACCTGGTATACACTTTAGCCCAGGAAGCATGTGCTGTTGTAGGGAAGATGGTCGGTCGGAAAGCAGCAGAGTCTGGAAGGAAAGGGAGCAGCTGGACTTTGGAAACCACGGGGAGATAACGACAGTTGAAAAGTTCACTATATGAGTTCATTCTGGTTTGATGTTCTGACCATTTTCCTGAATAACTGTGTCACAGGGAACACTCACTACAGTGATCCTAGAAGGGAATCCCTGGTTCTTGATTCAACCTTCCATTCCACACAGCAGTGGCAACAGCAGCGTGTAGGAATGTGTTAGGAATAAAATTCCAGATTTACCAAGTCAAATCTTTGTGGCAGTGCCCGGCAATGCTTTTAACAGTTCCCTCAAGTGAATCCAATACCTGAGAGCCCTTGCTCCAAGATGTTTAATGTTTGAAGACCCCAAATAAGCATCTACAGTCTGATTCAAATACTAACATTTCAGAGTCACTTTTCTCATACTTAGGTATCTGGGAGTTAACATGAAAACATGAGCTTTAGGGTGGAAGTCGGGGAGGCTCTGTAGCTTTCCTAGCGTGGCACAGGCCTCTAGTAGGAAACTTCCTGCCTCTGAAATTTCTACCAGGCAAACTATGGGGCTTCAATGGAGGAATCGTGTAGGAGGTCTTATCCGAATTGCTGTTCTGAAGAATTCTTTTTCTGATAATAGTGTAAGGAAAGTAAAATAAAATCTAATTTGCATTTCTGTGATAAAATGTTCTCCTGGCAACAACTCTCCCCCTTCTTTAAGTGGTTAAGAGTACTGATGAGTTTGAGGGCCTAGCCAGAGAACCTGGCCAGAGCCTCCTTCCCCAGAGCGGCGAAAGCTGCTCTTACGCCACAAAGGCCACGTCTCTGCCCCACCCACAGGAGAGAGTGCTACACAGTGAACTCCTTACACTCAACCTTGCCTTTTCCCACACCAGGACCTAAATACAGTACTCGGCAAATAGAACAAAATAAAATCCTCTTTTTCAAAAAAAAAAAAAAATTTTTTTTTTTTTCAGAAAGAGCTTCATAGATTTCCAAACTCACAAACTATAGTAGATATAGCCATGGAAGAATTGAGACTTTTAGAAGTGGTTTTGTTTCAAATTTGTCAGTTTCCCTTCCATAAAAGCACTTTTGTGTAGAGTATTAAAAATCACTAGTACCAGGTCTCCTGAGCTCAGGGACTAAGCACTGGAAGGAAGGACTAAAGTCCAAGGAAAGCAAGAGCAAAACATTTCCACTAAAATCCAGCCAGCTCCTATGACATCATCTGTTTCCCGCCATCCCAGCTCCTATGACATCATCCTGCTTCCAGCCATCCCAGCTCCTATGACATCATCCTGCTTCCCCCATCCCAGCTCCTATGACATCATCTTGTTTCCCCCATCCCAGCTCCTATGACATCATCCTGCTTCCCCCATCCCAGCTCCTATGACATCATCCTGCTTCCCCCCATCCCAGCTCCTATGACATCATCATCTCTAAGAAGGAAGATAAAAGGAGCAAACTCCCACGGGCAGCCAGTTCCCAATACAGCTCTGCTGCACCCCACCCCACCCCCCACTTCCTAATGCTGTTCAGTTTATTGCTTTTAACAAAACAAATTTATAGCGAGTTCCAGGCCCTGCTGGCTTCCTTTCCTCCCCCTCCCTATCCTGTTTTACACAGCACTGCTCATGTAAGAGTCTGTTTCTCAAATGCATGACATTCCTCAGGTGGAGGATGGGCAAGAATGTTCACTTTTTTAAAACTTACTGGGTAGAAAAATCCCAAACCAGGATATATGTGTCTCTGTGTGTTCGTTTATTTTCTTCTCATTTGACCCTCGCCTGTTCCAATCTGTCCCCTTTTATACCTGATGTAGAAAAGGCAGAACTGAATCTGGAAAGCAAATTGTTGTATATAGTTGCGGTAACAATCATGAAGAGAGCTGGGCTGTCCCCTCAGTAATTCGTTTTAAATGAAAAAAAAATTGGTTGAAAATTAAATCCATGCCTTGGCCAGCCAAAATGGCCTTCCTCCATCGCCACCGAGGATGCCCTTCCATGGGCCCTCTGTCTACCAGGCATGTCTCCATCCAGCAAGATTCATCTGTTCGCTGCCATTTGCGTTTCAATAAAGTTATCTCCTGTATTGTCCTCCGGTTTTCTAGCCCACTCTCTGCTTGGTTTCTGTGTCCATCTATCTTAATGCTTGGTATGCAACGTCAGATAGCTCATGGCCATTTGCCTAACTCAGAAGCAAACCCCACCTGCTTTTAAACCCCTGACCAAATGCTAATAAGCAGGAGTCTCTTTACTTCTGTGGGCGGGAGAGAACCCCACCTTGTACATCCATCGTGGATAGTTCAGCTGCAGATAATATGAACAAAAGCAACGTGGGGAGGAGAGGGCTTTATTTCATCTTACAGGTTATAGTCCATTATAAAGGGAAGCCAGGACAGGAACTCTAGGAGGGGGCTTGAAGCCACAGCCACTTAGGAGACAGCCTCGGCCCACCTGCCTAGGGCGGAACTGACTGCAGTGGGGTGGCCTCCACTGTGTCGATTGGAAATTAGGAAAGCCAACCTGATGCGGTTAATTCTTCAGGTCAGGTTCTTTCTTCACAGGTAGTTCTAGTTTGTGTCAAGTTAATAGCTGAAGCTAACTATGGCTGTTTCCCTCACCAGAAACCAAGGCTTCCGGCATGGGGGGCGGAGAGGATCTCACGTCCTCCATCCACTGTAAAGTTTGAAAATACACCGTCCTCTAGAGCAACAGTTCTCAGTCTGAGCAGAGACCCCTTTGGGGGGTTGAATGACTCTTTCGCAAGGGTCGCATATCAGATATCTTACATATCAGATATTTACATTACAATTCATAACAGTAGTGAAATGGCAGTTATGAAGTAGCAACAAAAATATTATAGTTAGGGAGCACCACAAGGTAACTTAAAGGGTCACGGCATTAGGAAGGCTGAGAAACACATTTTCTTTTGGGGGCAAAAGTGAACTTACATCAAAGAACAGCTATTTTAATGGAGTTCAGTTTCTCCTGGCCACCGTAAAACAGAAGCGAATAAGCTCTCCTGTTCTCCACTATGGAGTTGCAGAACCAAGAGGCACCCTCTGTCCTCTGAAAGCACTGTGATAACACAGGCCACCTTGGCTCTCTTTGACACTGGAGGTGACAGATGGGTTTAGAGCATTCCTCAAGAATGTTCTTTTCAAAGAATTTTCTCAGATTAGGCAATTGAAGCTGCAGTCGTTATCAGTTTAGCAACCAGTCTTGGGCTATTTTTGGAATTGCTAAGTAGTTTCCTTCACCATTTGTGAATAAGAGAAATGTTCCTAGAAAGTAGTCACATCTAAGGCACTAAATCTTAGCAGCCTACCAAGAAATCCCTGCTCTGAGTGCCGACAGCATAAGCCACTGCATCCCTTCTGCCACCGCGGGGCCTGCATTTTAATCCCTTGTTCTAATCTCCTCCACTGCCTCTGTTGGGTGGAGTCTCTATGTTGTGGCCATTTCCTGTGACCACCCTCGATAGCCATATTAAAGTACTCTTTCTCCCTTAGCCCTCCAGTCATGATTTCCCTGAAGTGGTGGTGGGAAGAATGTTGGGCTAACCAGATGGCTCAGGGAGCCGTAAAGTACTTGCCACACCTGATAACTGAGTTCACTCTTACATAAGGGGGCCGAAGATAAACTCTAAGTTGTCCTCTGACCTCCACAGGTATCCCAAGGCATATGCCCATGCATGAGTGCACGACACACACACACACACACACACACATGCACACTTTTTAAATCTTTTTATTGATTCTTTGTGAATTTCACATCATGCACCCCAATCCCACTCATCTCCCCATCCCTTCATATCTGCCCTCTGCCCTTGCAAACCCCGGTCCCCAGTAAAATAGAATAAAAAAGAAAAACAAGAAAACCCCAAGCATCTAGTCACGGAAACTGTAGTGTGTCATAGCTTACCCACTCCCTTGACATCAGGGTCAGTTCTACTCTGCTGCCCAAGCAAGAGGCAAGGTCAGCTCAGCGTAGCAGTGCCTCGGGCAGCAGTCCAGCCCAGGGCCATCTGCATGGCCTTTGGAAGTAACACAGGTCTGGGACGTCAGCACAGACCTGTCTGCCATAGGACCTTGGACCCAGACATGTGGACGCTGCCGGCAGCAGCATGGGTCCTGATGTCCCACAGCATCAAGTGCAGCCATTCAGATTAGCATGTCTCCCCTCCCCCGGCAGCACGCCCCTCAGATATCCACACGGTTTCTGGTGGCAGCCCGATCACTGACACCCACTTTGCCTTTGATGGTAACTCAGGTTCGACACTGACACAAGACTGCAGCTGCAGCAGTACCAGGAACCCCAACATGGCCCCTGGGGGCAGCCTGGACCAGGCCCACAGCATGGCTTCTTCATATTCCCCAGTTCTCTGCCTTCAAGCCCCTAGGTCCACCTTTCTCCACAGTGTATGAACCCCTCAGCTTGGTTTCCTCTTCCATCTCCACCACAATCTCCATCTGTCCCATCTCCCCATCACACATTCATCCATCAGAGTGGTACCCACAGCAGGCGCTTGGGTCTTTTTCTTCCGGCCTCCCCCAACACTTTTTAAAAATTAAGTAATGTGTTATTTATTTGCGGGATTCACTCTTAGTAGTCACATAGAGAATTGCTCCAGAGCCATGTGTGGTGGCACATACCTGCGATCTCAGCAGTGGGGGAAGTGAATACAGCAAGATCAAGATCAGGGACCTCAAAGCCAGTATCAACTACACAGCAAGTTTGAGGCCAGTCTGGGCCACATGTGACCTTGTTTCAAAACAAAATAATGACAAATACGTAGACGGTATTTTTTAAAAGAAAATCATTCTAGGGCTGGAGAGATGGCTCAGCGGTTAAGAGCACTGACTGCTCTTCTGAAGGTCCTGAGTTCAAATCCCAGCAGTCACATGGTGGCTCACAACCACCTTTAACGAGATCTGATGCCCTTTTCTGGGGTGTAGGAAGACAGCTACAGTGTACTTACATATAATAAACAAACAAATAAATAAATAAATCTTTTAAAAAATCATTCTAGAGAAATGCTCCTTCACCTGTAGGTATTCTCCCCTGGACAGCCCTTTTTGACATTGAGTTCATCTAAGCTAAAAAGCTAGAAAACTGGATTTTTCTAAAGTGACCACTCCCCGTTGCCAATTTCACTTCAGTTTTTCTGCATGTCCCCCTTTCCCTGTCTTCTCCCTCAGCATCTTAGACTGAGGAGATCTCTAAAGCTAAACCGTAAACGGACCGAATTGAATCACTGCTGTTTTTAGTTAAAAGGAGGGGTGTTATTTTAAAGAAGATGCTATTCTGACCCCCTTCCTTAAAGCCCGACCTCTGTCCTAACTCGTCTTAAATCTTAGCCTAGAATCATGCAGGTGGAGAGGAGTGATGGGGGCGGAGGGGGAGGGCAGCTCTTCCCGTGCCCACTACAAGCCACAGCAGATCAGGGGCAGGGCCTTCTGTGCTCACACCCTCAGGGCTTCCCTTGTCATCAGGGTCAGCTCTATTCTGCTGCCCAGTTGGAATAAAGGTTACTCGCCTTTATTCCAAGCGCGTTTCCTAACAGCGCGTGCGACTTCAGGACTACAAACCGTTATGGGAATTCTCTGTGCAAACACGTCCAAAGCGTTCCTGGCCGGCCCAGCGCGGCTCGGTTCCGGCAGCAGAAGGCGCTGTCTCCGGAGGCTGCGATCTGTCCCCGCCCCCCGCCCGCTCCCGCGTACCTAGCTGCGCAAGCGCGGCTTCGCGGATTGGCCGTACGCGGGAGCCGTCATTCGGTGGCGGGTCCCAGGCGCGGGGCTGGCGGGCTGAGGGGAGGAAAGATGGCGGCAGCGGCTGCAGCTGGTGCGGCTTCTGGGCTGCCGGGTCCAGTGGCACAGGGATTGAAGGAGGCGTTGGTGGATACCCTCACCGGGATCCTGTCCCCCGTGCAGGAGGTGCGGGCGGCTGCAGAGGAGCAGATTAAGGTGCTGGAGGTGACAGAGGGTGAGTGAGGCGGGACCGTCACGAGGATGGCTCGGACCGGGGCCGGCCGTACAGTCCGCTGCCCGCAGGGATTTGAGGATCCCGAGCCGGGGGAGAGGTGGGCGTCAGGAGTGGGTTAGGAAACGTGGAGGTGGGGGTGCCGCTGGCGGCTCTGAAAGTCCTAGAAGAAGGGTGGCGCGTCTGAAAGGAAAGGGTCGGGGGAGGTGGAGCCTTAGCGGGGATGGGGTGGGGGAAGACTTGAAAAGACAGATAGTGGCTGGGTGCTGCAGAGGACAGAAATGGAGTTCGACGTGGTGCTGTCGGTGTCGCGCAATCTAGATGGTATTTGAGCCCAAGACAAGGTCTTTTGTCGTTTTCTTCACCAGCTCGGTTGTAGTGGGATCGGGGAAGGGAGCTAGAGAAGAGTCGGAGAGGTAAGGCCCTTAAGAAGGCGGCCACCGTCAAACAAGTGTCGGCATCAGAGTTTGAAATCTGGCTGGTTGTTCAGACACCTCATGTTTTCCTAGAAATCAACTCAATTCGACGCATACGGCGCTTCACTTTCCCGACCATGCTTCCCGGTTTTCTTTCTTTTCTTTTAAAGACTTATTGAAGGCAATTATTAAATACTGTGCATTTCCATGTACAGGAACCGATCTTCCTTTGTTTTAGATTCTTTGTTCTCATCCTCCCATTATGTTCTTTAAAGTGTTAGAGAAGAAACTATTAGTTTGACGTTTTCTTTTATTTTCCTGTTTAGTGGGCTTTCAGCAGGCCTATTTTACAAAGAACAGGAAAAAAAGGGTAAAATCTCCTTGGTCTTTATGTAAGAAACATAGCTGATTCAGAATTCCAGATCCTCAGAATCCCCAAGCTCAAGAGAATATTTCCACTGCTCCTTAAACTTAGGCTTCTTCAGAAATATGGAAGATTGTTTCCGTATTTGATCAACCACCCTCAAGGCCTTGAATTAATGCTCCTGTGGGACTTATTTTTATTGAAAGGAAATGGATGGGGTGGGGGAACCTCCCTTGAACTTAGTTTTTATATTCTCTTGTATGACCAACTGTTGAAAGAAAGTTTCCTTCTGTTGGGACTATTGAGATTTGGGCTCTAATAGGTTAGACACCACTTTGAAAGGCCAGGTGTAGTTTTATAACATACCAGACTCTGTTTAGAGAGGGAACCATGGATGGAAGAAAGCTATTGGATGCAGTGCATAACTTGTCTTGAGGTTTCTAGGTCAAATTCCTTGACTTTACAGTTCATGCCTCTGCCTCCCTGGTATAAAGAACGGTGATAGGCAGAAACCTTATTAAATTTAACTTATTTGCATTTAGTTGCTGATCTGATGCAAACCGATCCTTAATTAAACTTCCCATGAATGATACCTAGTGTCGGAACTTACTACCAGATGTATGGCTGACACCTTCCTGTGAAAGGCGGACTTATGTTTAACCTGTACAATAGCTCTCTAGTCTTGCTGTGATTTCTTCTTCAGCTCTAGCCAGATGCTATGGCCTCGTCCAGGGCAAAACCAGATGTAAACTTCTTAAGACCATTTTGAAGTTCTCATTGCCTGCTCTTGTCATCCCTTGGAGTCTTGAAATCAAAAGTACAGAATTTCCATCTAGTCGCGGATGAGTAAAGTGACAAAGGCCACCTCAGTTCTCCCTCCTGTCCCCATAACCTCCTGATCCTGTGTGAGTGGCATGCTGAGAGGCAGGTGCAAGCTCTCTATACAGTAACAGGAATGGCGGCCTGGTAGTGAGGCGTATGACTCAAGTACAGAATGTGGCTACAGAGTCGGATCAAGCCTGGAGTTGAATATAGTATATTAGACTCTCCAGTGCCTTTAAAATAGTCCTGTCCCCTTTCTGTACCTGTTTTTAGTTAGAGGATAGTGGTTCGTTCCTTAAGAGTCCTTCCCAGGAGTGGTCTTGAACAGCAGTCTCTCCCGTTGGGTCCTGAGCATCTCCAATTTTATATGCTAGCTAACTCTGAGATACTTTTTAAAGGTAAGCCAACAGCGTCTTTGGCTGTAGCTTCTTTATATGAAATGGCAGCACCTGGTCTCCTAGGAGGCCCTCACAAGCTTCTTAAGTCTTGGATTGTGAGGGAATTGTTGCTGCAATGAAAAGGCCCCATGGGCCAAGATAAGGAGCCTTTCTTACAGATGAGTGAGTAAATGATTTGCACCCTTGGAATTGCTTTTTGGTTCTAGTTTTATTCCTAAAGGGTGAGCCTTGCTTTCTGGGCATTTAAAACATCTTCCTTAAAAGCTGAAGTTACTGAAAGTTGGTGTCTTATTTTTGTGTGGTGGTAATTTTCTATGTCAACAGAGCACAGGGTCAAGTAACTTATCAGTTCTAGTCCATCTACCTTCCCCAAGAGCCACACTGTAAGCCATTTGCTATTGCCTCACATAGGCAGAGGACACTGGACCCACGTGGATTATAAGATTTTAGGGTTTGTTTGTGTTTTTGTTTTGTTTCTTTTCTAGAGACAGGTTTAGCCCTGGCTATCCTTAAACTCACTCTGTAGATCAGGCTGGCCTTGAACTCAGAGATCCACCTGCCTCTGCCTCTGTGTCCCCAGTGTTTGGACTAAAGGCATGCACCACCACTGCACTGACTTGTTATTTTTTTCCAGAGAAGCGTGTACCTTTCTTGGTTATTAGCTGATGAGCTCTACCCTTGAACATTACTTGCAAGGACCTCTAGCTTGTGGGGGAAGAGCACATCAATTGTTACCTCTTAGAGGGTAGGCCAAGAAAGGATGAAGTTCTGGCCAAATTATATCAGAAAGAGAATTTTCCTTCTAGTGTTGAGGGCTGAGTTTGGGGCTTTGTGGATGCCAGGCAAGTGTCCTGCGGCCTAGCTACATCCGTCCTCCAGATGAGATTCAAGTAAGTTCTTCTCTTAAGAACAGAGCAAAAGTTACATCCGGATCATTCCTTTTGTCTCCCAGCTGCTATTTTCACCATCAATTTTCACATTATCCAAAATGGACACATATTCTTCAAAGCTATAGGGCTGTGTGTGTCCGAGACCCACCCTCTTCCTGCTGCGTTGGCCTGGTGTCCTAGACGGGCTTCTTGAACTCCTGCTCTTGCCCTTTCCCTAAGCACTGGGATCTAGGGGAGCCTGCAACTTCACACAGTCAGAGGCTCGTTGTCACTCGGAGATGATGCCACTTACAGCCTCACCAGGTGTCCCTGCAGCCCTGAGCTGAGGGGGACAGTACTGGAAAGTCTGGAGTTCCTGTGTCGTGTGGTATTCAGCAGACAATTTCCCCTTCTTTCTTAAGAGGATTGGGAGTTCTTACAATTGTTTCATTAGTAGACAGGGACATATCAAGCATTCATTAACATGGGCATTAGACAGGGACAGTGTGGATTACCAAAGAAAGGTCTCTTGACTCTGAATCTTAATGTTCTGTCAACAACAGCTACTACTGCTTCTTCCTCCTCTTCCTCTTCCTCCTCATCTTCCTCCTCCTCTTCCGTTCAGCTTATGGAAGACTACTTTCAGAGTGTCACCACTTCGTCTCGGGCATGTTAATGCTTCGCTTCTTTCCTCTTTTACTTTCCTACTTTTCTTTAAGAAGAACATCCTAAGTGTTGAAATGAGTAACTTCCATGAACTCTGTGTTCTCTAGCTAGCATAGCTGAGATTTTTGTAAAAATAACTAGGCTTAGACCTGTCTTTTTTTTTCTCTTGCTACTTATTTTTATGTTAGAAATGAATACATATGCACCCTCACTCACACACACCATTTGCCCTTAACTACATTTTTTTGTCTTTTTTCTTTCCTTTCTTTTTTCCTTCTGTGCTTAGGGTTGAAGCCAGGGGCTTCTGCATTCTAGCCAGGCGTGCACTCTGCCACTGAGCCATAGTCCCAGCCCAGTCTTTTCTGCCTTGCTCCCCAGAGAAGACACGCTTTCTTTCCCTCTCCCACCATCACATTGACCAGAGGATATGGATAATTCCCTGGCATTCAGATGCTGCTCAGTTATGTATGATGAGTTCCCCGTCTTAGATGCCTAGAGAGATGATCCTACTGGCTGGAAATGCTTTCTGGTTCTCATGGGCACTTTTCTGGCTTTCTTACAGTATAGCATAAGCACTGTCCACCTGCGAAGGGCACCCCGCAAGGATCCAGACGCACTCCTGGGCATGTGGCGGGCACTGAACCGAGCGGATGGCGGCCACGCTCGGAAAAAGGCCAGTGGTAGAGTTTTCTTTTCCCTTTAAGCTATGGTTTTGTGGTGGTTACCTATCCCCATGAGAGATGGGGGCTTCTCCAGAGTGCTGCTTAAAACTCTTTCCTACAGATGTTCTCTCACAGTTCTCCCTAAGGCTGACTATCAAGGCACTGGCAGATCTTAAATCTCTCTCATAGACGCTTAAGAGCAGTAGTGTGCGTTTCTTAACTTCTCCTTTATCCTCCCTGCCCTCTTTTACATTTTTCCTTCTAAGCCAAAGTTTTTGTTGCCACAGATATTTGTTGCCAAATAGGGTAAGAGAAAGTAGGACCAAGATCACCAGAAAGGGAGAACAAACACCCAAAAGACTGGAAAATGAGTCTGATATTGCAGTGAGACTAGAAAGTCAAAGAAGGCAAAGGGTTAGAAAGCTCAGAGGATGTCTGTCTGGAGTGGAGGCACCGGTAAAGTCAGGTGAAAAAAATCTCGATTAACTGAAGAAGGCTGTGCCTAGTTCACCTCGGAAAGGGAGCTAAGGGAATAGTTTGCTGACAAAATGGCTCTAGGAATCCCCAAAGCTCTCAAAGCAGTATTCTTTGGTTCAGTGTCTTAGACTGAATCCTAGTTTAATCTGAATTAAATCTTCCAGGCAAAAAGTCCAGTGTATGTGCCTCTTGTGTTTTCTCTGCTTTCATTAAAATGGTGGTTGGKTTTTTTTGTTTTTTGTTTTGGTTTGGTTTTGGGTTTGGGTTTTTTGTGTGTGTGTGTGGGGGGGGGGGGTTCAAAGGCTACTGTATAGATTCTGTCAGTACAAGTCTTCAATGAGGTTCCATACTGCCTTAGATGGGGTTCTCTGCCTGAGGACAGAGTCAGCCCTGTGAGGAAGCACCTGTGTGGACCGTGGTCCCGCCAGGCCGTGAACTCAGCAGCTGTTTGTCCGCTCTTTGCTCGCACTCAGCTTCAGACAATCTGTCACTGATTCTCCACGTTGGCATTAGCAGGCTGCATCATCAGTATCATACCGCCATTGCCATTGGAAACAGTCCGTCATCAGCTTTTGTGTAAGCTACAGTTTTTAGTATAATACTTTTCTCAGAGCTCTTCAGTTTAAGCAGAAATTTCCTTTCTTATATCCCGCTATCGCCTCCTGCAAATTAGTTTTATTTTGTCTTTAAAATGTGAAACTTAATGGTTTAGAAATTCTGGGAACTTAGAGACTGTGTTCTTTCCAGTTCTGTTTTCAATCTTGTCTTAATTAGCCAAATTAGTCTGCAGGTCATCCTACCCCAGAGGCTCTTAAACAGGCGTTCGTGTTAGTTGAACTTCCAACCTTCTCTCTTAGGTGAAGGAAATAAACTTTTATAGAAAATTCATCTTAAAATATGTGTAGGTGCTCCGTGTAGATCTTAACCTTCGGCGAACCCTTCAGCGAATCTCTGTTCTCGACATCCTCTACTGTCTAGCTGCTGAGCGGAGTGTGAGGTGTGTCTTTGCTAGGTTACCAAACACACTTTCCTTAGGACAGTGGCAGAGAGGCTCCCAGAGGTGTGACCCTCACTAGAAGGCTGCTTCCTCCTGGCACAGATACAAGCTTCTTTCTGGAAAGTAGTCTGCAAAGTAGACTGGAGATCGTCAATCTCCAGTCCATGGCACAGGACTTCAGCTGTCCCAGACGCATGTGCAGTGTTCCGGAGTACTCTGCTGGGTCTTCTGCTTGGCACCTGTGTGGACTGGTGATGAGAGACCTGTATGTGGCTCCTTTCCCTTCCTTAATCCTTGTTGTCACCCTAGAACCATGAACATCGGGGTTGCAAAGATGATCATTCAAATTTATTCGTGCTTTAGAGTTTAAACTCAAATTTCAAAACCTTCTCAAAAAGTCTTATTCCTCAGTATCTTTTCATGTTGTATGATTGAATATTTTGTTTATTTTTGCCTCATTCTAGTGTGTCCCTATGGGAATGATCCAAAACATAAGCTCTTGCCAGGAACTTTTAAACCCACATAAATGTTGTTTAAATAGCGCCTTAAAAGAAAGTTCTGCGTGTTCCAAGTAGCTTATGAATATGTTTGTAGGTCACTCTGAAGGAAGTTGCATGAGGCACACTAGAACTGATTCACCCTGTCCAGGGAGACCAAGACCGGTTAGGTTCAAGGCGTGAGGTTAATATCCGATATCACACTGCTAAGTATCTGAATTGCAAGTGTGGGTGCCTTTACTAGAAGTATTCATTCTCCTTTCTTCTTTCTTTCTTTCTTTCTTTCTTTCTTTCTTTCTTTCTTTCTTTCTTTCTTTCTCTCTTTATGGAGATGGGGCTGGTGCCATGGCTTGTATGTGGAGATCAGAAGAGAGAGAACTTGTTGGGGTCGGTTCTCTCCTTCTGACCATGTGGGTTCTGGGGATCACTTTCAGGCCACAAATTTAATGCTTGTGCCTTAGCGGGCTGAACTATCTTATTGGGCTACCTGTTCTTTTAAAGACAGTGGATTTTACCTTGTTCTGGTGAGATGGTTTACATTAAATTAAACCTAAACATTAGCATTTAAGAGGTCTTAATACATCTGGGAGTAGTGGTACAGGCCTTCAATCCCAGCACTACAGGAGTCAAAGGCAGGTGGATCTCTCTCTGAGTTGGAAGCCAGCTTGGTCTACAGAGTGAAAAATAGTGAGACCCCATCGCAAAAACAAAACGGAAGCAAGGGTCTTCTCAGATGGTAAATGACCTGTGTGTGTTTGATAGAGTCCATTCTAAAAGCTGACTCATACAGGGTTGGGTTTACACCTGGTTCTTCTGTTGCAAGAAGAGGGCTTTTTATATTTACCCAGAATCTGAACTAACCAAAATAGCCATATGAATCAGAGTGAATTTCAGTATCCATAGAGATGATTCTGAAGGTTTTAAGTGTTTGTGATTTAAGCATTTAATACACTTATTAAAAGGAAACCCCATTTTATCATGGTTTTATAGATAGCCACATTCTTCATGAGTGACAGGATGGTGGCCATAGGAAAGGACCAAGAACTGCAGCTTAGGCTGAGGCTAACCAAGCAGCAAAATGCTTGCCAAGCAAGAAGCCCCAGCTTCCATCCCTCCTGTTGCAAGAAATAAATCAATTTAAAATGCCATTTAAAATAAAGGCATTGAGCCAGGTGGTAGTGGTGCACACCTTTAATCCCAGCACATAATAGGCAGAGGTAGGTGGATCTCTGTGGGTTTGAAGTCAGCCTGGTCTATAAAGTGAGTACAGAACAGCCAGGGTTTGTTATACAGAAAAATCCTGTCTTGAAAATTTAAAAAAAAAAAAAAAAAAAAAAAAAAGGAAAGGAAAGAAAGAAAAGCAAACAAACAAAACATGTAATTTGGAATAAAATGAAGAGGAACTGTAAGAATCTGCTACAGGATAATGTGAGTCATCCCTCTAGATGATACTGTGGGTTTTCTCCATGTGTATGGGGGATGGTTTACCTACATGTATGTTCGTGCACCATGCAGTGCCCTCAGAAGCCAGAAAAGGGCACTGGATCCTAAGGCTAGACTTAAAGCAGGTTGTGATCCACCATGTGGGTACTGGGAATCAAAGCTGGGGCCTCTGGAAGCACAGTAAGGCCTCTTAACTGCTGAGCCATCTCTCCAGTCTGCATTACATTTAAACAAACTGGAAAGATACCATGATTAGCTCAAACACTAGGACATCATACATAAACTAGACAGGTTGATTCTAAGGGTTGTATAGGAAAACAGGGAGTGAAGAGTAACTAATAACACTGAAAAGAAAAACTCCCAGGAGGGACAAGCTCTACAGACATTTAAACATTGTATAAAGTTTCTATAATTAACACTGTAGCACAGACACGTAACTAGAAAGGCAGTTATAGGACAGAAAGTCCAAAACTCCTACACAAGTACCTATGGAAACGAGTGAAACGAGAGCATCCCTGCCCTGCAAGTCTGTTATACTTCAAAATCTGCTACAGCCTGTGTATACCAGCATGAGTCTGCAAGTGGAAGATTGCATCTGGCATTATGTGATAGGTCAGAGTCAAAATGCAAGAGCACCGCTGGCTTGCTGCTCCACGCTTGTGGTCATAGCTGGTAAGAAGCCGGAAGTAACAGAATCTTGAGTTCAAGGCCACCATGAACTACACAGTTAGATACTGTCCAAAAGAAAAAGAAACAAATGTTCTGGGCTTGGTAGCTTGTGATCCCAGCTCTTAAGAGGCCAAGGCAAGAGAATTGTTGCCAATTGGAGGCCAGCCTTGGCTACAGTAAGACCCTGCCTCACTAAAGGCAGTGTGTGAAAAGGAGAGGAAATATAGTCTTTCTGTGTAGCCTCGCTGTTCTGGAACTCCCTCTGTAGACTAGGCTAGCCTTGAACTCAGAGACCCACTTGCCTCTGCCTGCATGCTGGGTTAAAGGTGTGAGCCACCACACCTGGTTAGATGGAACTTTTTAAATGGGTCTGGGACAACTACATAACCATTTGTACCATACAGAAAAACAAGCCCCAGTGACTAAAAGCCTAAATGCAAGAAAACAAAGCCCTAGAACTACTAGAAGAAACCTGGTGAGTTCCCGTTAGCCCTACAGAATGATGGGCAATAAAATTAAGTAGCAAAACCGTGCCGTTTTTACAGTGTGAAAGGCTTGGGCTGACCACATGTGTGCGTTAAATCAGTTCCCATAGGATTGTTTGTTATACTGACACCACTATTCTTTGTGGATTTAAAGGAAATAACTTACCTAAGGACAGGTGTGGCTTCAAGATTTGAACTGAAACTTGCCTAAATCTAGAGACCTGGCTAGGTTATTTGCTTTGTTTAGAGGGGTGGGGGCAGTAGTGTGTGTAGATATGTGGTTTGGGTGACATAAAGTTTTAAATTTCCTACCAGCCATATTAAAGAGGTTTTAAAAAAGGAAATGGGTAAAGATAATTTTAATGCTTAAGGCTAGAGATAGCACAGTGGTTTAGAGCACTTGCTGCCCTTCCAGAACCACATCTGAGTTTGCTTCCCAGCACCCATGTTGGGAGACTCATGATTGCCTGTAACGCTAGCTTTGGGGATCTTATGATCCAGTGCCTTCTTCCGGCTCCCACTGGGACCTGTATACGTGTGACGGCATGCATTCATTCAGATGAGTACACATAGCGATAAACCTAAGTAATCGCTTTACTCCTGACTGGTCAAGGTGGCACACACCTTTAGTCCCAGCACTCAGGAAGCAGAGGTTAGCCTGATTTACTTACTGAGTTCCGGCCCAGCCAGAGCTACATGGTGAGACCTTGTCTAGAAAATGAATTAATAAAAAATGATTTAATTAATTAAAAATTAGCTAACGAATTAAATACTGCACTCATTTAACCTGGCATATGTCAAATATTCCCATGTATAATCAATTTTTGGTTTTGTTTTGTTAAGGCTGGTAGGGTTGTACATGCCTTCAATCCTGGCATTCAGGAAGCAGGCTAGGAGCTCTGTATGAGTTTTAGGCTAGCCAGAGCTATGTAGTGAAACTCTTGTCACCAAGAAAAACATTATTAAGATATTTGTTTTTCATGCTAAATTTGAATTGTAGGGTATTGTTTACATCTACAACCATCTCAGTGTTTGTGACTGATGGCAACTCTATTGGCTTTACAGAATCCTAGATTACGAGGTATAAAATTACGATCTTATATTCTTTTTTTAAAAAGAATTATGTATATGAGTGCAGTGTAGCTGTTTCAGACATACCAGAAGAGGGCGTTACAGATGGTTGTGAGTCAGCCATGTGGTTGCTGGGGATTGAACTCAGGACCTCTGGAAAAGGGGTCAGTGCTCTTACCCTCTGAGCCATCTCTCCAGCCCTGACCTTACATTCTTGATAAAATGCTGATTGCTTGGCAAATGTAAATGGGTCTGTTTTTATTTGGTGGTGGTAGTTTATAACGTACTTTCAATAAGCAGTTCAAGACTGTTAATTAGGTGTTCGACTCCTGCCAGTGGACCCGGCACTTGGAAAGCCGGGACAGGACGATCCTGGGCAGGACTGGCCTAGGCTAGTTTTGTTTCGTTTTGCTTTTCTAAAATTTATACTGCACTTTGAAAACTGTTCTCTGCAACCCTTGTTTTGTTTTGCTTTTTAGGGTAAGCGTGTTGAGCCAGGTTTTCTCAAATTTAATGTCATAGTTTCTGACATTGCTGCACTGTTGGGGCAGTGGGTCAGGTTTCTTCTTGAACTCTTTCCTTGTTGCTGCAAGGTTAGCGCTCAGTGATTATCCTTAGACTCACAGGAAATGTTTCTTTTTCAGAATTTGGTGTTCACCTGGCAGAACTGACTGTAGATCCTCAGGGGGCACTGGCAATCCGTCAGGTAAGTCCAGGGTGACCCAACTGATAAGTATTCTCTTAGGAACTTAGAAACTTTCTTAGGGGAAGGAGAAGAAATAAGGACAATGTATAAAACATGATTTTTGTACAGACTTAGATGATTCAAGTATAGCAAACCTTATAAATGTAGTTTTTATATGTGAAAATAAGTCCTGTCTCTTGTTGCACATGATGGCTTATTGTCTTCACAGCTGGCGTCAGTCATCTTGAAACAGTATGTGGAAACTCACTGGTGTGCCCAATCAGAGAAGTTCCGACCTCCGGAAACTACAGAAAGGGTAAAGGCTAACGGTTATGTGTGGCTAATCTACCTACGATGTGAGAGATAGTCTTAAGACACTCAGCACTAAGCTAACACTTCCTGACCCCAGAAAACAAGACTAGGAAGAAAGTAGATTGATTGGTGGGCAGCATTATGAGTGCTGTGCTACCAGTGAGCATCCGGATGGCCTGTGTTCAAGTCCCGTTCTGCCCCTCTGCCGGCGTTTGACACATTTAGCTATGAACATTCAATTACTTAAGTTTCCAAAATTAGAATTAAAATTACTAACTTGGAAGGGCTTGAGAATTAAATAAAATACTACTTAGTACAATTGCTAAGCAACCAATCCGAGTACCCAAGAAAGGATGAGATTCAAGGTCTAGAACTGGGTTAGAACCTTGTACAACTGTGGGAATGTTTTGTATGTTTAATATCCAATGAGAACACCACTGTGGCTGGTGAACTCTTTTTTTTTTTTTTGGATTTGGTTTTTTCGAGACAGGGTTTCTCTGTATAGCCCTGGCTGTCCTAGAACTCACTCTGTGAGACCAGGCTGGCCTCGAACTCAGAAATCCACCTGCCTCTGCCTCCCAGAGTGCTGGGATTACAGGCGTGCGCCACCACCGCCCGGCTTGCTGGTGAACTCTTAAATGTGGCTACTGTAACTGAGCAGTGAAGATTGTCCCAAGGCCTACTGCTTACCTCTGATTAACGACAAATGCCCTTCCTCCTCCACAGGCAAAAATTGTTATCCGGGAGCTATTACCCAACGGGTTGAGAGAGTCAATAAGCAAGGTGCGCTCCAGCGTGGCCTATGCTGTGTCCGCCATTGCCCACTGGGACTGGCCTGAAGCCTGGCCCCAACTCTTCAACCTACTTATGGAGATGTTGGTGAGCGGAGACTTAAATGCTGTCCATGGAGCCATGCGCGTGCTGACAGGTACTGGAAGCCTCCCCTTGGTGTTGTGCCTGGACCTTAAGTGGGGGGGAACGATTAGAAGCTATGTAGTAATGTGGTCTAGACCCAGGATCTATTAAGTGTTTCTCCCCTTTCAGGTTTTTGTAAATGTTTGTCTTCTAGTTTTTATCTCTATAGCCACCGGAAGTGCTCTTGATTCTTTCCCAGGAATTGTGTTAGCATAGTACTACTTACACTTCCAAATCTTTCTAGAGCAATACTTTAGACTAAGGGTAGGATTCAGTGGCAGAGAATGCACAAGTCCCTGAGTTTCAAGCCTCCAAACCGCACACATACAAAGATACAGGAATGCCATAGCAAATAAATACTTAGATTTTTGGTTTGAATTCTGATCGCACCTTGCCACTTCGCTTTGTCCCTTTGAGCCTTAGTTTCTAAGATGCTATCTTAAGGTGCTTTCTTATTTCTGTTCTGTTACTATGAAGAGACATCATGACCAGCACAACTCTGATAAAATTGAGGCTTGCTACAGTTGTAGGGAGTGAGCTCAGGATCATCAGGGCAGGAAGCCGACGACGCTAGAGCTGTAGCTGAGAGCTTTACATCTTGTTCTGCCAGCAGAGACAGACACTGGACCTGGCATAGGCCTTTAGAACTTCAAAGCCCATCCTCAGGGACACACTTCCCTCCATCGAGACCACACCTCCTCCAGCAAGGCCACACCTCCTCAAACAGTTTCATTCCCTGGTGACTATATGAGCCTATGAGGGCCATTCTCATTCAAACCACCACAGAGGAATTTTTGGTAGTCGACCTATGATAATTTATGTGCAGTCCTAAGCATAATAGCGGACATGTAGTAGTAGACTGAGTAAACTTTAGTTATTAGACTTAACATAATTCTTTGGTATTCTTTTCTATTTAGCTGACTCTATATCCTCTTGAAATGTCTCGATAGTTCCATCTTTAAATGATCATATATAAACACATGAAGTGTAAAGTGATTAAATTCAAAGACTTGTACTCCACTGTGTTGTTCAACCAAGGAAAAATTAAGAGCAATCAGTGTGCAGTTAAGTGTGGTAGTACTCCCCTCTAAACCCAGCCCTCAGAAGGCAGAGATCTCTGTGAATTCGAGACCAACCAGAGCTATACAGGAAAACCCTGTCTTAAAGATAGAACAAAAGAATAGTCAGGGTTAAAAAGATAGCTGACTAGTCAAGAATGCTTGCTGCTCATCCAGAAGACTCAAGTTAGGTTTTCAGCACTTGTGTGCTGTTAGCTGTCTCTAACTCTGGCTATTTGCTGTAACTCCAGCACACACATGCAAATAAATTTTAATTTTTTTCAATTAAGGCACTGGAGAGATATCTTTGGTTAAGAACACTGGCTGCTCTTCCAAAGGACCTGAGCTCAGTTCCCAGAACCCAAATCAGGTGTCTCACGGGGTCGTCAGTGACTCTAGTGCCTAGGGAATCTTACGCCATCTTCCACCCTCTGAAGGAATCAGCACACATGTGGCATGCAAATACATATACTTGAAAACAAGTCTTTAATTTAAGAATGTTTAAGCCTAGTGAGATAGGACTAGGGATGTGTCTGATACAGAAGCACTTGTCTAGCATGTCTGAAGCCCTGGGTGCGGTCGTTTGCACTGAAAACAACCAAAACAACAATAGCCATGGCAGGGGAAATAAGATTTAAAAGAATCTATGCGATCCTGACCATACTGCAGTCAGCTCAGAGATGGCATATTCTTTGCTCCCTTTCCTTTCTCTCTCTCTCTTCGGAGAAGATTTCAACTTTTCAATTCAAGGAGTTTTGATAGATATCTCTTATAAGACTGATTAACTTATCAGTCCTTCCAGAATTTACTTTCATATATCCCTAGGTCTGGTCTGAGTTTTCTGGTCCTTTGCAAGAGCTGTCATATATTCATTCTAGATAAAGTCAGTAGGAAATCCTTCCACAAATACTGATCTGGAGCTGCTGGAAAGATGTTAGGAGCACTTGTTGGTCTTGCAGAAGACCTGGGTTCAGTTCCCAGCACCCACAAGTTAGCTCACAGTTGTCATTCCACTTCCAAGGGATCTGATTCCCTCTTCCTACTACTGTGGATGTTGGACACACATATGGTGCACAGATGTACATGCAGACAAGCCCTCATACAGATAAAATAAAAAAATAAGTCATTAAAAAATACTGATCTGAGGTTGAAGAAATGACTCAGCAATTTGAACACATATTGTTCTTACATAGGACACAGGTTCAAGTCCCAGCACCAATGTTGGGCAACTCACAGTCACATATAACTCCAGTTGCAGGAGATCTGACACTTCTGGCTTCCGTGGGCTTGTGTCACATATACATGTGGTATGTGACAAAACCTTTCCTAGGGGAATGCAACACACACCAGATTGGGAACCCACAACAGACCAAAGAGTGGACACCACCACCCAAGTCCAATGTGGTGAACCACAGAGTTTTATTGGGGTTACTTAGAGGAATATGGGTGAGGGGTTACTTATAGGAACAGAAATGACTCAAAGACAGCTGCATTACTAAAGCCCACCCCAGCGTAGGTGACAGCTCCCAAAGCTGGGAACCTGGAGCACACTGCACAGGCCACAGGTTGGAGCCTGTCCTTTCCAGGTGCCTCAGTTGCTCTAAATCTCTTTGAGGACCAGGCAGCCGATCTGGACTGAGTCTCTTCGTTGCAGCTTGTCTGTGCTGCATGTGAGGCAGGGAGGGRCCTAGTGAATCTGGTCGGTTTCAGAGACTCTGTTTTGAGTCTAATCCTTGCTCGCTGCAGGATTGTTGGCTTGGGTCTGTGCAGGTGACACAGCGCTGTGAGGCTGTGCGTGCTGTGAGCTGTCATGTCTAAAAGACAGCACTGCACACACAGCACACCTCCCCACCCTACTGCTCCTACAGTCTTTCTGCCCCATCTTCTGTGGGTGGGGTGGGGGCTCCATACAGATGTTCCTTTTAGGGGTAAGCCCTCAATAAACACTCAGCACTTGGACAGTAGTGGGTGTCAGCTGACCTGCAAAGAAAGGCTTCTCTAGCCAGGTTTGGGGGAGCACTAGCCCATGGGTTTAAGTATAAGTATTTAGGCTGGGCGGTGGTGGCGCATACCTTTAATCCCAGCACTTGGGAGGCAGAGGCAGGTGGATTTCTGAGTTCAAGGCCAGCCTGGTCTACAGAGTGAGTTCCAGGACAGCCAGTGCTACMCAGAGAAACCCTGTCTCAAAAAAAAAAAAAAAAAAAGATTTAAAAAAAAAAAAAAGTATAAGTATTTAGAAGGCACTTTGAGAATAAGTTGCTTAACAAAACAAAAGTAATGTTTCTCCAAGACTTAGGACCGATGCCCCCAACCCATGGTCTTTTACAGGACAGGACATATGTGAATTCCCTCCTTTGAGGAGACCTAAGATCTGGGAACTGAATCCAGGTCCTCCTCAAGAGCAGTCAGCTCTCTCCACTGCTGAGCTATCTTTCCAGCTCCTGGAAAAATGATGTAATGTAATGAGTTTATAACGGCGTGGTTCCCGTAAGGGGGTTTCATGAATCTTCAGATTCTGGTTGCCCTCGCTGCCCTCTCACCTTTAACTTCCAGTATTCTCTGTTCATATCAGAGGTCCCCCACTCCTACGACCTCTTCTGTCCTCAGATACCCCAAATTAAGCACACAAATCTAAGATTTCAAAGCTAGTCTCCACATATGAGAAAGAATATGTGCTTGTCCGTCTGAGCCTGGATTACCTCACTTAATATAGCATATTCCACTTTCTGTCCATTTTCCTGTCATGTCTTTTGATTGTGGGCTTGATATTATATTAATATTTGGTATTGAAAGGCTGACATTTTGTTAATTTTTTTTCTTTTCCCTCTTCCTGTCTTGCCTAGTATTTTTCTAGCATGGTTTATTTTCTGTGGCTCATTCGTGGGTTTGTGTTTCTCTTCACTGTGAGGGATTCCTTCAGTCTATTTTTATCGTGGAAAGCTTTTATCTTCCCTTTAGTTATGACAAGTAGCTTTGCTGGCACAGTGCTCTGGATTGGCAGAGTTCTTTTCCTTCAGAACTTGAAATACATCACTCCAAGCCCTGCTGGCTTCTAACGTTTCAGTCGAATGATCTGGAGCCACGCCAGTGGGCTTGCCTGTCGTGTGACTCAGTGTTTCTCTCTTGCCGCTTTCACTGTGCTTTTTTTCTTCTGTGTATTTTAGTGTTGTCAACACACCAGGGACGAGACCCTCAACTGAGGAATTTCTTCCATGAGATTGACCTGTGGGCAAGTCTTTGAGGCATTTTCTTAATTGCTAATTGACGTAGGAGAGCCCAGCCCACTGTGGGTGGTGCCATCCCTAGGCTAGTGGACCTGGGCTGTGTAAGAAGGATGACTGGGCAAACCAGGGAAGGGAGCCAGTGCCCAGCCTTCCTCTGTGGCCCCGGTTTTGTTCCCGCTTCGGCTTCCCTTGATACTTGACTATAACCTTTAGGCCAAAATAAGCAGTTTCTTGCCCACGTTGTTTTTGGTCAGTGTTTTATCACAGCATCAGAAAGCAAACTAGAAAAGGGGTTTTAGTTCAATTCTAACAAAGGGAAAGGTTCTTTTCTGGTCTTGTCTTTGTGTTATCTCCTGTATCTGGGTTGATATCTCTTTTCCTAACTTTAGAAATTTTTCTGTTAATGATTCTTTTGAAAATATTTTCTAGCCAGGCAGTGATGGTGCATGCCTTCAATCCCAACGGTCTGGAGGCAGAGGCAAATGGATCTCTGTTGAATTGAGGCCAGCCTGGTCTACAGGTGGAGTTCTAGGACAGCCAGTACTATACATAGTAACCCTGTTTTGAAAAACCAACAACAAAATAAAAGGAAGCATTCTCTATGCCTTTACAATGAGGTTTTCCTGTGCCTGTTCCCTATCAGTTCGGCTATCTTGGGATTCCCTTCCGTGCCCTCTTAGTGTTTTATCTTTGTCCTTGGACTTTTCCAGTTCCTCCATCTTGTCTTCAGGTGCAGACAGTCTGTCCTTTCCTTTATTGATTCTGTGCTGACACTGTCCACCTAATTTATTTACTGTGTCTTTTAATTCCAGCATTTCTGCTTGGCTTTTCTTCAATATTTCAGTTTCTTTCTAACTCTTTCATATCCTCCTAGCCTTCCTTAGTTCATTCAGGTGTTTATTTGTTTCTTGAAATGTGCTTGTTACACTGGATTCTCTCTCAGGGGCTTCATTTGATTCTCACTAGCGATCATTGCTATAGTTTCAGTAATTTTGGAGGAGCTGGTTTGCTTTGGTTTTTCCTATTTTTTATGTTACTGTATTGGGATTTACACATCTGGTGTTTTTTCTTTGCTTGGTTTATTTTTTTTGTCAGTTTATATATTTTTCAGATGATATATTTTAAATGGTCAAATGGGACTTGAATGTGGCGATGTTGAACGTGTAGTTCAGAAAATAATTCCTTAGCTCTGGGGACCTGGTGTACAGTCTGTCTTATTCCCTGAGTTCCATATTAGCTGTGAAAGCAACCACAGCTGCTTGATCTCACCACTAAGCAACTGTCAAGAACTATTGGAGGACAAACATCTAGGTCTGAATAGTGTAGAGTAGACTTAGATTTTTTGTTGATAAGATAGAAATAGGAATTAGGATGGGTAAGAAAGAGGAGTTAGCATAGATAATCGTGGAAAAGAAAAACATTGAGGTGGCTAGAAGGGGAAAGTTAAGACCCCTTTGGGGTCTGCAGATTTTAGAGATTGTTAAAGCTGATGGAAAGTTAAGTAAAAAAATAAGGGATAAGATGAGAGAAAGAAGAAAAATATAGGAAGAAGTGGGAATTTATGGGGCTGAAGAGACAGCTCAGTGGTTAAAAGCACTGGCTGCTCCTCTAGGGGACCTTGGTTTAACTCCCAGCATCCACGTGATGGCTCACAACCATCTATAACCCCAATCCCAGGATATAACTCCCTTCCCTGGCACCTCCTCAGGCACTTGGTGCACAGACATACATGCAGACAAAAGTCCCCCTTCCCCCAAAAAGAGGCTAGTGTATGAGTTGTGCCTGGAGTATGGTGGACATGCCTTACAGTAAGTAGACTGGTGGACGAACATACACAACAGTCAAAAGCAAAACAGTCAGACATGGCTGGAGAGTTGCCTCTGGTTAAAAAGCATTTGTTGTTGTCACAGAGGACCTAAGTTCCCAGTACTCACATGTCGATTAATAATCCTCTATAATTCCAGTCCCAAGGAATCTGACCTCCCTCTTCAGTCCTCCATCAGCATCAGATACTCATGTGATACATTTACATACAGGCAAAATGTAGACAAAATAGTCATGTTCCGAAAATAATAAAACAAATCTAAAAAAATATAGTTCTTTTTAAAGGGGTAAAAATAATAGAATATCAGATATTAAAAACTATTTTGTGGGACTGACATCCTCACACAGACATACATTAGGGCAGAAAACCAACATACATTAAAAAAAAAATGGAGGTGCTGGTGAGATGGCTCAGTGGTTAAGAGCACGGACTGCTCTTCCAGAGGTCCTGAGTTCAAATCCCAGCAACCACATGGTGGCTCACAACCATCTGTGATGAGATCTGATGCCCTCTTCTGGTGTGTCTGAAGACAACTACAGTGTGCTCATATACATAAATAAATAAATCTTTAAAGAAAAAAAAATGGATGGATGGATAGGTAGGTTGATTGATTGATTGATTGATTGATTGATTGATTGATTGATTGATTTAATTTATAAATTTCTTGTGCTTGAGAGGCAGGGGCAGGCAGATCTTAGGAGTTTAGAGGCCAGCTTGCTCTACATAGTGAGACCTAGCTAAAAAAAAAAACAAACAAACAAACAAAAAAAAAAACAAAGGGGGAATAAAAGGAATATTTACAAAGCTGGAGAGATGACTCAGCAGTTAAGCATGCACACTGTTTCTGCACATGACCTGAGTTAAATTCTGTGTATCCACATTAATCAGCTCATAGTTGTCTTTATTTCACTCTACCTCTAGGGGATCCAGTGTCTCTGGCCTCTAAGGACATCGGCACTCACGCACACGTTTATAATTTAAAAATAAGATATATATTTTTAAAGACTGGTTATGGAATAAATTGTTAGCATTGTTAGCTCAGCTCCACTTAGTTGCAATTTAATTCTCAATTCCTCTGGCTCTAGTAGGATTTGCATGGTGTTGTGTGATAGAGAAGATGGGAGCCTTTGATCTCTGACGCCTCTGTGTTCTTGGGGCCCCGGGATATGAAAGGAGGGGAGATTGAAAGCCTTTTCCTGCTGAGCTTGGTGGTGCATGCCTTTAACCCCAGGGTGCAGGGGCAGATGGATCTCTAAGTTTGAGGCCAGCCTGGGGCACAGAGTGAGTTCCAGAACCACCAAGGATACACAGAGAAACCCTGTCCCAAACAAACAAGAAGTCCTTTGCTGATAATTCCCTGGATCCTGCACACTGTATTTATTTTAGGCACGGCGAGCTCCTACACTCGGCTGTGTGAGGAGCAGCACTTAGGTCTAGCCGTTGAATCTGTTCACTTGGCATCTCCGCCACATTTTACACGTCCATTCAGCATGAGTAGTAGGTTATTGATTCTACGTCAAAGACAAACCTTTCATTTGCCTTGTTCTTATCCCTAGATACCCTTAGAGGACCTACTATGTTCCTGTTGGTGAACTTTCAGCTCAGAAACACCAGAAAGGCCAAGGTGCTCCTTGATGGCCTTTCGCCTCCCTGCTTCTGTGTGAGCGAGGTGACTGCTCTGTGGAATTGAACTTCTAAGAGCCTTTACTTAGCTCTTACAGTGCCAGGATATCTAGCAAAGGACAATTGTTTTAGCTGAGGAGAGGAAATCCTAATCGTTCTGTACAGAGTTCAGCTTCTTTCTGACAGATCTGGAAAGGATGGCTGTACAGTTACTCTGATTGGAATGCAGGGGAGGCTTTGTGCTCGACTAAGGAAATTACTCTACAGTGAGGTCATTTTTCTGTCAGCCAGGAGAAGGAACTGGTGAAGAAATCTGTATCCTTTGTAATGAGTCATCAGGCATGAAGTGGCCGGCAGCCAACCTCCATTCACAAACAGCTAGAGGGCAGACTTTCAACTTCACACCACAGGAATTGGAGTATACTCGAGGACAGAAAAGTATTAGTGTGTAAGAACTTGTGAGAAATGTGGCACCAGTTCTCTTTAGGATTTTCTTTTTTATTTTGAGATGGAGGTCACTCTGAGTTGCCCAGGCTGCCTTCTAACTCCTGGGCTCCTGGAATCCTCCCTCGGGTTCCTGAATAGCTGGGAAAATAGGCATGTCCAACTGTGCCCAGTGTCTTTGAGACTTTTTGGGGGAAGATACTGTTCTTGATTTCTGGATTATTTTTCTGTTTATAAAAGAGAACTTGGTCTCATGATATAAAGGAACTATATGCTAAGAATTTAAATATTTGAACTAATAGATAAATCTTTTACTTCTATCTTATAGTTTTGTAAATTTAGGTGTTAATATTCCAAACTTTCTGACTTAATAATAATGACCTCAGAAAACTTAGTTTGAATTTAAACCTACAAAGTATGAACAAATTGAGACTACTTACAATGATTATAGGAACGTTATAAGGTACAGTTAGTCACCTCAATACTAAGACTCCTCTGTCTTTTCTTGGTGGTGGTGGTGGTGGTGGCGACACTGGGGATTTGACCAGACCCTTCTACATGCTAAACTATACTCGAGCTCTCTGCTATATTTTTCCATAAAGCTTTTATTCATAAATGCAGGCTATGCCTGATCCTTGGCCAAAGGCCCAGAGGTGGTAATATGCTATCCAGTGTATTTATTTGGGCTGACTTCAATATAAATGGAATTTGACATTCCTTTATTAAGATAAAGCTTGGAACTTTCAGAAGGAAGCCACATTCCTAAAGAACAGTCAGTCTCCAGTATTTGGTCTATATTTGATGATACAGGGTCTTTATGTGCTTTGCATATCATTTTCTTATTTTATTTTTTTCCAGGCACAAGAAGATGTGACCTGTCTTTTCTCACCTCTTTCAAATCTGCACATGGGTTAAACACCTTCACTTAAGAATCCTCTTCCTGTCCAGTTATAGCAACCCCAGAGTTACACATTGATAAATGGAGTTGATGCTTAATACATTTTTGGATGGGTGGGTGGGTAGGTAGATGGTTGGTTGGTTGGTTGGTTGGTTTTTCTCAAGACTGGGGTCTCACCATGTAGCCCTGGCTGTCCTGGAACTTGATCTGTAGACTAGGCTACCTCAAACTCAGAGATCTGCCTGCCTCTGCCTTCCAAGTGCTGGGATTAAAGGTGTGCACCACTCTGCCCTGTTTATGTTTGTTTTGTTATTTACATTGAAGTAACTTGTCAGGAGACAGAACTGACAAACTAGAATGTCAGTTGAGAGATCTCAAGAGTGTGCCCAAATGGCACAAGCTCAGAAGGGTCCCTGCTTGCCTTGCTTGTATGCAGTTAAGTTGCAGATGGCTTCAATCTGGGTGCTTTTTTAAAAATTTCTTGTATCATCTTTTGTGTTCCTATTCTCTCCCCTTATGATAAATAATACTTCTGGCTCCTTTTTCTTCCTCAGAGTGTGCTTGCTAGACCAGTGGCCCTTCCTTTGTGTTGACTGGGAACTGCTTGCAAATTTTTACACTTTGTCTTTATGAAGCACCTTTTACTTTTTGTCTTTTCAGAGTTTACTCGAGAAGTGACAGACACACAGATGCCACTTGTTGCTCCTGTCATTCTCCCGGAGATGTATAAGATATTCACCATGGCCGAGGTATGGGATCTCAGCCCAGTCGGGGCAGCAAAAGGACCTGCTCAGCTCTGATCAGCGCCACCTCTCAGGCGGATGGTGATGGCTGTTGTCACTGGTGCCTATGCCAAGAAACTGGAACTGACAATGATCTAAATCAGAAATTGAACTGACCATAGTCTTTGAACTCATGACTACAAGGGAAAGCACTTGATGAGATAACCGAAATGTCTAACCCCACACAGCTTAGAACCCATCACCCTGGGGTGCACAGTGCCATTCTTGGCCTAACCTGCTCAGCCAAGGATTTAGAAATCATGTTGTTACTTCATTGCAAGAACAGAATCTTATTTTGTTTTTATTTTTTGGTTCCCGCCCCCCCCACCCCCACCCATAGGGTTTCTCTGTATAGCCCTGGCTGTCCTGGAACTCACTCTATAGACCAGGCTGGCCTCAAACTAAGAAATCCGCCTGTCTTTGCCTCCCAAGTGCCAAGTGCTAGGATTAAAGGTGTGCATGCACCACTGCCCTGCACAAGACTAGAATCTTAATATATTATGTATATATGTGTCAGGACGTCCGTAGTGGTCTGTACACAGTAATATATGAGTACTTGATAGGTATCCACCCTCCATAATCCCTTGTCCCCACCAAATACTCCACATTGTAAAGGAAATACACTGAGAAGTGGGGATTCAGCTCAGTACAGAGCATGTGCTTTCAAGGCCCTGGGTTCATCTTCTGCTGTCACACAGTAGAGACAGAGCCGCAGCTGGGCACTTCATAACCCCATCTCCAAAAAGGAAAAACATCTCTTAGCCAAGGTGGATGTGGTGGAGTGCGTCTCTAAACCCAGCACTCAGCAGGCAGGAGAAAGCTAGTCTCTGAGTTGTAGGCCGTGGGGGGCGGGGGCGGGGGCGGGGAGGGCGGGGCTACAGAGTAAGATCTTGTCTTCAAAAAAATTAGCTATGTTAGGACTTCAGGTATTATGGGACCTGTTTTTTAAAGACACAGGCACCTACATATTAACGGCTGAGTCTAGTCAGTTTAGCATTCTGTTGTTGCCTTATGCTCTCCCTCTTTTGTTTTTGTTTTGTTTGTATTTCAAGTACACAGATATGGTCTTTCTAAGTAGCTCAGGCTGTCCTAGAACTCACTTTGTAGATCAGGCTAGCCTCGAACTCACAGAAATCTGCCTGCCTCTCCTTCTCCAGTGATGGGATTAAAGTTTATACCGCCAGCCACCTTATGCTTTCTTAATTACAGACCCCCCCCCCTTTTTTTTATGTCAGTGGATTGCATCTGTGTCTCTTTAGGGAATTAACTATGAGGATTGATTGGTTAGTCCTAGTTTTACTTCTAGTCACATGTACACACACATGCTCCAATCTCATGATTATGCCATGATCTTTTTTTTCAGGTGTATGGTATTCGAACTCGTTCTCGAGCAGTGGAGATTTTTACTACTTGTGCTCATATGATCTGTAACATGGAGGAACTGGAAAAGGTAAGTGAGCCTTTGGTTGATGAATAACAAAATCTGTGCTTCAGAGTCTTTATTAGTACTTTACATTGCCAAAGACTCATTTCATAACTACCAGAAAGCACACTAGCCAGTCTTACAGATTTAGCATTTTCATTAAAATTTTAACACACACACTCTATATTTAAGCTTTATGTTTCTTCAATTACCTTTTCTATTTTTTTTTTACTTCTTTCTGTTTTGATATTTTGTTTTGTTTATTTTGTTTTGTGGCTGGGTATTGTTGCTGTTACTGGAGGGCAGGGCAATTATGGGGGTTGCTTTGGTTTGGTGTTTTTCCATGCTGGGAATTAAACCCGTGACCTCACGTATTCCAAGCAAGCACCCTGCCATGGAGCTATATTCCAAGCATTCCTGCTTCCTTTCATATCTGACATTTCAAGCCTTTCTACTGGCTTATGGCCCTCTCGTGTGAAGAAAAGCAAGCTAGAAGTGTTGATTGCCATGATCCAGGCGCTTTTCTGAGAGTGGTCTGATGAGTGAGGTTTCCGAAGACTGTAGTAAGGGAGCGCATGTGGGAGCTGAGGTCAGAAGGCTTGATGGCTGTGCCCTTTTCGTTAGGACCTGGCTCTAAAAGATGCTCAAAACTGAGAATTTAGTTTGTGTGCTGAAGCTCTGGGTTGAGGGTTTGTCCTGCTTTGACTTTGGTTTCTGTTGTCAGGGTGCAGCCAAAGTCCTGATCTTCCCCGTGGTGCAGCAGTTCACAGAGGCCTTTGTTCAGGCACTCCAGATGCCGGACGGCCCCACATCTGACAGTGGCTTTAAGATGGAGGTGCTGAAGGTAAAGATATACTGCCAGTAAACTTAGAGCTGAGGCAGAGTCAGAGATCATCGATTGCTCCTGTGTTACTTTGCAGTGTCTTCTCTTCTCAGGCAGTGACAGCCTTGGTGAAAAACTTCCCAAAGCACATGGTGTCCTCCATGCAGCAGATCCTGCCCATCGTTTGGAACACTCTAACTGAAAGTGCTGCCTTATATCCTTTCCTGAGAACCCAGAAGACCCGCCACCGCCGCCTGACATTGGGGGGGGGGGGGGTGGTATCTGGCCTTGGGTCTAAGTGTTATGTCTGTTCTTGGTGTTGGGGTATATAGCACTCCCTTGTCATCTATACGTAAAACAGACTCCAGATTCTCTCTTTACTCTGCATCATACTTATGTGAGGACAGAAGTGAATTACACAGAGGAAGTGGAAGACCCTGTGGATTCTGATGGTACGTGGTTTATCTGATCCTAACGGAAATGCCAATTGTTAGGAAAGGGGATCTTGACACAGACAAGGCAGAGGCAGAAAACAGAAAAACAGTAAAAGTATCTTTTCAGTGTATTAAGTGTGAGCCATTGGGGAGTCATCATCTTCCGTGGCATCCTTAGGGAGATTTGCAAAGCCAACTGAAAATTGTGGCATTTGAGTGTAACAGATGTCTGATACAGCTAGCTACCTGTTCCATTTTGTCTCATTTAATTTCCAAGTTCCACATGATGATGTCCTTCATTGCTATGTCAATATTTTTAAGTACTTCAGATCAACAATAGACACGCTGGGCAGTATGTTCAGTGTCTGTGGTTCTTTTCCCTCCTAAAAGCTTTTATAGCCTCAGACTTCCTTTCTTTGACTCTTCAGCCTCTTCTACCAACTCTTCAGGAAAAATTAGCAAGTACTTCACATGCTCCTTAATTTACAGAGATAATATAGTTTATTTCCAGAGTGAATGCTTTCCTTTGTCTTCATTGATTTTACTCCCGTGTATCCCTAGGAGAAGTCCTGGGCTTCGAAAACCTCGTCTTTAGCATCTTTGAGTTTGTCCATGCCCTACTGGAAAACAGCAAATTCAAAAGCACCGTTAAGAAGGCCTTGCCTGAGCTCATTTACTACATCATCCTGTACATGCAGATCACCGAGGAGCAGGTAAATGGCGTTTGGGAGACAGTTACTAAGTTGCATTGGAAACTTGAAGAATGTGACACCTAGGTCAAGTAAACATCTCATTTCTACAAAAGAGACACTGAGAGACTAACTTTATGTGAAATCCTAGAGAAGCTATGGTACCGATTTGTCAATTCTAAAGTTAGACTTTCAGAACATTTTTTTTCATTAGGAAAAAATCTCTGTGAAACCACTGAGCAAAGATCATAGCATGTAGGGAACCTGTTCAGCACTTCTGTGAACAGTGAGGCTAGTCCTTATCACCTGCCAGCCCCCAAGGATGCTGCAGCTCAGACGAGGTCTCAGTGAGGGTGTGTAAGAAGCCCTGGGAACAGCCATGATTTAGCTGTGTCTACAAGGCCGCATAGTAAGTAAACCATCTCATCAAAACTGAGAGTTCGCATCTGAGTCACATTTTCCTAGAACCTGGAACGCAGACAGTATATTGATAGGCTTTTGTTTCAGCTTGCTCCTGTTCCTGCCTCCACACGTGTTACTATTGTTTGATCAGCATCTGTTCTTTGCCATGTGGACGCCTCCGTGGCTTCTCTGAGCTTCACTTAGAAGAGAAACAAAATAAAGCAACAACTGGGTTTTCAAAACATCTTTCGACAGCCAGGCATGGTAGTACATGTCTTTAATCCCAGCACACAAAAGGCAGAGACAGGCTGATCTACAGAGGAAAGCCAGGTCAGTCAGGGGCTACAGAAAGAAACTTTGTTTCAAAAAAAATTTTTTTAATTAAATTAAAATAAATTAATTTCCCCAGATCTGGGAACAGTTGCAGAAAGAGCAACGTGGTGAAAGTGCTCAGAACACATTGTCGGAAGTTCTCAAAGAGTTAATAAAAATACTGTATTTTTAAAGTACTAAGAAAAAAGAATGCATCAGCTTAGACCAGTGAGATGGTCAGCAGGTAAAGACATTTGCTTCCAAGCTTAATAACCTGGGTTCAATCCTCTGATCCATGTGATAGGAAAGAGTTGACTCTTGATAATTGCTCTTTGACCTCCTCATAAGCATAAATGTAATTTTTTTAGAAAATTAATATAATAATGCCAGGTGGTGGAGCACACCTTTAATTGTAGCCCTCAGGAAGCAGAGGCAGGCAGATCTGAGTTCAAAGCCAGCCTGTCTACTGAGTGCGTTCCAGGACAGGCAGGGAGGGCTACACAGAGAAACCCAGTCTCAAACAAACAGAGGAAAAAAAAAAAAAAAAAACAGAAAAAAAGAATATGACAATGTCTTTCACATTGGTGTAATTTTATAGCAAATACCCAATATATTCAGAAAATCTGTTTATCAGAGTAGCAAGCTGATGGCAGCAACAGAGAGCTAAGTAATTTGTCATATTCTTAAAAAGATTCTGCTACAGATAAATAGTCCTGCATATTTGGATAACAATTCATTTCTCAATTAAAAAAACTTTAAAGTTTGGGAGGTAGGTGGATCTCTCGTCATTCAAGATCAGCCAGAGCTACATAGTGAGACCCTGCCTCGAAAAGAAGATGTAGAGTTTTGATCAGGAGAAGGCCGACCAGAATGAGCTACCTCCTCTTCCTCTTTGCAGATTAAAGTGTGGACAGCTAACCCACAGCAGTTTGTAGAAGACGAGGATGATGACACATTCTCCTACACTGTGAGGATTGCCGCTCAAGACTTGCTGCTGGTAAGTTACCTCACGTCTTCAACCAGATAACCCTCTGCTGCACGTTTCTCCTTCCTAGACATCTAGCCCAAGATAAGCGGTACTGTTGGACAGCTTCACCTCAGACCTTTTTAAGGATATAACAAAGTTGCTCATGAAATTTGAGACTGAGAAATTCCAAAGTTTTACTACCTGCCTCATTGATTCCAGAACATTTCAGTTTAATCTGCCTTCAACAGGCCTCCATGGCATAAATCAGAAGCTGACAAAGGTGACGAGATTGTTGGGAAGTGAGCATGCAGCATCATCTCCTGAGTTCTCTGACTCCTCCACCTGGGGCATAGGGTTCTCTCCAGGCTAACTGATGCTGACAGTTCCTGTTGGGTGTGTTGGTAAACCTCGTTGGTATTTAGTGCTCCTAAGGCACCTGTCACGGCTTACAGGCGGAGCTGAGCGAGAAGCTCGGCAGCAGAGCATTCGGCTAGAACGTGCAAAGTGGGCTTGGCTGAATTGCCAGCACCAAAAGATAAAAGTAGAATAGAAAAAAGTATACACTATTAGAGCACCTTATATTCTCATAATCAAGCAGTCAGCTTCAAAGAGAATAAATATCTGGTCCATTGTTGTCTAAAACTACCATTTTTTTCATTTATGCTAATAGAGCCAGGGAGATAGGCTGTCTAGAGCTATTTAGCTTTACAATGCCTAAACACTATACAGGTGGCGGTGTTACCTTAATTTCATCAGAGACCCTGAACTAATGGGGTCACTTTTAATACACCTGATAAGGCTTTAGTATGGGTGTGTCAGAGTTTGAACAATCCACACACATAGATTTATTTTTCAACCTTCTCTTCTAGGCTGTGGCCACAGATTTCCAGAATGAGAGTGCAGTGGCCCTGGCTACTGCAGCCACTCGGCATTTACAAGAAGCGGAGCAGACAAAAGCCAGTGGCACTGAGCACTGGTAAGGGTGAGCAGAAGCTCTGCTTACAGTCTTGTTTGACGCATTACATCTGAGGGAAAATGAGCTCATTCTATTCCTTTTTAAACAGCTTTGAGGAGGGGGTATTTTGTTTTTAATTAGAAGACTCTGTTATACTTCAGTGTTTTCTGTGGTATTTAATAGTGTTTAAATTGAAAGGATGAGACTAGATGTGGTACATGACTTCTTTGCTAGCACTTGGGAGGTAAGGGCAAGACATTTAGAATTCCAAGGCCATCCTCATCAATTTCATGGCAAGTTTGAGGAGAGCCTGGCCTATGTGAGACCCTACCTCAAAAAAATAAGGGCTGGGTCTGGAGAGATGGCTCAGCAGTTAGGAGCAATTAAGAGGTCCTGAGTTCAATTCCCAGCAACTACATGGTGGCTCTCAACCATCTGTAATGGGATCCGATGCCCTCGTCTGGTGTGTCTGAAGACATATAGATAAATAAATCTTTAAAAAACAAGGGCAGAGCCGGGCGGTGGTGGCACACGCCTTTAATCCCAGCACTTGGGAGGCAGAGGCAGGCAGATTTCTGAGTTCGAGGCCAGCCTGATCTACAGAG
>BDUI01000019.1:863134-886540 GCA_002335545.1 Apodemus speciosus
AGGCAGGCGGATTTCTGAGTTCGAGGCCAGCCTGGTCTACAGAGTGAGTTCCAGGACAGCCAGGACTACACAGAGAAACCCTGTCTCGAAAAAAAAAAAAAAAGAAAAAAAAATAAATAAATAAAAAGAAAGAGGTGGTTAGGATTGCATAGAGAAGTTTAAATCCCACATATAAAGTACTAATTTTGTAAGTATGCATAAGACTTTATATAAATTAAACTAATTTTGACACTCAAAACATAAAATTTGTAACATGAAAATTAAAAAATAGTCTCCCATTATACAATTTTGATCAGAAGACGTTTTAAGACTACATTTGTTTGTTGCTTGCTTGCTTGCTTGCTTGCTTGCTTGCTTGCTTGCTTGCTTGCTTGCTTGCTTTTGGTGGGTTGTTGTGTTTTGGTTTTGAGGCAGGGTCTCCCTGTGGAACCCCTGCAGCCTGGCCCAGGTTGGTCATGAGCTACCTCATGTGCAAGCTGGAGGATAACTTCCACTGTGTAGTCTCTGGGCATCCGGCTCCGTTCATCGGGTTTGGGGGCAAGTGCCTTTATTGGCTGGGCCATCTTGCCAGCTTTTTATGTCCAGATCTTGGTAATGTGATTTAACACTGTAGTCTGAGAAGTATCTTAATAATTTGGATGTGATGATGTGGCTGTATGAAATTTTAAAGAAAATAGCAAGTAGGATAGCAGGGTGGCTCAGTGTGCGTGCACCTGCTTAAACGTAGGAGAGACCCTGGGTGTAAGTGCCAGCAAAGAGGATATTTCGAAGAAAGTTGAAGCACTGATATGTATGTAATATGCTACAGAAAGATATGACATAGCTAACTACAGAAGTAGCTTTATAAAGCTATGTATGCATACATATGTCATATGAGATTGGAAAGGCTAAAAACTGAAGGGTCTACTTACAAATAATTCTTAATTATGTCTTTCTCTCTAGTTATTGTGATCAACTGAAAGTCTCCGAGAGTACGCATGTGCTTCAGCCCTTCCTCCCCAGCATCCTGGACGGCCTAATTCACCTAGCAGCCCAGTTCAGCTCAGAGGTCCTCAACCTGGTGATGGAGACCTTGTGCATCGTTTGTACTGTTGACCCAGAATTCACAGCAAGCGTGGAAAACAAAATCTGCCCCTTTACCATCGCCATTTTCCTAAAGTACAGCAATGGTATGCCATCTGGAAAGATTGTTGATGAGCAGCACCCAAAGGAGTGGTGACTGATGGATTAGGAACTGCCCTAGTTAATAGAGGAGCTAGTTCTCCTAATGCCATGGCAGCATTACAAAGTCAAATGCCAGTCCCTGTGATTTTCATATGAGGACTAGGAAAGATAGCATGTAAAAGACTAACACAAAACGACCTCATTGGAAGCTGTGCTGATGGAGTAGGGAAGTAAGTAACTTCCTAAGAATAGATTGGAAAAGGGGGTGCTGGGTCTCGGGGTGCAGCTCAGCGATAGAGCCGCTGCTCAGTGAGTACAAGGCCCTGGGTTTGATCCCGGTACTAGGGAAGAAAATCCCGAAGACAGAAACATGCCAAGAAACCTTTCACACATGAGGCAAGTGCTTTGCTGCCAAGTGACACCGTAGCCTTTGAGTTCAGAGCCTCCGTGTAGCCCAGGCTGGCCTAGAGCCTGCCATCCCTGCTCCCTCCCGCTCCTCCCAAGTGCTTGGTTGTAGACACAGGCTTTCAACCCCAGCACAGATTTTTTTTATAATACTAAAAATTAAGCAAAAAGACAGGTTTTCCCAGGATATACATAAAGATGTATCTGAAGTTCTAGTTTTTGTTTTAAAAGAGGATATGCACGTAGCTATGCAAACTGGAAAGAAAAAATGCCAGAAGAAAATAACTGAAAATATCAAAGCAGAATTACAGGCTTTTCTTTCCTTTAATACTTTTCAGCATTTAAGTTTTTATAGTAAACATATTTATGCTGAGTACCAGAAAGGAATATTAAGGATATTTGTTTTGTTTTTTAAATTGAAGCTAAAAGACATAGAGAAGTGGTAGTTATTAATATATCATACTAAACAAGCTATTTAATTTGTTTTTTGGGTTTTTTTTTTTTTTTTTTTTTAATCTGACAAATGTGTTCTGCAAAGCATGCCTGCTGATATCTCATTCTTCTCAGGCTTCATTCATACTGAAATGGCTGTCTATATATTTTTACCTATTCTGTTCATTGAGAACTAGAGTATTTTTTTTCTATTATAAACAATGCTGTAGTTACTTTTAGCATACACCTTAGTGTGCACTGCATGGGTCTTGCCATGCTGTAAGACAGAGGTCCTTTTATTATGTGGGTAAAGTAGATTAAAATGAAATTCCATCTCTCAGCCAGGTAAACATGCCTATGATCCTAGCCCTTAGCGCTGAGGCTAGAGGATTACAGAATCAAGACTATATACATTCTTTTTTCCTCTTTTTTTAAAATATTTATTTATGTATATATGAGTACACTGTAGCTGTCTTAAGACACACCAGAAGAGGGCCCATTGCAGGTAATTGTGAGCCACCATGTGGTTGCTGGGAAGTGAACTCAGGACCTCTGGAAGAGCAGTCTGTGCTCTTAACTGTTGAGCCATCTCTCCAGCCCCTTTCTTATCTTCTTAAAGTATCAGGGGGTGTTGTTTGCTTTTTCGTTTGGAGGCTTTTATCATTGGGTTTTATTATCATTCCAGGTCTCAGGAAGACAAAGACCTTAAAATTTGCCCCAGAAGTAAAGCCTTTAACTTTAGGAGTAGCTATTAAAAAGTCCTTGCCCTGAAGAAAACATCTATAGTATGTTTTGAAGACTTAGCGTCCCCTTGTTCTTCGGGTGATTCTTGTGGCTGGTGGCTCCACTTGCTGTTTCCCAACTGTGTGAGATTTAATCTGTGCAGAAGTATTTAACTCGTGTTAGACTTTAGAACAAGAAGCAAGCATTACTAGACCAGAAGCAGACAGGGTTCCATGTTGCCTTATCCACCTCAGATCCTGTTGTCGCCTCGCTGGCTCAGGACATCTTCAAGGAACTGTCCCAGATTGAAGCCTGTCAGGGTCCAATGCAGATGAGGCTGATTCCCACGCTGGTCAGCATAATGCAGGCCCCAGCGGACAAGATCCCTGCAGGGCTCTGTGCGGTAAGTGATTATAAAGTCTGTGAATGAGTAAGAGAAGGAGAGCGGGTGCCGCCCACAGATCCCACCTGTGGACAGGACAGCGCATCATTAGGGCTTGGAGATTCAGGGTGGTATTTTATACTGATCTACTCTAACCATGAGGACAGTGGTTGACTGCCTACGGTTTTTTCTTAAAAAGAGGTGGGGATTTTTGGTAGCATACTCCTTTAATCCCAACACTTGTGAGGCAGAAGCAGATAGATCTCTGAGTTGGGGCTAGCCTAGTCTATAAGTGAGTTCTATGACAGCCAGGGCTCCGCAGAGAAACCAGTCTGGGAAAGAAGTGGGGAGTTTGGGGCTGGGTGGTAAGAGTGAATGTGTATGTAGTGTGAGGTATGGGCTCACCGTGTAGACTAGCTATGTAGGCTGACCTTGGACTCAGAAATCTGCCTGCCTCTGTCTCCCCAATGCTAGAATTATAGGCATGCACCACCATGCCTGGTGGCATTTTTCCCCACTGCTACCAATCTGTGTCTGTATACATGTTGGGGACAGGAGGACAACCTCTGGTGTCACCCTTAAGAACACAGTCTACCTCCTTTGAAACAAGACCTCTCATTGGCTTGAGTTTTGCCAAATTAGGTATGCTGACCAGCCAGTAAGCTCCAGGAAACCTCCTTTCTTTGCCTCCCCAGCACCAGGATTATAAACACACATGCCATCCTGCCTGTCAGTACCACCCACCCCCACAGCTATGAAATTACAAGCGCTCTAGTGAAGCTGAGAGCTCCACGGACCTGACAGACATCTTGGTTGATGGACTCCTCCCTTCCCAGAAGTAATTCGGACCTGTCTTTCTCTTCTCAGACAGCCATTGATATCTTGACTACAGTAGTTCGAAATACGAAACCCCCCCTTTCCCAGCTCCTCATCTGCCAAGCTTTCCCTGCTGTGGCACAGTGCACCCTTCACACAGATGACAATGCCACCATGCAGGTACGGAGACTCGGGGACCGGACGGGAGAGACTGTCCCCGCCATAGGCATGTAGTCGGATAGGAAATCGGACATGCGGTTATGCTTTTGAAATATGTCTGTCCACTCCAAATGTACCCAGAGAAACCCGTGGGGTTGTGCTTTAAAGTCTATTAACAGTCTTAGAAAGTGTGGATAGCAGACCTCTGGCTATCTGTATTTGATTATTGATGCTATAGAGGGGCCTATAGATGACCTCTATAGAGGTCTAGATTTGAGACCTTTCTGAATATTTTGTTGATAGAGTCAATAGAGTGATAGACCTGGAGAAGAGGAGGGTATTGGATGCTCTCGGGTCTTTATTACTGAGGCTGTTTCTAAAGGCTGTAGGAAAATGATAGTAGATCCTGGTCAGAGTGGAGGTCTCTGGGCAGACGATAGTGATTTGTATGAGGTCCATTTTCATCCCATGAAGACCTTTAATACTCCTAATTATGGTTACATCCAAGAGGGTTTTTCAATACCAAAGGTAAATCTTTATTGGTAAATCTCGGTTTTCTTGGTCATTGTAATGAGAAGCAGGCAGTTTTGAGATAGATAATTGGGTAAAAGAAGGATCATGTTGGCGCCTGTCTGTATCTATGAACAATCAATCCCAGTGTCTAGTGTTAGGAACCACATGAGTCCTCTAGGCTCGTTGCCCCCATGAGGTGTAGACCTCTGTCAGTAATAGTTTGAAGGGTCTCCTTGCATCTGTTCTCCAGCGGCTAATCTTGCTTGTCATTTCTGTCCCCATAGAATGGTGGTGAGTGCTTGCGGGCCTATGTGTCAGTGACACTGGAACAGGTAGCCCAGTGGCATGACGAGCAAGGCCACAATGGACTATGGTACGTTATGCAAGTAGTGAGCCAGCTCCTTGACCCACGAACCTCAGAGTTCACTGCAGCCTTTGTGGGCCGCCTGGTCTCCACCCTCATCTCCAAGGCAGGGCGGGAGCTTGGGGAGAATCTGGATCAGATTCTTCGTGCCATCCTCAGTAAGATGCAGCAGGCAGAGACACTCAGTGTCATGCAGGTAAGGACAGTGGGGTACTAGGCTTTTGCTGAGTGGGAATCAAATGCGTGTGTGGGTCCTGAGTCGTTTTATTCTCTCACTATTCTTGTAGAACAGCTAAGTAAAAGTGGATCTGTTCCGGTACGAGAGATGACCAAGGAAAGCCCCATGTTCTGCCCTATGAGTGGGCTCTGCTGTCTATGGACAGATTTGTTCACATGTATGAGTGTTTCGCTTGCATGCATATATATGCACCACGTACATGGAGTCCAGTCTCTTGGAACTATAGTTAGAAATGGTTGGGAGCCACCGATTTGGATACTAGGACCACAGCCAGCTCCTCAGCAAGAACAACATTTACCCTTGACCTCTGAGCCATTTCTCCAGCCCAGACTATTTCTAGTTTGGCTTTGGTTTTGGTTTTATTTGAGATGATCTCAGTGTGTAGCTCTGGCTAGCCTGGAACTCTCTGTATAGACCCAGGATAGCCTCAAATTCAGTGATCTGCCTGCCTCTACTTCCTATGATGTTTTCCTGAGGAAGATACCTCTTGTTCTCTCTAGTCGCTCATCATGGTGTTTGCTCATCTGGTGCACACTCAGCTGGAACCTCTGTTGGAGTTCCTGTGTAGCCTCCCTGGACCGACTGGGAAGCCTGCCCTGGAGTTTGTGATGGCCGAGTGGACGAGTCGGCAGCACCTGTTCTATGGACAGTATGAAGGCAAAGTCAGGTAAGGCCCCGTATGTTTGCTCTGAGCTTTCTGCTTCTACCCACATTGAAATCTTTTGTCCTTTACACCATTGATTTTTGTTCAACATAACCTGTCCCTGTGGTCTCTGTTCTGTCTTTCTTGATAACCATATAATTTAATATCTCCATGTTGAAATTCCCAGTTAAAAAAAAAATCAGCAGAGTAGAAGGTATATTTCTGATTTCTGCCAAGAATCTCCCCTTGAACAGACTTTGCCTGGTTAAGAACAGATGGTGGCTTATCCTTCTTTATAAACCCAAGCCTAAGCCTGGTGTTGGTACTGTTCACCTTTAGTCCCAGAACTCAGGAGGCAGAAGCAGGTGGATCTCCGTGAGTTCAGGGCCAGCCTGATCTACAGAGCTAGCTCCAAGGTAGCCAGGGCTATACAGAGAACCCTTCTAGAGAGACAGACAGACAGACGAGAAACCCTTCTTGAAAAACAAAGAGATAGATAAATGATAGATAGACAGACAGACCCAACCTGTGTTTTGCAACTCCATAGCCTAGACTTCTTCTGGTGCTGGGAACCAAACCCAAGGTGTTGAGTTTGGTAGGCAAGCCTTCTACCCACCTCTATAGCCTAGGTTTATCGCACTAGGTCTCACCACCCAAATACACTGCCCGGTGTGGATAATCATTGTGCAACCTGCCCACCCTAACTTTTTTCAAGATGAGCAGATATCAGTGACCACCTCATATGCACTAAGTACCGTTCTTAGCTGGGCTCTGCTACCACTTCTAATTAGGAGTAAAAAGAAGTTACACTGTCAAAGGGGGAGGGGTCTTCATTTCTGAAGGTGAGCTAATCTACTTGGCAAAAGCTCTAGATGGGAGCTGACTGACCTTTTCTGGCTCTTGCCAGCTCTGTGGCACTATGTAAACTGCTCCAGCATGGCATCAATGCAGATGACAAGCGGCTACAAGATATCCGTGTGAAGGGAGAAGAGATCTACAGCATGGACGAGGGCATCCGCACCCGCTCCAAGTCAGCCAAGAGTGAGTCATGCTTCCATCTGTAGGACTCCAGGTACCTGGGTTGGGGAGGGTCCCACACTGCGGTCTGTTGTTATTAGTGGGTTCATAAAGAAGACTCAGGAAACTAAACAAACAGTGAATCAGAATATGGATCCTTCTTGTTGAAAATTGACAAAAATAATCTGGGGACAGTGCTCCCAGCTTCTGGCTTCATTCCGGGCCCTGACACACACAGTATGTCTCGGCGCTCAGGTCACCTTGGCCTGTGGCAGCCTTTAACTGCAGGTCTGTGATTGTCTGGCACGGGACTGGCGTCCTGGGCTGGCTTCACAGCTTTGTTGCTAGTAGGAACTGATCTCTAATCCCAGAGCTCTTACTTCTCCTTATTTCTGAACTGTTGTGTATAGGACCCAGCAGAATTAATTCAATTTAAATCATTCTTTGTGGATAGAGTCAGGGCGGCAGAAAGCACCTGAGGGAAAGAGCTGCTGAGGAAGCTGTCAGAAGGATGGAGGTGCTGTCTGTGGGGCCCACTGACAGTCTAACTTGAGGCTTTTGCTTCCTCCCTAGACCCGGAGCGATGGACGAACATTCCTCTGTTGGTCAAGATCCTAAAGCTGATTATCAACGAGCTTTCCAACGTCATGGAGGCCAATGCTGCTCGCCAGGCCACTCCCGCGGAGTGGAACCAAGGTGCACCAGCCCTTCTCCCAGCAGACTTGTAACTCGGAGAGTCAGGTTCCACATTGTTGGGTGTCGGGTGGGTTTGTTCAGGCGCAGGTTCAAACAGCGTGATGCTGTTACTGGGAAGCTGTGCCGTGCTGGCACTGTCAGGTCTCCTCCAGCCTCAGGTTGGAGGTGAGGGCAGCGAGGACGCAGGCTGCCCCTTCCTTCTGAACAGCTGTAGTGCTCCCAGTCAGACACCTGGAGGGTTTGGGCATCCTTGGTGCTCTCACTTTTGGTCTGACCTACTAAGATCCGGGGAGGGAAAATGCATGACTGTTTCAGCTGCTTTTCGTCTTCAAATAGATGATTCCAATGATATGTGGGAGGACCAGGAGGAAGAGGAAGAGGAGGAGGAGGATGGTTTAGCTGGCCAGCTTTTATCTGACATTCTTGCTACAAGTAAATATGGTAAGCCACTTGAGAAAAGACAGGACAACATGGTAAATACCTTTTCTTTGCACACTGGTGCCAACAATGAGTACCCAAGAAAAAGGAAATGTGGGCTCATAAGGGATGTCCCTTGGCCTTTTGCCCCTTCTGCCTCAGCCATGCAGTAAGCACCATCTTAGGCCTGGTGATGGGCCTCTGTCCTGACTCGCCTGTGTTGGCTGTGTCTAACAGAGGAGGATTACTATGAAGACGATGAGGAAGATGACCCTGATGCCCTGAAGGATCCTCTCTATCAGATTGATCTGCAGGTGAGGGTGGCCATAGAAGATGTCCTACAAGTGATAGCTTTCAAGCCATGGAAGCAATATAATGTGTTCAAGTCCATTCATGGTTCATCATTAGAACTGCAAGAAAGTGGGGGTGGGTGGCTATCTGTTTGGGTGCTCAGGGCCCTGGTGGAGGAGAGGGGTGCTGGGATTTTTATCCTGTCATCTGTACCAGCAATAATCACTCAAAAGTGAGTCTGCTTTGTGAAAGTTCTCTGGGTGTGGAATAGGAGATGAAGCCTTAGAAATATTTTTGGGTTCCCTATGGCATTCCGTCACTGTATGTAGATCAGATCCATGGATGTGAAAACCTACCCCTTAGGAAGCTGGCGTTTGTCTGAAAGCCAGCATTCCTGTACCACTTGCTGCTGGTCCTTATCCTGCTGCATACTTGGCCTTGGGGCTGTTTGCTGATGCCTCTCTCCTTTCTCCTGCAGGCGTATCTCACAGACTTCCTTTGCCAGTTCGCTCAGCAGCCCTGTTACATAATGTTTTCATGCCACCTTAACGACAACGAGAGGCGGGTCCTACAGACTATTGGCATCTAAAGAGGAGTCTTCAGCCTGTGCCCCCCTCCTGGCCCAGCCACAGACCATCCTACGGCCCTCTCCGGCCTTGAGATGCACTTTGTCTCAGCCTGCAGTGGCTTCCGGCCCTTGGCCTCAACAGTGACACTGACACTCAGCCCTCGCTTCCCGGGGCTGGCATTTTAAAAGCTAAAGCAAAGAACATTTATCAAAGTCCTGTGAAGATACCCCAAATCTGGAACTGTCTTTCTCCCCAGCTCTGACCCCCTTCATTCCTGGCATCCTCTGTTGGCCAGACCAGAAACCTTGATACCCGGTGTGAGGGGTCCTGATTATTTTGCCCCACCTCAAGAGCACAGCAAGTTATTACCATTAGTATTCAGAAACACGCCTGTTTGCTTTCATAGGACGTCTGCTGTGTTCAGATAGGATCAGTCTGCTTTCTGCCCTCGGCCAGTGAAGCTCTGGGTTTTCAATAAGAACAGCTGGAGCAGCCACGTGCTAAGCCATTCCCAGGAACCTCACCCTCCTGCTTTCCTCAACACTAAGGTCCTCCTCTGTCAGAGGCTCCATCTTCCCATCCCTGCTTCACTGCATGACGGAGCCCCTCCCCCAGGCTGTTCCTGTATATACACGCATACACAAGCAAGCCAGACAGATGGCAGCCTCTCTCTCTCTCTCTGTCTCTCTCTCTCTCTCTGTCTCTCTCTCTCTTTAGAAAAAAAAAATCAGGAAAAGGATTTTTTATTTCTAAATCTGCCTGACCCATCTATATTTAATAGCCTCTTCTGCACATAACCACAGAGTCTGATATTCAGTTATCCCTGTCCCTCAGGAATCCTCTAAAGTGGTTGAGTTGTAGCCCTCGAATTTGCAACATGTATTTTTCTAGGACAGTAAAGCAATCTTTACAAATGAATTTAGTCTGCATACTCTGAGGTGTCTCAGCACCTACCTTCTGTTTCTTCCCTCCAGAAGTAAAGTAAAAACAGAAGAAAGCGTAGCATATTTTGGCATCCTGCTGTGATTTGGCAAGCAGCTCAGAAATCTTAGAGAACTGGTATTTTTCATCTAAATATGTTTAAAGAGTCGGGTGGCACAGCATGTGGACGGCCTGGGTTCAGTCCCCAGTACCACGGAGATAAGGGGCACCCCCAGTGTGTCCCCCGTGGGTGAGGAGCTGAGAATGGGTGAGGATTAAGAGCAGAGAAGTCGCCCCACGTTCCCTTTGTTTGGTGACACCCAGGTTTGGTGCTCCATTTTTAATAGCAGGAGCTTTTTCTTTGGGTGATACTCTGATAAAAAGGAAAGGGAATGTAGTGGTAACCTGAGCTCCACTTAAGCAGAAGGTGGCCGTGTAGCGTGTATAAGGCCTTTCCTGGCACCTAAAGACTCGGCAGCTTGTCATCAACTGCGCCACCAGATGTCCTTAGAGCCCAGCCTTGGGTTCAGAAGCACTAAAGTTTCCACTTTTATTTATAAGAGCCTAGGAAAGAGTGTAACTGTCGTCTGGCCGGCAGTGTGGAGACCATTGCCTCGGCCCTCGCTGCTTCCCCTGAAGTTGAAGTTCCTGATCAAGAGGAATGATAACAAACCTGCCCAGTAGTTCCTCATCAAGAGGATTGATGACAAACCTGCCCAGTAGTGCCCAGAAAGCCACAGTAGGAACTTTGGAACCTCATTCCATAGTTGACTTCAAAGCCAACTAGATTTGGTGCTAAAAACAGTAGATCATTCCACATGATTAAGTTGTCTCATGGTTTTGACACATTAGATTGGTACCAGGTTAGCAACACTGGCCTGCTGAATTTGAGGAAGCTTGGAGACCCCAGTTCATATACCGACAGTGATGTGGGTTCATTCTAAGCCTGCACGTTAGGACAGTTCCCGATGGGTAGTGACAAGATGTGTCCAAAGGGCCTATCCTGTTGACATGCTTCACGTTTGGTAGGAGGGCACAGCTCCAGGCTTTAGGAAAGCTTGAAAAACAGGTTCCTATGAAGCCATCCCAGCCAACATACATAACTGATTGGAAGTGGGGGGGTTTATGCACTTTGATGGACAGATGCTTGTGTTTTCAGAGCATTTAACTTCTGCAACACAGTGAAACCTCCCATCCTGCTGAGAGACTGTTCCTAAGAACAAAGACAAAGTTCTGTTGGTGTGACAAAGTTGAACTCTAGCTTGTATTCTGTCTCCTACAAAAGCCAACATCATTTGGGAAAGGGGCAAGGCGGACGTTGGAAGACCAAGAAAAGCTCGTGAGAGGTGTGGGCTCCCTCGGTGATGGGTCTCCTGGTGGTCACTGGAAAGCTAAGAAGCAGGTAAGATGCCAAGAAAGGGAGTTGTTCCACAATTCCCTAAGAAGCACGAGCCGATAGCAGATGGCTCAGAGGCGGATGAGAGTCAGCAGGGAGGGCATCAGCTGGGGCCAGGGTGGCCACTGTGAGAGGAGAGCTAAAGCAATAGACGAATGGACGCAAGCATCAGCTCTGCTAGCCGTTCTTAGTACCCCAGAGAAGTGAGCACTGACTAGCTACCAGTCAACCCTTTGTGGGAGGTCTGGGGTGGGTCTTTACTATGGAGATAAGTGGTTTTATTTATGCCAAGAAGTTTGAAGCCATTTGCTGAAGCTGACCTAAACAAGGAAAGAATGCTCATCAAATTTTAGATGACAGGAAACTCCTCGGAAGGGTGACATTTAAGATCCAAGTAGATCAAGTCATAAGAAAAGGAGATTGGCAACAGTATCTATCCGGAAGACTGAAGATTTGGAGGACTGTGTACCTCATTAAAAGTACTGAGTGTTAGGCCAGAAACCTCCAGGGTGGGCCCAGGTCTAGGAAACTGCAGATTCTCCTCCGCCTCTGTCCCTCTCAGTGAGCCTGACCAGTGACAGTACTCTGAAAGGACAACCAAGGCCTGAGCTGTTCAGGTGAAGCGGTGACAGGGCTGGGAAGGCTGGGCTCAGGGCAGCGAGTGCTTCAGCTCCTTGTGGGTTTGTTCATGGACAAGTGCATGGCTGCCCAGCCCAGCGGGCAGCCAGCTATGTCTGAGCACAGAATAAAAATGCATTTCTGGCTCTTCTGGCTCCTGTCAGTTTCCGTGACTATTAAGCTTCTGTCAGATACAGCAGAAGGCCAGTGCCTTACTTTTTTTATTCAAGAAGCTAGTCCAGGGCTCCATGGTGGTGCCCACCTTAAATCCCAGCACTTAAGAGACAGGCAAACCTGAGTCTAAGGTCAGCCTGGCCTACATAGCAAGTTCTGGACCCGAAAGGCCTTGTCTTAGAGTGGGGTAGGGGGAGCTGATTATGAGATCAGAAATCAATAACAAATGAGACAAGAGCTATAGGAAAAATGGGTACTGCGTACTGTCACCTCCACCCCCAAAGAAAGACTGGCCTAGCAGTAATGGGATTGAAGCCGTGTCAATGGCCTGAAGAAGGTGACCCTTCAATAAAGCGTCCTGCTAAAATGTGAGCACTGAAATGCTAAGCTGTTGTGTCTCTGGATGACCTCACACCTCCTAACCTTGCAAAGCAGAGCCTTTTCTTGAACCCTTTCTAGATCGAGGCGAGCAGACACTGAATGTTGCCTGCTAGTCTAAGAGATTACTGTCCACGAAGCCTGTACTTCGGATAGTTACTCTTACCTCTCCTGTGTGTTAGCCAGTCAGACAAAGGTAGGTAGGATTTTAGAGGAGTGGGAGGTGACTATTTAAGATGATTGTCATGAAATAATTGTATTTGGAGAGCTTTTTTATAAGTACAGTAAAAATGTTAGAATGAACTGGGCATGGTAACGCACTCCTGTAATACACACCTGTGATACTAGTGCTGTGGAGGGCGAAGCGGGCAGAACGCTCTAAGTTCAGGCCACAGGGCTGAGTGAGTCCATGTCTCAAAAAAAAAAAAAAAAAGATGGAGCCTGAAGAATAGTGCACTGGTAAAGCACTCAGTTAACATTCACAAGGAGGAAAGTCCAGGGTTCTAGTCCCTGCATCAGCACCAGCTAGAGAAAAACAAGGCCTGCTTCCTCTAGAGAAAGACTCCACCTAAGAGAAACTAAAAGTGGTTTGGAGCCTGCGCTGCAGTGGGAGGCAATGGAAGGTAGGAATGCCATCTGGCAGCCAATCGGGTGCAGGAGCAGGACCAGGTAAGAAGAGGCGAGTGGGTGAAGTCCCGGGAAGACCTGGTGACCCCTGCGGGACAGGGTCCCCAAAGGACACTGTTTTCACAGTGTTACCGGGTCCTCTGCATCAGAGGGGTCAAGCATTCTCTTGGTAGTCATATGGCCAAAGCCCCACTCATACAGATTGACCCTAGATCTCTGCTTTGTGAAGATTCCAGTCGCACGCAGCCAAAAGTACATGTTAATAAAATTACAAAATCAGTGACCCGTTTGCCTTTCTGTGAGGATAACGCGCAGGTTAGCACCAGCCAGCTAATGATCTCATTTTCTTTTGGTTTTGTTGTAGATGATTACAAAAGGTCTCTCATGCCTGTGTGGCAAGCATGCAGTGAGAAAGAAAAGAGTAAGCCACGGGCCTGACTAGAAGGCCCAGGAAGCCCTTCAAGTCTTGGCAGACCAGTATAGCTGGAAAGGGGGCTGAGGCAGAATGCTATCCTGTAAACCTTGGTTTCCCTGTCTGTAAAATGGGGGACTGACTCACTGGACTGTGAGGAGAGTCCTATCCTAGCCCACACCACAGAGGGGGAGCTAGCTGTATCTGGCTCGACTTGCCTGGTTGGATTTGACTGTGACTCAGTTCAGCCTCACAGATGCCAGTGCTGCTGCTAAGTCAAGGCTTCATGAGCCATTGGGAGGGCAGCTCTGTAGACCGGCCCCAGCTCCCACCTACCACCCACTACGCAATTTTCCTGTGGTTATTGGTGACAAATTATTGTTGTATTGGTTCGCTTTCGCTTTTTCTCCCCACCTCTCATTATCAGAACATAATTAAATTCTTTGTAATTCATCACCTTAGTCGGTTTTGAAAGGTGGAAAACAACTGCTTGAGGATACCTATACTTCTAGATGCAAAGAGGAAAAAGGTCAGCTGAAATCCAGCCCAGAGCCTGGAGGATAAAAGGAGGGGCCTAGACTCCCACAGTAGGAGGTCCCTGGGACCTGAGTCGGGACCTAGTGACAGACTGGGAGAAGGCTGCAGGGAATACCTGAAGAGTACTGTACCTAGGATGTGTACACAGGCCAGAACTTACTGCATATTGTAAGCATGTGTTAAAACCAGAGGAAACAGGCCTGGAGCGCTTACCCCAGAGTTTGGCACTAAATTCCCCCACTAGGTGGTAGGATAGACTCAGTCTGATCCGTTTCAATTAAAAAAAATATATGTGTGTGTGTGTGTGTGTGTGTGTGTGTGTGTGTGTGTGTGTGTATGTATATGTGTGTGTATATATATATATATATACACACACACACATATTTTTCTTCAACCAGGTGGTGGTGTTCATACCTTTAATCCCAGCATTTAGGAGACAGAAGCAGGCCGGGCGTTGGTGGCGCACGCCTTTAATCCCAGCACTTGGGAGGCAGAGGCAGGCGGATTTCTGAGTTTGAGGCCTGCCTGGTCTACAGAGTGAGTTCCAGGACAGCCACGCTACACAGAGAAACCCTGTCTCGAAAAACAAAAACAAAAACAAAAACAAAAAAAAAGGAGACAGAAGCAGGCAGGCAGGCAGGCTAACCTCTGACTTCAAGGCCAGCCTGGTCTATATAGTGAGTTCCAGGACAGTTAATGGTACACAGAAAACTCTTCCAAAAAGAAAAAAATTATTTTTACATCTGACTTTGTGGTCGAGCAGATTCTTAACTCTCATTTCTCCTCCTGCCTGACCAGAAGGTTAGCTAGCAACTGCAGAGAAGTCAGACCAGTGACGGTGCACCTTTGCATTACCTTAAGCCCTCTCCAGAGCACAGAAAGACAGGGTGGAGTTCCCACAAGACTGAAGCAAGACCAGAGGGCTCAGGTGGCTTTGAGCTGGCAGTCAGGGAGTGGCAGAGCAGGACACTTAGTTTGTGCTTCACAGCGTGGGCTCTGGAACCAGGCTAGATTTTTAGTCTTTTTCAGGACCACATGCCTGCTTTGGTAATTTTGGGCACTCTATTTAAATCTATCTACATTTCCAAATCCATAGAATAGGTATGTTGGTATCTGTATCATAGGGAACTGTTAAGAATTAAAGCCCGTACAATACAAAGCACTTTGAAGTAAGGCTTAGATTTAGCTTGTTAGTATGACCTCGAATCTAAAGGAATTATCACCTAAACGTGTTAAAGTTCCTGTGCATCGGAATTCAACAGTTCCCATCTGTGCTGGGACGGCTGCGAACGAACCCCAGCTGGAGTGCTGAGTTTTGAGACAAGGCTCTGGCCCCAAGCTCTTCCCAGGAGAGGGGACAGACAGGAGAGCTGTAAACAGCCTCCGCCACTCACTCTCAGATCTCAAAATAACTCGTCTGCCCCCACCCTGCCCAGCTGGCAGAGCTGCAGGCTGAGTAAGTGCCATTTAAAGATAACCTGGCACTCTCCATACGCCCCACTGCCTGGGCCGGCTCCTGAGACCAGGCCAGACCGCTCCTTCCACGCACACTAGTTCATGTACTGCTTCACCCTTCATCCTGGAGTCTACGCTGCAGAGGCTTTGCTCAGATTGCTGAGAACACTGCAGACAAGCAGGAGCCTGGCATTCTGAGGGGTAGTCCTAGAAGACATTATAAAGTCTCTTGAGGAAGAATATCCCTTTCTATCATGGCTAGGTGGCAGGGTGACACCCTACCCTGGTCAATACCTTTGCCCTCCCCTCAAAGGTGCCTACTACTACAAGAACAAATATAAAGAACACCGTCTTTTGCAAGTCTTAACTCCCATTCCTCAATCTTCGATCCATGACCCTCTCAGGACTCGGGTCCACTGTGGAAATATAACACATGCTAACTATTCATTTCTGGCCTTTAGCATCCCCTGCCAAGACCTGCCAGTTGGGAAGTAGTGGGTCATGTGCTTCTGCCAGCACTCAGAAGCCTGAGGCACGAGGATTAGGAGTTTTGAGGCAAGGCCACCCTTTGTCCATGCCTGTGTACACGTTCGTACGTGAGTGTCCCAACCTGCATGGGCACCTAGCACTGAATCCTTCTAATCCTCTATCCTAGAATTTTCCAAACAGAAAACCACGGATGTAGCTGGGCATGGTAGTTCCTGCCTTTAATCCCAGCACTTGGGAGGCAGAGGCAGCTGGATCTCTGAGTTCGAGGCCAGCCCTCAAGCTCCAGGCCAGCCAGGGCTACACGTGAGACTGTTTCAAAAGGGGGGAAGGGGGAGAATTGGGCCAGTGAGGTGGATCAGCTGAAAAATGCAATTATTGCCAAGCCTAAAGACCTGAGTTAAATCCCTCGAACCTACATGTTGGGAGGAGAAAACCAATTCTTACAATTTATCCTCTTACCTAATGTCACACAAATAAAAGTAAGTTTTTTGTTTTTTAAAAACAAGGTACCGGGGCTGGAGAGAAGGCTCAGTGGTTAAGAGCACTGACTGCTCTTTCAGAGGTCCTGAGTTCAATTCCCACCAACCACATGGTGGCTCACAACCATCTGTAATGGGATCTGATTCCCTCTTCTGGTGTGTCTGAAGACAACTATAGTGTACTCATATAAGTAAAATAAATAAGTAAATCTTTAAAAAAACAAACAAGATACTGAATAATGCAGAGACAGGTGAGATGGATCTAAAGCACACACACACACACACAGAGCAGAGCAGAGTCAACTTTGAACAGGAGGGACAGGACAGCCCCTTGCTGAGCACCTAGTGCCCGAGCTTGGTGACAGTAGCCTTGCTTTCATGGAGCTCATGATAGAGGAAGGACAGCCGTGGGCGGGCAGACACAGGTGGTACTGAGTCAAGGCGTGTCCCCGGCAGTAGTATTTACAACTGTCCGGCTGGGGTGTGCACTCCTGCCAGCCTCTCTGTGGCTGGCAGCTTCCGGTGGCAGGAGCGCCTCTCTTGTTCCCTCTCTCTGGAAGTATGTGGCACCACCTACAAGACCCAGTGTACGGCTACCCTTCCGTGGTTTCCTTTCCCTAACTCACTGGCATTCGGCTTCGCTGCCCACGGCCTCTGGTTCCCTCACCCTGAACCCCGTGAGCATGTGCCGTCAGCACAATCTTCAGCGGAAAGTAAAGATCCACCTATGTAGAACCCATGGGCCCTCCCGTTCTCTTTACCACTGGCTCTTTTACCTTAAACCTTTAACATTTGAGTTATATAGTCTGTGATGGAAAAGGAATGGTAAAAATATTTACCAGCATGGCTTAGCTAGGGGAGTTGTGCAAAGAATCTGAGAGGTAGATGCCCACGTGTTAGAGAGCCTTGTGGAGTGGGCTCCAAAGATGACTCAGCAGTTGAGAGCAGCGGGTGCTCTTGCTGAAGAAAGACACCCAGGGGTTCCCAGCGCCGTGGCTAGCTGCGGACTATCAGATACTCTTGAGGGCAGCAGGCATGCATGTAGCGCACATACGCACATGCAGGCAAATACTCAGACACATAAAATATTTTTTTAAGTGTCCACGGAAGGAGACTAAGGTAGCCATTACTCTGCCTCAGTTGATTGGTGGTCCTGGCCAGGGTGGAGCATGCAGGGTGGAGCATGACTGCTGGCGTTCTGTAACGACCTGTCTGGCAGCAGGGAACAAACACTTAGATACTTTTGCTCCCTCTTTAGCTGCCAGGTTATTGAAAAAATGGACCCCAAGAAATTAAAATTTCCCCAGGAACTTCCAACTGGGTGAGGAATTGGTGAAGGCCCAGGGGCATCCAGAGGAGGAACTTGTCCCCTGGAGGAAGATTGACAGTTTGTCAGGAACCTTGCAGGAGACACTAGGAGCTAAGATACTGATGGGCAGGGAGGGAGTCATATCTTGCCTGGACTGCTTAGTTAGGCAAATATCCTACTCTCTATTTAAACTTCACCCTTACTTGAGCTAGACTAGGACCTGTGTGCAGAGAAGAGACCCCTCTGGGGGTTAGAAGCACCCTTTCACACATTCATAGCAGTAGCAAAATTGCAATTATGAAGTAGCAACAAAAATAATGTTATGGTTGGGGGGGGGGGTTCACCACAGCTTGAGGAACTGTGTTGAAAGGTTGCCATGGCAGGAAGGCTGAGACCCACTGGATGAGGGCATGGAAAGGAATCCTGGATCCCCTGTCCTTCTTTCCAGTGTGACCATATTGGATACATTTCCTTGTACCATCTTTCACTATTGATTTGGTTATTTTAATTGTCGTATTGAGGGTGAGTGAGGCCAGGGGCCCTGTATCAGCTCCACATGAGTTGTAAAGATGCATTGACTTTCTACCTTGAGGCTTTCCAGCTGTAACTGTTGACTCTGATAGCTTATGTGGTATTTTTGCAGGCTTGCTCCCTGAAGAAAAAGAGTTTCCACAGTAAAGTGTTTAACTCGCTGTGTCTCAAGTGGCCAGGGCCACCCCTACCGGTGAGGAGTGAGGCTATAGTTGGAGCTGTCCATTCAGAGGGAGAAGGGGCCATCTCAGGGAGCCAGTGCAGCTGCCAGGGCGCAGGCCTGTGGGCACCGATGGGGACAAAGCTTCTCTGAACTTCCTCTCAATGGACGCCTGTTTCTAGGAATGGGGGAAGGGTGACGCTGTCCCATCCTCCCCCTGCAGGACGTCCAAGACTGGACACCAGAGCAGAGGAGGTCCCACACAGGGAAGGTGTGGCCCTGCCCCTCCAGAGTTGGCCCATGAGCTGGTCATTAGGAGGTGGCACCAGGATCAGTGTTTCTGGGGTCTGGGATAATGATTGGTCTCAGGAGAGGGGCGGGTACTGCCAGGCCTCCCTGACCGCAGTGCCCAGCTGTTGGCTGTGCCCTTAAGGGCTCAGACTGTAGGAGTCACCGCACTGTCGTGGACAGGGAGAGCAGGGCTGTGCCTTGGGGTGAGGGGTACCAGGCTGGTGCTGAGGCTGGGTGGGCGTCGCTGATGGGCAGACCCCTGGGCGGGGCCCAAGCAGAGTTACTGCAGGCGGGGCGTTAGTCCCGCCCCAAGAAGGCGGGAGTGGAGCCAGAGCCTGGCCGCGGGCTGGGCTGGGCTGTGCTGCAGCTCCCGCCGGCCGGCTTCGTCCAGCTTTGTCCTGCGGCCCCTTTTCCAGGCCGTCCTGGCCGCGCCCAGCCCCCTCTCGCCATGCCGCCCGCGGGGCCCCGCGGGACCGCGCCGCTCGCTGCCGTCGTCCTGCTGGTGCTTGGGGCTCCTCTGGGTAAGGGATGGGGAGCGACACGAAATGGGTGGGATGAGGCGGGATCAGAGAGAGGTTAAAGGGACCAGCCGTGTCCTCAAAGGCTATCCTCCGGCTGTCCATGCGCCCCAGATGCTTGCGGTTGTTCCTGGAGCAGGAGGAAAGGGCGCTGAGAGGTCAGGCAGTGGGAACCTGACCCCCAGGCGCGGGCTTCAGCTTCAGGGAGAGAGGGGCTTCTGGGACTTATTGCTGAGCCCGGTAGGGTAGAAACAAAAGTGAGCTTTCAGCTTCCCAAGGTAGTGGGGCTGAGGGTGGCCAGAATTGAACTGGACTGGTGTCCGCCGGGCACCCCCACCCCTGCCCGCAGCGCTGGCGAGTGAAGACTGCTTGTGGTATCTGGACCGGAATGGCTCCTGGCATCCGGGCTTTGACTGCGAGTTCTTCACCTTCTGCTGCGGGACCTGCTACCAGCGGTACTGCTGCAGGGACCTGACCTTACTCATCACCGAGAGACAGCAGAAACACTGCCTGGCCTTCAGGTGGGCTGCAGACTCCCACTCCACCCCCTCTCCAGAGGCCTCCTGCTGGCTCCAGTGCCCACCTCCACATTCTTAACTGAGGGAGTCACCAGGACTCCAAATGGTGACAGAGCTGGGTGGTTGGTGTTAGTTACCATGGGCTTGCCTGGGCTGTTTCCAGGGGCTTTCTGGATCCTGACAAGTCTGGGGAGGCAGTATGCTGAGTAAACACTCAAACTGCAGAGTGGCTTGGTAGACGCTCTGGTGAGAGGGTGGCATGACTTGGGTTTTGTTCCCAGACTGGTCTCTTACTCGCACTGTGATCCAGCTAAGACACTTGCCCTCTATAGATCATTGTTACCTTTTTAAATAATATGGAAGTTGCTAGCCAGGCCCAGTGGCTCACACCTGTAATCCCAGCACTTAGAATGTTGAGGCAGGAAGATCATCACTAAACGAGTTCCAGACCAGTCTGGGCTAGAAAGTGAGACTATCTCAAAAACGACAAAGGACAACACCACCAAAAAAGAAAAAAAAAAAAAAAAAAAAGAAAGAAAGAAAAGAAAAAGAAAGGAAGGAAGGAATGAAGAAAGAAAGAAAGAAAGAAAGAAAGAAAGAAAGAAACAGAGTTGACAAAATTAAAGGTTTTGCTAATTCTTCCCCCATCCAGCCCAGCTGTGAGGGTAGGTCCTCAAACACGCCAATATGCTACTATTAAGCTATATTCCTAACTCCCAAATTAGTGCTTTCAAACTTTCTTTTTCTTTGAGACAGGGTTTCTCTGTGTAGTTCCGGCTGTCCTGGAACTCGCTCTGTAGACCAGGCTGGCCTCGAACTCAGAAATGCACCTGCCTCTGCCTCCCAAGTGCTGGGATTAAAGGTGTGCGCCACCACTGCCCAGCATTTTCAAACTTCTTACAGGGAACTGCAAACATATAAAACTGATATAAAGGGATTGCAAGTTCTTGTAAGATTTGATGATAATGGCTCTACATTATTTCAAAGGCGCCATTGAGGCCAACATACTTTAAACCTAACCAATTAAATGGTAGATGGTAAAAGCAGGGGTAGGTGGGCACACTACAAATCCCAGCATGCCTCATACTAGCTATCCAGGACAGCATAGCCTCCTGGGAAGTAGAGGTCTCTTAGAGCTACTAAACAGGGTGGGCAGAATTAATCCCACAGGGAACCCCAAGACTTAGCATGCTGTGGCTCCCTGCTGGCCAAGAGTCGGAGCCAGCCCTGCGAGGAGTCCCTCTACGAGTGTTGGAAGGTGAGAGGACCTGTTTTTTGTCTAAAGTCCCAAGACCATAGCCGGCATCGCCTCTGCTGTAATTCTCTTTGTCGCCGTGGTTGCCACCACCATCTGCTGCTTCCTCTGTTCGTGTTGTTACCTATACCGACGGCGCCAGCAGCTCCAGAGCACATTCGAAGGTATGTATGCACAGAGTCAGGCAAGATGAGTCTGAGATGGGCTGGACTGATTCCTGTAACGGGCACCAAAGGGATCAAGGATTGGTGAACTCTGTAGTAGTGAGTGTTTCCGTATGCCTGAATCTCACTACCTGGAAATGTGTGCAAGGGAACCCTCGAGCATTAGACTGTGTCCAGGAATGTATGGGAACAAGTTATTGTGCCCTTGCATGTGCAAACATATGAACATTTAGTCATGCGCAGGAATGCATCCGTTGGTGGTAAGTGTGCATGTCTGTGGCTGAGGTGGGCCGTGTCGGAGTGAACATTAATTGGGCGTGTTCCAGTACTTTGGATGTGTGTGAGTGTTGCCTGTAACTGCCAAGCCTGGTGATGAACATGGGGATGACGACACCACGGAGGAGACCGGAGTGAGGGAGGACTGGAAGAGAACCCCCTTAGTGGCAGCTATGTTGGATTACAAGATACCAGCATCCGGAGCTGCCCGTTTTCTACCCAAGTGGGACTTCCCCAGGATAGACTGCCTCCTGAGGGCTCTCTAACCTGTTGGGGGAACAAACTTGGTCAACACGGACTGACCTGCTTAGCTTGATACATAGCTCTCTGCTCAACTCTGGGCAAACGGGCTTTGGGAGGCAACGGCCACCCAGCAAGCACCGTGCCAGGCAGTTGCCAGAGTGCTTACCTCGGTTTCCTGGATGGGAGGAGGTTTCTAGGGGAGCTAGGGATCTAAATGCTGATCCCTGTCCCTCTTCTAGGCCAGGAGATTCCTATGACGGGGATCCCAATGCAGCCGGTATACCAGTACCCTCCGGATCCCAAAGCTGGCCCTGCACCTCCACAGCCTGGTTTCATGTACCCACCTAGTGGTCCTGCTCCTCAGTATCCTCTCTACCCAGCTGGGCCCCCAATCTACAACCCTGCAGGTAGGTGCCCAACCTGGAATCCTTGTTCCTTCTTGCTGCAGGACCTCCCTTAACTCTTTCCCTGGTAGAATACCTTTCCCCGGCTCCTTCCATGTTTCCTTGGAAACTTCTAGGCATTTCTTCCCGTGGAACCTGTGCACCATGAAGTGTGTGTGGGGGGGAGTACTTCCTGTCTTCCTGTGACCCACTGACCCTCATCCTGTCTCCTTGGTTTTCAGCTCCTCCCCCTTATATGCCACCACAGCCCTCTTACCCAGGAGCCTGAGGAGACAGCAGTGGCTCTGCTGTCCCTTCCATGATGCCGTTTTTTTTGGGAGAGTCCCCATCCCGTACCTGCATCTAGCCCTGAGAGTGGGCATCGGTTTTCTAGTCACCAGGCGCGCCAGGTCAAGCCAAGCCTTGGGCCCTGCTGAGGACGGAGCCCCAGAGAAGTGGAACACGAGCTGAGCTGGAACCAGGCCGTGGGCGAGGGGTGGGTCGGGAGGGCTTGGCATTCATGAGCTATTTTTACTGGGAGACTGAGAGCCTAGGTCACGGTCTCTGCTCTCAAGTAGTCCCTCTGCTCCCAGGACCCCAAGGTGGGGCCCCTCCTATTTGCCCAGTTTGGGCTGAGGTGGAGACAAGGGGTGGGGCAGGGGGGGAGGGGGGCTCTATCAACAGCTGGCCACAGCCCTTCCCCCTGGATGCCCAATTGGCCGGAGCTCAGGCCTCCTGGATTAAAGCTGTAATGATATAACTCGTCAGTGGAATCATTGGCCCCTTCTCTTAACCCTGCCTTCTGCTGAACCCAGACTACTGCCTGCCCCACATTCCACAGCCGGGGAGGAGGGCAGCACCACTGGGAGAGGAGCGGCTGCCATCAGCCCCACCCCAGGGCAGAACCCCTGAGCAGCTCTGGACTGTTTTCCAATGCTGTTGAGCAGATTTGTGGCAGCTAGAAAGAGGGTGCTTACAGGCTTTTCAGAGCCAGGCCTCTGAGACGTCCAAGGCCTTACCGACTACGTAAAGGCACCTCTCCATCCAAGAACACTTAAATTCAAATCTGGGTCGCTTCACTGTCTGACCTTGGGCATGCATGCTTCTGAGTGTCTTCATGCACAGAATGGAGATAACAGTTGTCAGGAGGATGGTATATAATGGAATTGAAACTTCCTTCCTGATCAGAGGCCATGCCCAGGACCCAGAGCCGGGTGCGGAGATGTGGTGTAAGGCGCTCATGTCAACTGCTTGATCCTCATGGGATGCTAAGGTGTCAGGTCCTACAGGCCAGTGTCCTGGTCCACGGAAGCTTGGTGTAAGGTCTGTGAAAGGCTACCTAGGGGCCGGGCGTGGTGGCGCACGCCTGTAATCCCAGCACTTGGGAGGCAGAGGCAGGCGGATTTCTGAGTTCGAGGCCAGCCTGGTCTACAGAGTGAGTTC
>BDUI01000019.1:921494-942454 GCA_002335545.1 Apodemus speciosus
AAATCTTTAAAAAAAAAAAAAAAAAGAACAAGAGAGGAGCTGGAGAGAAGGCTCAGAGATTAAGAGCATTGGCTGCTCTTCCAGAGGACCCGGGTTCAATTCCCAGGAACCACATGGCAGCTCACAACTGTCTGTAACCCCAGTTCCAGGAGACCCAACACCCTCACACAGACATGAATTCAGGCAATTCAACAATGTACCTAAAATAAATAAATCTTTAACAAGTAAAAACAAAACAAAAAACCAACAGAATGGCCAGACAGTGGTGGCACATACCTTTAATCCCAGCACTCGGGAAGCAGAGGCAGGTGGATCTCTGTGAGTTCAAGGTCAGCCTGGTCTACAGGGGGAGTTCCAAGACAGCCAGGGCTTCACAGAGAAACCCTGTCTCAAAGACAAAACAAAACAAAACAAAAACCAAAGCATATGCCCTAGACTCAGCACTGGGAGGTCCTAGGCTGCCCCACCAAAGCTGATAGCATTGCTGTGAGGCAGATGCTCAGTGGTGATGGCTTTTCTGTGGTCTGACTAGGAAGCAAAAGAGCTCCTGAGCTGAGACCTGAAGACAGCAGTCAGGGGTGCTGCAGCCAAAAGGAGGGGTGCAACCTAGCAAAGGTCCTGGTGAAGGCAGGAGTGAGTGAAACTCGAAAATAGATGGGGACAGGAGAAAAAAAGGCCTTTCAGTGGGAAGAGAGAGAGAGAGGGTTTGCATCCAGGGTGCTGATAGGGTTTTCAAGCATCTTCCCTGTTGCATTCATGTTGCTCTGTGAAATGTGGGCTAGGTCATCTGCTTAGGGTGAAAAGAGAGATGGTTGGTAGAGCACGGCTGCCTTCTGAAATAACGTTCCGGGAGAGAGGGGGTCATGGCCAGATGTCCTGGGCAGCTCTGAGGAGAAGCTGAGGACCTGGGCTTTCTTTGTTGTTGTTGTTGTTGTTGTTGTTGTTGTTGTTGTTGTTGTTTTTCGAGACAGAGTTTCTCTGTGTAGCCCTGGCTGTCCTGGAACTCACTCTGCAGACCAGGCTGACCTCGAACTCAGAAATCCGCCTGCCTCTGCCTCCCAAGTGCTGGGATTACAGACGTGCGCCACCACCGCCCGGCAGGACCTGGGCTTTCAACTCACCAAGGCGCCAGTATGGATGGCCAAGACTGGAGGTTTGGATGTGGCTTAAAGACACTGACAGTCCCACCACACCGAGGACATAACAGATTGGAGAACATTAAATCCGAGAGCTAAGAACAATGTTTAGAATGACTTAAAAAGCAGACATACGCTAAGGAGGAAACTAAACCAAGAGAGTCTCGAAAACTTAGGGGAAGAGACACTGGAGCAAGCAAGGAGAAGGGGGAGGAGGCRTGAACTGGAAATCCCCTTCTTTTTCTTTCTTTTATTTATTTACTTTTTAAAAAATATGCATTGGTGTATTTTTGTCTGTGTGAGGGTATTAAATCTTGGGATTACAGACAGGTGTGAGCTGCCGTGTGGATGCTAGGATTTGAACCCAAGTTCTCTAGAAAAGTAGTCAGTGCTCTTAAATGTTGAACCATCTCTCCAGCCCCATACTTGTGGGTTTTCCCCCTACTACATAGCTCTGGTTGTCAAAGAACTTGCTTTATGGACCAGGCTGGCCTTGAACTCACAGAGATCCACTTGCTTCTGCCACTATGCCCAGCTAGAAGATACTGTTCAACTCTTCGTGGTTTGGAAAGCTAGAGAGTCCGGAGCAAGAGAACCTAACCTGAGCTTTAGGGACGTGTCCGACTCTTAGAAGACTGGGTTAGGTGAAGGATGCAGAATATATCCAAAGGACATGGCTGTACCCTGGCTGTCCTCAAAGATGGGCTCGTCTGGAAATGACCACAATGGCTATCTGCCAAGCACCCGTTATTTGCAAAGCATGATGTTAGACAACCTCTACTTTTTTTAATTTCATCTTCATAAAAACTCTCTGAATCAGTCGCCTCATCCCTTGAAGTAAGTTAAGTGTTTTTGAATCATAAATTCTACATTTAGACACACACCACACAGAAAGGAATTCATGGGTGGGAGAAGCATACTCTTACTTAGCGTCGTGGTTTGTAACAGCCCCAGACTGGAGACAGCCCATGTTTCCACTCACAGGGAGATGGAATAAATGCATTGTGATATACTCATGCTGTAGAATATTGCACAGGATGGAGGTATAAAAATGTGGTGGCACATGTCTTTAATCCCAGCACTCTGAAGGCAGAGGCAGGCACATCTCTGAGTTTGAGGCCAGCCTGGTCTACAGAGCAAGTTCCAGAACAGCTAGGGTTTCACAGAGAAATCCTGTCTTCGAAAACAAAAAACAAAAAACAAACAAACAACAACAACAAAACYAAACCCAAACTCAAACCAAACCAAACCAAATGATATGGACGACACCACTGTTGATTTTACTGACAGTGGAGTGAAAGACTCCAGAGAATTCTTCCCGTAGGAGTCCATAAACACAGACAAAGCCAACCTCGAGAGGAAGCTTGGGTGGGTGCTGTGGTGCTGTCGAGCTGATGTTCAGTGTCCTGATCACTCTGGTCGGTCACCCACCTCTGTCTACCCTTCTGCACTGCACACTTCTGCACGGCTTTTATGTTGTTATAAAACATGTATGGGGGAAGGCCCACTTTGCGAAGTACAAATGCAATACAGAAAAGAATAAAGACAGAAGAAGGCAATGCTTATATGTATGTTAAGAGCTTGTCTGCGGCCACACAGTGCCTGGCGTCAACAGGGAAGTCGCCGTGTCTCCTGACTTGGAAATCTGTGCAGGTCCCATCTCTGAGGTGTCAGTTGGGTACTGGGAAGGAACTGTGACTCCCCCATGCCTGAGCATGGGTGGCCTTGAGGACAGACAGATGCATACGAAACAGAAAGTCTACTGGGCTTTGAAGCATCGCTGGCACTGGCTATAGTCTGGTGACAGCTTACAAGCCAGATTTCGCGTCTGGAAGTGTTTTCCTATTTTCTCTACCTCTCCCAGGGAGCACTGAGCATTCTTCTGGCGACCTAGGCCTTGACCTCTGACTATCGTGCAGCCTCCTAACATTCTCCCTGCTTCAGTCCAGCCTATATATGGCTGCCCGCGCTGTCTTCCCAGCTCACGCTGTGCACGTGCGTCAATGCATCAGAGAACAGCTTCGCCACCCCTCCCCACACCTGGCAATCCGGCTGCATCACTGCTGTCTCCTTCGCTTTCCCTCCATGCGGAGGTGAGACTCTGCCTGGCAGGTGGACCAGTCAGCTACCACGAGCTGTCTCTTCCTTACCGCTTTCCCAGTGTCACCAAAGTGTTTCCTTCTGCTGATTTATTCCCAAAAGCAGACGGATAGGCAACAATGTCCCTGTCTCATAAAAGTCCTCCCTGATGCCACATTTACCTTGGCTCTCTTGATCGTGTTAGAGTTGCACACACGTGCGCACGTGCGCTCACACACACATACACGCACACACTTCTTACATTCTTTCTTGAATCTGTATACACTGTTGAGTCTACTCTTCACACTACAGAGCAATAACTCCATTATTCGAGTGGCTTCCATGTTCCAGGCACGGTGACTGATTCCCCGCCTTCTTATTGTTAAACCTCTTCGCAATAAGGACAAGGTGAAGAGCAGAGAGCTCTTTTCCCTGTCTCCTTTTTCCTACTTGCTTCTACGAGACCCCTAGGTTCCCCCTGTCCCGGTCTATTAGCTCCCTCTCCTCTACCAACACCCAAATGTCTGCTCTTCCCCACCCACACCCACTCCCTAAGTGATCCCTTCTAGACTCATGGTTTTAAGTATTATTTGAGGGGTGAAAAGACGTCTCAGCAGTTAGGAGCACCTGCGGCTCTCGCAGAGAGCAGCTCCCAGCACCCAGCACCCAGCACCCAGCTCACAATCACTCATTGCTTCAGTTTCAGAGAATCTAACGCCTTCTTCCGACTCCTGTGGGTACCAGGCACACACACAGCGCACAAACATAAAACAAATACATTGAAAAAATGCTTTTGTTTTGTTTTGGGCTTGTTTTTCAAGACGTGGTTTCTCTGTGTATCCCTGGCTGTCCTGGAACTGGCTTTTTAGCCTCTGTCTCTCAAGTGCTGGGATTATGTATGCTGTGTGTGTGTGTGTGTGTGTGTGTGTGTGTGTGTGTGTGTGTGTGTGTGAATTTGTGTATGTGTGTGAATTCATGTGTGTATGTGTGTGAATGTGTGTGTATGTGTATGAATGCATGTGTATGTGTGTGAATGTGTGTGTATGAATGCATGTGTATGTGTGTGAATGTGTGTGTATGAATGCATGTGTATGTGTGTGTGAATGTGTGTGTGTGTGTGCGTGTGTGTGTGTGTATACAGTCTATCATGCTGGTTAGTTTTTGTTAGCTTGACACACAAGCTAGGGTTATCTTGGAAGAGGGAACCTCAATTGAAAAAAATATCTTCATGAGACTGGTCTGTGGGGTGATTTTCTTGACCAGTGATGGAGTGGAAGGGCCCAGCACACTGTAGGTAGTGCCGCCCCCGGGCGGGGGAGGGGGCGGGGGGAGCGGTCCAGGCTTGTATACGTGAGCAGGCGGAACAGGTCTGGGAAAGCGAGCCAGTGAGCAGCATCCCTCCACCGTGTCTGCTTCGGTTCCTGCCTCCGGGTGCCTGCCCTGCTTGAGCTTTCAGCTTGGCTTCTGTTAAGGATGGTCTGTGAACGGACTATGGTCCAGACGTGCAAACCAAATAAACCCTTTCCTCCCCGGGTTGCTTTTCGTCATGGTCTAAAGATCGTTGTCTCCAACAATAGAAAGCAAAGTACAATATCTATCCTGACCGTGAGAATGATTGTAATCTCTGTGGTGACAAGGACAATCTCTATGCTAGTCATTCTGTCCTAACGTTTAGAAAATGTCCAATGCATATTTGATACATCGATGATTTAGTAGACTCCTCTGTGTCCTTATAAGAATATAACATGACTTGTGAATTCTGTGTATAATGGAGTGAAGAGCCTAGGCTTAAAATGCGTGAGGCTCTGGGTGCTATCCCTCCTTAGCACTGAAAGAGAAGGGGTGGGGAGAGGGAGGCATGCGTAGTGGGCAGGGGATAGAGTGGGCTGAGGCAGACCAAAGGGAAGGCAAGAAACAAAGGTTCGCGAGCCTTCAGCGCCAGGTTTCCAACCCAGCACTCGTCGTCTTAGAGCCCTTTGCAGATTATTGAGCCTTACCATTCCCCTAGGACCAGGCACCTCAGTGCCATTTAACAGATGCTCTGGGGGTGGGGGGTACAGTAATTTGTCCAGATCGTGAATTTGTGTGTGTGTGTGAATTCATGTGTGTATGTGTGTGAATGTGTGTGTATGAATGGGAGTCCAGATCTGCTCGGACTCTGATGAGACTATTCCAACCACTAGATTCTCTACATTCAGTACCCACAGTGCCTCCTGGAGCCCTGCTGCAAGGCCAGCACAGTCAGGGGAGGAGGCAGGCGTCTGCATTCTGCCATCCCTGTCCCCTGCTCTGGAGTCGGGGCGAGAGTGGAACCTAGGGATCCTGAACAGGGAAGAGGTGAGGGTGGGGCGTGGAGCAGGAGGCCTTTCTATTCCTAGCTGTTTGTAAACAGTGTCCTGACGACCTGGCCTGGCCTCTGAAGTGGACCCCAGAGATAGCGGAAGCCAAAACTCCCAGAGCAGCCCTGCCTCTTCTGAGATCACGCTGGGACGGAACACGGCTGACAAGCAGAGTTCTCCACGCCTGAGCAGCCCCTCAGCTTTCTCTTTTCTGCCAATTTTCAGTCCCAGTAAGCTAGCACGGGTCCCTGGGCCCGGGGTGAGAAGGAGAGAAATAAGGTGGTTCTGTGACATCAGGTGACCTGACGACCCACAACCCTTGCCTCCTTCCCTAAATCACTTCCTTGCTTTTCTCCTTTCCCCTCACCCTCTTGTCATTACCTCACTCCTGCCGACAGAATGTTTTTAGCCTTGAGAGATTTTAAATGTCGTTTTGGCATCTGCACAGGTACAAAGCCTGAAGAATTTAGAGTGAAGAAAGTCTCTCTCCTGATGAACTAAACTCTCAATACTTGATCCTGTTTAATCCTCCAATTGCCCTTTGAGGCTGATTTTTTTTTTAATCATTCCTACTTGACAAGTAATGGAGCTGAAGAAGCTAAGCCAATGAGATGGTACTGACAATGCCCTTGGCATGCACACATGCTAAATAAGTCAATGTTCTCTCTCTCACCCAAGGTCCTCCGCTTCACTGGCACAGCAAGGGGCATAGCAGGGCCCACAGCTGGACCTAGCTGAGTCCAGGTGCCTATGGTTTTCTAGCTCCTGCCTGGCCTGGCTGCAGAGAAGCCCTGAACAGTGACTTATACCCTGGCTGTCAATCATATCTTTCTGCTGGTTATGCCTAGTGCAGTTCAATAAGCAAAATACAACCAATCATGACCTTACCCCATGAATCAGGATATTCCTGTTTATCTAACTTGGCAGGCACATGCATATCAGCTTCTTCTTCCCCTCTTCCGATATGCTTTATGGCCCTTCTTGTTTTGAGTACACACACACACACACACACACACACACACACGCTGTAAATCTCTCTCAGTACCTATCACTCAAGGCTTGCCTAGTCTGAGACAGCTGTGGACGTGCCGGCATGAGCGGACACCATAACTCCAGTCTCCTGGAGGAGGGAGAGGCTGGGAGGGCGGCACACAGGCTGGGTGAAAGCTTTGTCTTCCTCATTTTATCCAGGCCTGGGAACCACGAGGCCCCTGACGCCCTGATGCTTCCAACTCTCCATGTTGCTGCCGCTGCCTTTCTTGATCGGCAGCACGCAGACCGCTTTGAGAACACGCCGGGTTCCTCTCGTGCTTGCACTGCTTCATCCTTGCAAATCTTCCTCATTCCTGTCCGTCATTCAGCTGGCTTGCTCACTTCTCTTGTTTCCTATCGCACCAAGCTCTCAAGTCCTCAGACCTGCTGTCCCGAGAAGGGACAAGCATCAGAAGCCGTGCTGCTGATGGGATCCAGGTTTTTGTTTGGTTTTTGGGTTTTGGGTTTTTTGTTTGTTTGTTTGTTTGTTTTGGTTTGGTTTGGTTTGGTTTGGTTGTCTGTTTTTTTGTTTTTGTTTTTGTTTTTTGTTTTGTTTTGTTTTGTTTTTTGTTTTTTGTTTTTTTTTTTGAGGTAGGATTTCTCTGTGCATCTTTTTCTGTCCTGAAACCTCTCTGTAGACTAGGCTGGCCTTGGACTCACAGAGATCTGCCTGCCTCGACTTCCCAAGTGTGGGTATTAAAGGTGCCTCCATAGCCTGGTCACAAAATTCTTTATATATTATATATGCAACCAACAAAGGATTTAAAAACAACACGGGGCTAGCCTGCTCTAGGTATATGCTTGTGCCTGCCTGGTCACCAGGCCCCCATCACCTCTCCTGCCCTTTCTTCCCTGGCCTCCAGGGCTATTTTGAGTGTGTACCAGTTGGGGTTAATCTCCTTAATCGGTGAGCCGTGCTCCCAACTAACCCAGCTATCTGCGAAGGGCACTCTGAGGGTTGGTGCTGAGGCCTCAGAGATTCCCACGAAGGGAGCCAGAGGGGCCTGGAGTTGAGTGAGGACCTGGAGGAAGGGACTGCGGAGGCTAAGGGGCAGGCAGGGAGGCTGGCGACAGCAGTGAATTGCCTCAGAGTCTCAAGTTAACCTCCAGGGAAAACCTAAAAGAGTTTCCTCCACCCCCTAGACCAGCTGCCCTGGCCCCTGACCCCGGTTTCATGCAGGTGCTAATCCTGGGTCCCTGTCACCCTAGGGAGAAGGACAAGGGAGATAGGCTGAGGAGGTCACCCCCACCACCACCACTTGGGAAGGGAGGGAAGGGAAGGGAAGGGAAGGGAAGGGAAGGGAAGGGAAGGGNGGGAAGGGAAGGGAAGGGAAGGGAAGAGAAGGGAAGGGAAGGGAAGGGAGTTAGAGTTGACCTGTGGTGATCAGGTCCCTGAAACATGAGACAAGGATCGCTTCGCTCCACAGCTGGCTCACGCTCTGGTGAGGGCTCTGCCTTCCACCTGGGCTAAGGGAGAACTCCCAGAGGACCAGAGAGGAGCCTGGCTGCCAGACCCACCCCATTGACAGGCAGGGACGAAGCCCGCCTCCAGCCTTCCCTGAGTCTCCTGCTAACTAAAATTCATTTCGTAAGCGACTGGGAAATCTTGTACATGGAGGTCTTATGTAAGTATTTGCCTCCTGAATAATATACGCTGGTGAGGGAGACAGCCAGGAGAGCAGAATGCAAAGGAGGGGCGGGGGGATGTGGCCCCACAGCAGGGCAGATGTCCGCTGGCCCCGGGCTCAGTCTCCATCACCATGAACCGCACTGTGGGTCGGCAAGAGGAGAACTGTTTGCCGTGCAAACCCCTCAGAATGAGTTACATCTTTGGAACCCACAGTGCATGTAGAGAGCTGATACTTGGAAACTGTCCTGTGACTTCCACATGCGCGCCACGACCGCCACGCGCACCCCCTTCCCGAATGATAAATGTCCTTAAGGGTAGAGTGTCACGGTCTGGGAATGTTCAATCAAGGTGCCGGGCTTTGCCTAAGAATCAGGGATGACTACCTGGAGGTGGTGACCTGGAGGGGGTATGGGAGGAATATTTACGGAAACTATGCTAAAGAATCCAAAGGATCCCAGGAATATTCCAGCGCAGTGAGGGCGAGGTCCCCACCCTAACACTCCAGCCACAGTAAGTCTTAGAGTTTAACCTCCCAGGAGAAGTTGAATGGTCTTGTTTACCACTCAGTTCCTATTCAACTCTTTCTTGGTATGGTTAGTTTCAAACAGAAGAGGAGCGCACTGTAATGAGCACACACGTGGACCCTCACGCCCAACCTGTCATTTTAAAGCAAACCCCCTAATCCAACCAATTGTCCCAAGAATATTTTATTACTTATGACTAAAATCATGAACACTCTTTCAAAAGAATGTTCATAATGGCGCCATCCCATCCCCAGGAATCAGCTGGAGCTCGTTAAAACCGCCCCGTATCTTGCCCTAGCCCACAGCTGGTTTCGTAGTTAACGGAGTTCCTCCGAACGGGGGAGGCCAGCCAGACTGTCACAGCCGCTGTCCCTCGGACAACAGACAGCACCCTGGTCTCTCCATCTCTCTGGGGCTCTCACATGTAGCCGCCGTATGACCCTAATGGAACTCGGTTGGCGCAGAGCTGGTCTCGCACGCCGCACCAAGATGCCGCCATGTTCAGCGGCATGAGCCGGGGCACAGTGGCTCACGCCAGCAATCCCACTGCTTCGGAGGTAGAAGCAGGACGATCAATCGGGAGTTCAAAGTCATCCTCACTAGCTGTCCTGTTTGTCCCATGCCTGAGCTACACGAGAGCTTGTCTGAAACATAAAGAAGCAGGGGCTGGCACCGTCTCCCTTCCTTTACCCTGACAGCCTATGGGACAGGAAGATGGAAGGAAGTACAAATTTCAACACCAGGCCGATTGGTCACTTCTTAGCTGTGTCACTCTGGGACAGGTATTTAGCCTCTTTGAGACTTTTATTTTTACGATATGGATTAAAATACTTATCTCCTAAGATGGCTAAGGCTTATCAGAGAGAAGGTTCTTGTGGTGGGCATGTAGAGGGTTCCCTGGAGCCCACCTTGCTTCCACAGGCCGGGCTAATCGTTGGCTCGCTATCAAGTCAATCGGATTACTACGTGCAGGTCTTCAGAAGAGTGAAGGCCCAGGCAGCGAGAGCTGGGACTAGTTCCCCAGCCTGGAGCTGACACTCTACCTGAGCTTCGAGCTTTGCTTTTTTGCTCTGGCCACTAATTAAAGTGCCTAGTGAGGGGTGGGCAGGGGTTGGACAAGGGCGGGGAATCGCTTTGGGCTAATTTCACCAATTTTTGAATCCCTTTGCTAAGACGAATTAGTGATTCCGCCGCTGCCGATGAATTAGTGATTCTACTGTTGCCACTTATTGAGTGCTTGTGAGCCAGGCTCTGTGCCAGGCGCCCTCCATCACCCTCTTAGTTGCCTCAAGAGCCTCTGAGGCAGGTACTATTATCCTCGAGATCTAGGTAGCTTGGGAGTGACTTAGCCACACAGACAGGGCAGCAAGAGTTGCTGGTACTCACGCAGGGTTTTCTGGCACTTAAGCCCTAGGCCTTAACGTCGCCATCCTCCCTCTGATAACAATGCTAAAGAAGCTGCGTGTTAGGGCACTCACATCCCCCCAGGCTGACAGAGGCTTCTGCCCACTACTCAGTGTACATTCCAAAGTCCGGCTGGCCACTGTGCTACCACATGCCCTTTTCTTGCGTGAGGAGCAATGAGCGGACTGTGACAGACTGTCTCCAAAAGGCAAGAATGGTCCTAACGGCAGCACCTCTGACCGAAGATGCCTGCCCTACCCTCTACTGCTTGACTTGGCTCCATCTGGAGAAATAAGTATACCCCTGGGCAAAGCCAGGACGCTGGGGAGAGAGCGGGGCACAGGGTTTAAGAGCCGCAACACTGGAGAATGTCCCTCCGTGCTCTTTGACCTAAACGTCTTGATTTATAATTAATTAAGGGCTTGAGTTTTAGGATTGCATAGCTCAAGGGTAGCACCCTCACATGGCATGTGAGAGGCCCCGGATTGGGTCCCCAGGACTGAAAACAGTTCGGCTTGGCCTCAGCCTCCCAGAAGCCACAGACACAACTCAGCCCTTGAGCCAGAGCCCGAGGGTGGGGGGGGGCAGGGGTGATGGAAGAGAAGAGCAAAGCCAAATTTCAGAGTGAATGTTTAGGGTCAGGAGCGGGAGGGGAAGTTGTCACAAAAGCGTCAAGACTTTGACTGAGTATCATTTCTCTGTTTCCTGGCCTGGTTCACCAGCCCCTCGAGGTACAGGTCCCCATACCCATATTGATATTTATTCATCGTTATCAAAGCTGCAAAAGAAGTAACCACCCTGCCCACGGGGTAAGAATTCCTGAGTCCCGTGGTAACATCGTAAACATGGTCCCGGGGATGGATGGCAGGGAGAGAGATGGTGTCCCTCTCTTCCCCTGTGTCTCCCCACATTCCTGTCCCTGCTCTTAAGAGTTGGGCCATTCCGATCGATTGATCAGCTCAGCTCTCTCTTCTTGAATGCTTAGAGACACAAACATCACCCTAGTCCTTCTTCCTCCTTTCCAGCACAGGACTGAGATGAAGGAAAGAGAATGCTGAGACCAGGATGGCATCAACAAGGAATTCTTCAAGGACACCTCTCAGCCTCAGCTCCCTTTTCCTATTGTAATTTTGAGATGCTGTGTCTCTCCAACATATTCAACTTCTGCTTATACTGCAAACTAAGGGCGGAGGTTCACACTGTCAGTTTAACACATAATAACCTGTTCTGAAGCATCCGGTCCCCTACCAGTAAGAAGCATTCTTCTAAAAACGAAGGGTTCTAGTCACAGAGCTGGGGGCCCCGCCCTCCCTCCCCACCCTGCTCTCCTCCCGGGTATCACTCACATCCACGGACATCTCTCTCTGGATAAGCTTCTTGCTCTCCTTTTCACAGAAGTTGAGCATGGCTTCCCGGTTGAATGAGCCAGAGGGCTGTTTGTCCGTTTGATTCCTCTGCCGCAGTCCCACGGGAATGCTCCCATCTGGGTCCACCACATCCAGCTCCTTCTCCAGCTCTTCCATCTCTTCAGGGGAGAGGGTGGACAGCAGGCTGTCGATGTCGGGGTCTTCGCTCACCTGCCGCCGATACTTAGCTACCTTGGACATCTTGGCAAAGTGAGCGGCTGCTCCTACCAAGGGTGGTGGGCTTGCTGGTGGCAGGCAGGGAAGGGACAGGGAGTCCTAGTCCGTTTGGAACTGAGTGCGCTTGAGTGCAAAGCCCCAGTTGGGTGAGCACGGCAGCTCCTTGGACCCTGCTGTGCTACAGGTGCTCCGGAGGGGGGACACAGCAGCCTCCCAGCAGCCCAAGGCTAGTGGACCCTGCGTGGTCTAACCAGCAACCAATAAAACCTGACAGCTGCCCAGCCAAAGAGGAGAAGCCAATCCCCAAGCCAGGGGGCGGGCCAGCCTCACGGTCAGAGCTGTTTGAAACTTGAGGACATTCCAGGGAATCTTGGAGCGCTGCGTGACCAAATTTAGTACAGCGCAGTTTAGCCTTTTAAAGACAAGGGGGCCACGCAATGAGAAAAAGAGAAAAATGCAAAGGCTGGCAGAAGCCGCCGGGCGGGCTGGCAGAAGTGGCCGGACACTGGAAGCCAGGGCAGCAGGAACCGGGCGGTGAGGTTCACTAACTCGCCAGCCTGAAGCAAGCTCTGTTTAAGAATGCATTTTCTGTCACTGGGTGGCCACAGCCACCGCCACCTTTCTACTGTATTTGGTAATGTTTGGGGGCGGGCGGGGGACTCCTTGTTGCTTGCAATCCCAGAAAGACACGAATTCAAGATGAGGGACAGCTCTCAGAACCGACCCTCACTCTCATTCTTGAGAACCTGAAAGAGGAGCATCAGTTGCCCTAATGCAGGTTTACCACCTCTCAAGAGAATAAGAGAATGGGCGACAGGGCGCGGCTGGGGGTAGGGGTGGGGGAGGGGGTGGGGGGGCATCGTCCCCATGCATATGAACTGAAAATGTGAAGGTGTTTGAGGAAGCGGCAGAATCTGCAGGAAGGAAATTCTCAAAGGGCTCTCCAAAACCCAGAGACTCTTGGGAAGAGGATTGTAACCTTCCTAGGTTCCCTCCTTTGCAGGGACATCTGTAGACAGCCTTCTCTTGGTGCACAGCAGAGGAGCCAGTGGGCACCTGCCACCTACAAATCTAGAGCACAATTTAGTGTGTCTTAAGAGAAATGCGGTCCTGGGCCTCTGGGAGATACTGTTGCAGCAGGTCTGGCTTCTTTCATAGAAGGGCTTTCCACTACCCATCCATCATGCTGCTTGTGCAAGGCTCAGAGACATTCAATCTCCTGCCCCCCTCCTTCCTGCCACAAAATCCCTTCTAGAAGCTCTGGTGTAACCCATCAGGGTAGATGCTTCGATCTTTCCTGGCATCTCTCCATCCTAAGCCAGAGAGAGCCAGTCACTTGATCAGCATTTGCTGAGTCCAAAGATCATCTAGGACTAAGACTCAGCCATGGCATTTAATGCCCGCTAGCTCAGCTTTAGTTTAAGGCCGAGAGAGGGGCTGGCGCTGCCTGGTGGGACTGGAAGGCAGAAATGAGGCAGGCAGACCCCAAAGGGTGAGGGGAGGAGGGGCGGGAGGATGGGCGGGAGGATGCTGGCCTTGTCCTCTGGTCACATGCTCATCAGTTACTAGCACTTGTCTCGCTCTGCCAAGAGAAAGAGAGAGCGAGCAGGTGATGTAACTAAAGATACCGTCTAGTGTGAACCTGTCATTGTGGAGCCCAATAACTGCTGTGTCTGAGGAGGAAATGCCCCTCACAGCCACGCATAACCATGCTTGGTCCCTAGCTAGCAGCTCTGTTTGGGATGTTCTAGAAACGTTAGGAAGTGGGGCCTCGCTGGAGGAAGTGGATAGCCAGGGGTTAGCTTTTGAAGGCTCCACCTGGTTGCAGGTCCCTTGCTCTCTCTCTGCTCCCTGGTAGTCATGAAGGGGGCAACTCCCGACAGGTGTCCCCACCGCCACCATGCTCCAAAGCAAACAAGCCAGTGACTGTTGTCTGGAATCCTGGGAACCCTGAGACAACATAAAGGCCTCCTCCCTTTGAGTCGGTATGTCACATGATGTAAAAGCAGAACACCATGCCTGCTATTAAACAGATGACTTCAAATAATCCGTTAAATTGTTGAGAGTTTGCGAAATACTTCAAAAGAGACGTGTAGAGGCTGGGTGTGGTGGCACGCACATTTAATCCCAGCACTCAGGGCAGAGGCAGGTAGATCTCTGAGCAGGAGGTCAGCCTGGTCTACTGAGAGTTGCAAGACGGCACAATGACAGGGTCTACAGTGGCAGCCAGAGCTACACAGAGAAATGCTGTCTCAGAGAGGCGTGCGTGCGTGTGTGTGTGTGTGTGTGTGTGTGTGTGTGTGTGTGTGTGTGCAGAGCTATGAGAAAATACAACAGAAGAGTACATACCGACACAGTTAGACAAGACCTTATGCTCTTTAGACCAAAAGACTGGCATTAGGTCCTGTTACTGTCGCCCACTGACCATGTGACCCCAAGTAACCCCCTTCTCCTTGAGCAGTGGCTTCTCTACCTGTAAAATAAGAAGCAGCAGCACCTGCCCCTGAGAGTGTTGCTTACTCTCCCATCAYGGTCACAGACCCGTGACAGTACAGCTGCGGGGAGAAAGGGTTACTCTGCCTCGTGGCTTCAGGGGTCTTAACCAGCAGGGGTGGTCGTGGTGGCACGTGGCAGGCTCTCCTCTGACCTTCGCTCTCTCTAAGGCRTGTTTGCGTGCCTCCACCATAATAAATAAATGCGATTTTGAAAAACTTAAGATGTATCAATTAATGGAGTTTTTACAAATTCTATTATAAGACAAGGTGACCATTATAAGAAGACATTTATTTACCTGACACACGGTGAGCGAGCACAGTATTTATTAGCAGTTGCTATGGCTGCTTATATTTCTCTTCCTTTTAAAAACATAATTTTTATTTTATGTGCATAAGTAGTTTGTCTGGATTGTGTATGTGATGCCTGCGCTGGTGCCCTGGGACTGGGGTTGCAGAGTTGCGAGCTGCCTTGTGGGTGTTGGGAACTGACCTGACCGCATCCACTGGAAGGTAGCCAGTGCTTTTAACCTCTGGACCACTGCCCCAGCTCCATATTTACACCTTTCTTTGAAATGGTGGGGCTAGAACCAAGCCTGAACCCAGAACTCTGCATCTACTGGATAAGCTTTGTATCACCAAGATACACTCCCAGACCATTTTTAACAGTTTTGTGGGGTATGGGTGGGTTTTTTTTTTTCTTGTATGCCCCATGGCTTTTACAACAAAGTATCACTATGTAGCCTTGGTGGGCTGGGAACTCCCTCTGCAGACTAGACTGGCCTAAAAAAAATCATAGTGATCCACCTGCTTCTGCCTCCTGAGTGCTGGGATTCAAGGTGTGCCACCAGGCCAGCCCTGCCACCGAGTCTCTGCTCCTCTGACGTTCCCCAGGGCAGTTTGCATTCTCACTGTTACTGTCCCAGTAACTTCTGGGACACCAGACTCTGAAGCCCCCTCAGCCATCCTCAACCTGTCCCTCTTTAATCTAAAAGAGCCCCCTTTCCAGCTTCCTGGGACTGTGAACAAAATGTCTGCTGTTCCCTGAAGAGGCCAGGCCCAATGCGAGTAACCCCCTTCACCTCCAGGGTCAGCCTTGGTGCATTGATTTCAGAGACCATCTCTTTTGAGTCCTGACTTTGCTGGAGGAATACACCAAAGCACAGATATTCATTCTAAATCTACAGTTTCCAGATCCAGACAGCAGGACTCAACGGCATCCTGACTAAAGGTGGCTCTACACCCAAAGCCCTGCAACTTCTCTGCCTCCCGTTCTACAGCTTCAAACTGGGGCTCAAATAAAATCTTTGGATCCCTGAAAACTGCTCTTGGATTGAGGATAGCTTCTTGAAAGATGCTCCAGCTGTGGCGAGAGGACATTGGAACCCATAGCTGCAGAATATGTGGCCTCCTTCAATCTCTGTGGCCAAGGACCACTGTAAGATACAATAGTTGTCCAAGCTCAGAATCTACTTCTAGATAAAACAAACTCATTCAGGGATCAGAGCATTCTGGCTTGGCTGAGTCCTCAGAAGGTGAGCATTGCTGTGGAGAAAGAGAGAGAGAGAGAGAGAAGGAGACAGAGAGAGACAGAGGAAGGAAGGGAAGGAGGAAAGGAGGGAGGGAGGGCAGGAGAGGGAGAGGCTTCAAGCTCTGGGCAAAAGTGTGGAGAGATCAAGGGACACTAACTATTTAGAACCAATTTAACCAATACTTTAATGTCTTTTTAAAAATTAATTTTTTTATCGAGGGCAATAATGAAAATATTATATTATATATTATTATTATCACCATCATTATAGCAATGATGAAATTTTATGTATTTGTTGAACCCAGTAACAATAAGAATGAATATCTAGGTGGTGGTGGTACACACCTTTAATCCCAGCATTCGGGAGGCAGAGGCAGGTGGATCTCTGTGAGTTTGAGTCCAGACTGGTCTACACAGCAAGTTCCGGGAGAGAAAGGTCTCACTATGTAGCCCTGGTCTGCCTGAAACTTGCTATCCAGGCTGGCTTTAAACTCAGAAATCCATGTGAGTTCAAGGCTAGCCTGGTCTACAGAGTAAGTTTAGGATAGCCAGGGCTACACAGAGGAAACCCTGTCTTGAAAAATAAAACAACAAAAACAAAATAAAACAACAGCAATAACAATACACAGGGCTGGGAGATGGCTCGGTTGTTAAGAGCACTGGCTTCTCTTCCAGAAGACCCAGGTTCAATTCCCAGCAATTACATGGAAGCTCATAACTGTCTGTAACTCCAGTTCCAGGGGATCCAACACCCTCACACAGGCAAAATCTAGTGCACATGAAATAAAATTAAATCATTAAAAAAGAAAAGGAAAAAACAAACAACCCCCCCCTCAGAGATCCACCTGCCTCTGTAGTGCTGATATTAAAGACCTACACCATCAAGCAGGCCCCTAAGAGGCTCCTGAAGAGGGTGGGTGACCCCAAGACAGTCACCTTCTCATGAATACAGAGTAGCAGTGTAGTGTGGCAGGTAAGACTGCAGGCTCTGGAGTCAAATGACACTGGGCTCAAATCTGAGACGTGTAACCTGTGTAACTTGTTTAACCTCTCTGAGCCTTGGAAATGGAAAATGTAGGTGCTAAGCGTATTTACCTTTTTCCTTTAGGGGAAAAAAACCGAGGACCTCGGTCACAGTTGTGGAGTGAGGGTATGTTTCCTTGTTGGTTCATGTGGTACTGAGAAGTGAATTCAGGGCTTTGTGTATGGGAGGCAAAGGCTTTATCACTGAGACTTATCCCCAGCCCCCTTCCCCTCTATTCTCCTTCTTCTTCTCCTTCTTCTTCTTCTTCTCTTCTTCTTCTTCTTCTCCTCCTCCTCCTTTTCTTCTTCTTCCCCTTCTTCCTCCTTCTCCCTTCTTCTTCCTCCTCCTCCTCTTCCGTCTTCTTCTCCCTCCTTCTTCTTCCTCCTCCTTCTTGTCCCTCCCCCTCCCTCTTCTTCCTTCTTTCTCCCTCCTCTTCTTCCTCCTCCTTCTTCTTCATCTTCTTCTTCCTCATCATCGCTTTTTAAAACCTATTCATTTGTCTGTGTGTATGTGTGCAGATTCTGGCACACGTGTGGAGGTCAGAACTTGCGGGACTCGGTTCTCTCTTTCCACCATGTGGGTTCTGAGGATCAAATTCAGGTTGTCAGACTTGGCCGCAAGAGCCTTTACTCTCTGAGCCATTTTGCTGACCCTGCTTTGGTGGTGTCTGGGTGGGTTTACCTGTACTATATGCATGCAGGTGCCTAAGGAGGCCAGAGCTCACTGGACCTCTTGGAGCTGTTGTTTGTTTGTTTGTTTGTTTGTTTGTTTTGAGACAGAGTCTTCCTATGTAACCTTGGTTTGGCCTGGTATTCCATATGTAGACCAGGCTGGCCTCGAGCTCACAGTGAATCCACTCACTTCTGCCTTTCAAGTGCTGGGATTAAAAGCAAGCAGCACCACGCCTGGTCACTTAAAATTTTAAGACAAGGTCTTACTAAGTTGCTCAGGCCATCCTTGAACCTGGAATCCTCTGGATTCAGCCTCTCAGGTTTCTGGAATTGCATGCCTGCCTGTGCCATCAGCACGGAATTAAGCATGTTAAGTAGAATAATGTATGGAAAATGTAACAGCATCAGACATGCAGGAAACATTTAATAATACTTCTATAACAGTTCATATATCTGAGTGTGACATTCACATATACTGTGCAGTCAGTCGTTTCTTCTGAATTGAAACATTACCTCTTAGCGGGAAGAGAAAGACTTACAAGATTCAAGAAGAAAGTCAGAGGTAGCAGCAAAGCCTTTAATCCCACCAGAGGCAGATGCAAACACTTGGTAGTCTTCAGATCCGAGTTAGTGTTCTAGGCCCAGAACAAAGGATGGAGAGAGAGGAATCCTTCCTGTTCCTCCACACCGCTTAGTCATTTAATCTAGTCTATTCCTGCTTCAGATGGGAGTTGACATTTGTGACTCTCCTGGTTCTTAGGCCTTTGTCTTCAGATAGTATTACAATACCAGCTTTCCAGGGCCTCCATTTGCAGATATATAGACGGCGGGCCTTCCTAGCCTCTGTAATCACATGATTACACATTTCCATCCATCCTATCTATCTATCTATCTATCTATCTATCATCAATGAATCTATGTATGTATGTATGTATGTATGTATCTATCTATCTATCTATCTATCATCTATCTACCTAGATAAGCATAATCTACTTATCTATCTATATACTTACCTATCAGTTCTGTTTCTCGGCAGAATCTGATTATTGCTGGTGATCAAATCAAAAGAACGCAGCACATGAAAGACGAATGCATACATAATATCAACTCCCAGGTAGAGAGAATAGTCACGAGCAAAGGACAGAGTGCTCATTCCTATGCGGGAATCTATTCAGAAGCCGAGTGCCCAGTGTATATGGAATAACAGCTGGGATAGCGCAGACTCTTGAGGACAGGGAAGCAGAGAGAGCTCCAAGAAGACGCTCTCCCAAGAGTGAGCTGATGTCACTGCACCTCGAGCCATGAAGCTCCTAGAAAACACACACAGATCCTGTAAGAATGTCGTCAGGGCTCAGGGTATTTCAGGGTCCTCATGAGGTCAGAGAATATATCTTTACCCAGGAGAGTGCATGACTCTAGGTATTGAACTGCTCTGGAACAGGTCTGCCTAACAGGTCTGGAACACTAACTAAACATCAAATCCTTGCTCTCTGAGCTCCCTGTTGCATGCTGTTCCTCTCACATTCTGCTTAAAGGCGCGCGCACACACACACACACACACACACACACACACAAATTCAAAAATTTGTTGCTTTAAAGATTTGTTTATTTCCACAGGACAGTCAGGGCTACACAGAAAAACAGTCTCAAAAAATACATTTATGTGTATGTATCCATGTAAGTGTATTCTCGAGTGTGTGCAGGGGTGTGCACACCTGCAGGCATGTGGAAGCCAGACAGGGGTGTTGGATCTTTTAGAAGCTGAAGTTCTAGGCATTTGCAGGACACCAGGCTTGTTGGATGGGTGCTAGCTCTCCAGTCCTGTTCGTTTGCTTGTTTGAAGCCAACCTCAAATATTAAAGCACTCCAAATATCAAATTTCATTTAAATGTTCACATTTTGTGTGTGTACTTGAATACCATGGCAACATGGAACTTGGAGGTCATAGAACATAGGAGCTGGTTCCTTCCTTCCACCATGTGGGTTCTGAGGACTGAACTCAGGTCAGCAGACTGCAAGCACCTTTACCTACTGAGTCATTTAGCTAGACCATTTTGTTTGTTTGTTTTGTTTGTTTTTTTTTTTCTTTTGCCCAGGATGGCCTGAAACTTGCTCTGTAAGTGGGGATGAGCTTGAACTTGGGATCCTATTGTCTCCCCCTCTCTGCTGGGACTCCAGATGTGCACCACACCCAGCTTCAGATGACTTGACACTTTGCTGCTATTCTGTAGCTAGAAACACTTTGTTGCTATTCTGTAGCTCTGTTGACTCATATTTCCAAAAGTCTGGAAAACACGTCATTTGTCATTGCAGTCTATTACTTATTACATTGGCTTTCCCATAAAATAAGTACTTATATTTTAAAACTTAGTAAAAAAAAAAAAACATTGGTATTTTGCCTGAATTATGTCTGTGTATCACAAGTGGGCCTGGTGCCTGTAGAGGCCAGAGGAGTGTGAGATCTCCTGGAAATGGAATTACACACAATTGTGAGCTGCCGTGTTTGTGCTGGGAACTGAACCCCAGTCTTGTAGAGGAACAGTCAGTGCTCTCCATTGCTGTGCCATCTCCCTAGCCTCAAATGTCTACAGTTAAAATTTTTTTTAAAAAAGCAGAATGGGTAGGAACTCCCTTCACAGCTAGCATGTGACCGTGTTTTCCTGATAGGAGCTAAAAATAGGCTGATGGAACGTCATACTCTTAGCCGTTTCTTCCTTAACGAGGGAGGTCTGCGTATCTCAGGAGGGCTTTGAACTCCTGCAACTGAGTATGTAACGCTGAACTATGTGTCAGCATACCCGCGTATATAATGCTGGAGATCTGACTTAGGGCTTTGTGCCTGCTGGGCAAACTTTTACCAACTTAAGTATGACCTAGCCCGATTTTTAGTCTCTTCTGTGGGCTAAACATATCTCATGCTTTCTGGTTATCCTTTGTGGGGAGGCATGGCAGAGAATCCGGCATCAATAACMCCCCCCCCCCCCAAATCAATGGTCTCAAATTGGTCATGGCCCCTGAAATGGTCCACGTGGCTCTATAACATGAACACTTATTTTCGGGCTGGTAAGTTGGCTCAGTGGGTAAAGTGCTCGCTGTCAACCCTGACAACTCCAGTTCTGTAGGTTCTCCTCAGACCTCTATGCACCCACCAGACCCCGTACATAAATACATAAATGCGTGTAATAAAAAGAATTTTTATTACATGCATTTATGTAATAAAAAAGAATTACATTCCAGACACTATGACTATACAGTTCTGCTCTACAAGAGCTACATATGTTTACTAAAGATTCACTGTTCGCGGCAAATTAAGTAGCACTATTAATAAATATCTGACAGCAAAAGTACTTTTTTAAAAAAAATAGCGTCTGGCTGGGCGTGGTGGCGCACGCCTGTAATCCCAGCATTTGGGAGGCAGAGGCAGGGGGATTTCTGAGTTCAAGGCCAGCCTGGTCTACAGAGTGAGTTCCAGGACAGCCAGGGCTATACAGAGAAACCCTGTCTCGAAAAACCAA
>BDUI01000019.1:946712-962926 GCA_002335545.1 Apodemus speciosus
AAAAAAAAGAACCCTCGCCCCTACTCTACAAGCTCAGTTTATTGGTTGCAGTGGGCTGCACACTGGAACCTGTTGCATCCTTTCATATATTAAGCAAAAAAAGTTGTGTGATTTATGAATAAGAAATAAGGTCATCTTCTCTTCCTTCCTGTGTTTAGCCCCTGGAGAATTGTGGATGACTGTGGCGGTGCCTTTACCATGGGTACCATAGGTGGTGGCATCTTCCAGGCCTTCAAAGGTTTTCGAAATTCTCCAGTGGTGAGTGAGTGATTGGTCTTATTTTATATTCATTGGAAGCCAGGGCTGGTTGATATTATTGATGGTCACATCAGTGGATTAGAAATAGATTATACTTATAATCTATAATATATACATATATATATACACACACATATACATGCATTTATACATACATTTGTCTGCATGTTGAGTTAACATGTGGATGGTGGGAATCAGACCTGGGTCCTCTGGGATAGCAGCAAGGACTCTTAAGCACTGAGCCACCTCTCCAGCCCTGATCTATTACATTTTAAACCACTTTTGTTTTTGTTACAGGGAGTAAACCACAGACTCCGAGGAAGTTTAACAGCTATTAAAACCAGGGCTCCACAGTTGGGAGGTAAGAGGAATGTGATTAGGCCTCCTGTGTCTAACTTCCTGGCATTCCCTGATTCCACCTAAGACGTTCACCTGCTTCCTCAGTAGGTGATGTAATGTGGTCCAGAAGGCTTTCTCATTTGTAGCTTCTTTTAAGCTTATGTATCTATTCATTTTGGTCGTCTTATGGTGCAGGGTATTAAACGCAGGCCTTTGAATGTGCTAGGCAAGAGCTCTACCACTAAGCCAAACCTGCGCCTGCAGTTTGTTTTTTCCCTCCTTGCCACCCCCTCCCACCCCTTTTCCGACAAGTTGGAGATCATATTAATTTTATTTTAAGATATGTTTTCATTTGTGTTGTGTGCATTCCGGTGTATCTGCCACATGTATGTAGGTCCCATGGAGGTGGGAAGAGRGGTTCGGATCCCCTGGAGCTGGGCTTGCAGGTGGTTGTGAGCAGGGTGTGGGTGCTGGGACTGAACTCAAGTCTTCTGCAAGAGCAGCAAGCACTTTTCACCCCTGAGCCTTTGTCCTGCCCCAAGGTACCTTAAAGGAAAGCGAGGCACACCAGGAGTGTGGGTGCCGGCTCCCCCGTTGCTTTCTCTTCTCTCTCTTTTTTGTGATGGGCTCAATAGATAACCCTGGGCTAGCTCCAAAGCAAACTTACCTGACTATAACATTTTTAATAAAAGGCAGAAAAGAAGTTTAGGTCAGTTGTTTCTCACTTGTTTTGTTTATAAACAGGCAGCTTTGCAGTTTGGGGAGGACTGTTCTCCATGATTGACTGTAGCATGGTTCAAATAAGAGGCAAAGAAGATCCCTGGAACTCCATCACTAGCGGTGCCTTAACAGGAGCCATCCTGGCAGCAAGAAGTAAGTGAGCCTTGCCTGCTGTGTGTGCTTTGGCTTTGGTAGTGCTGAGGGTTGACCCTGGGGCCTTGCACGTGTCAGGCAGCCGCCTTATGCTGAACTGTTTCCACATCCTATTGAGTAAACCATCACTTGGACATACTGTCTAAGCCAGTTTCTTAGGATGACCTATCTGCCTTTAATTAAGAAAACTTGTCTTTAATGCCAGCACTCAAGAGGCAGAGATAGGCAGAGTTCTGAGTTCGACGCCAGCCTGGTCTAAGAAGGGAGTTCTAGAACAGCCAGGGCTGTACAGAGAAACAAACAAAAAGTGGAACCTGTAATCTATGAGACTGAGAATTGCTTTATTTAGTATAGAGTGAATATTTATGGTGATCTGAAAAGTTAGTAAGCATAAAAAAGTATAGGCCTGGTAGATTTTTAAAAAAATTATTATTGTTACATTACTGATGTGTCTGTGTGGGCACATGTTCCAAATGAGGTCAGAGGACAGTTGGCCGCAGTTGCTTCTCTCCTTCCGCCGCTTAGATTCCGGAAGTGAATTCAAAGCCTGTATCTGCTGAGTCTGTCTCCCAGCCCGTTTGGTTGTGGACAGGGTCTCCAGTAATCCAGAATGGCCTTGAACTTCTTCCATAGCTTAGAATGACCTTGAATACCTTATGCTCCTGCCTCTGCTCCTCTGGGGATGACAGGTGTGTGCCCCTTAGAGAATGTGCATTTCTACAGTAGTTAGAGCGATTGCCATTTGTTACCTACGTGACTGATGGAATGCCAAACTCTTTGTATGTAGTTTCATGTACAACTGTTAGGAATAAAGATCCTCTGGATGCTAAGGACACAGTGCAAACCAGATGCTTAGACTAGAAGTGTAAACTTTCTCGTAAAAGTCCAGGCATTAATAGCAAGCTACTTTATTATGATTTAATGTATGTGTGTGTGCACAGCATTTGGAAACGAGTACAACTTGTGGAGTGGTTCTCTCCTTCTGCCTTGTGGGTCCCAGGATTGAATTAAGGACATAGGCTTGGAGAAAAACATCTTTCCCTATTGAGCCATCTGGCTTGTCCAGAAATAATATTTTAAACTTATGGACTGTGTAATCTTGTTGGTCAATTGGTTTTTGAGACAATCTTATCATTTAACCGTGGAACTTACAATGTAGACCAGGCTGGCCTCAAATGCATAGAGTTCTGCCTGACTCTGTGTCTCAGTGCTGGGTTCACAGGCGTGTGACACCCTGCCAAGGGACTGTGTTATTAAGGGATCCCTTAATGCTATCAAGGGATGCAGGCTCACCTCAGTAATGCATACATGCAAGAGCACGGCTGTGGTCCAGTATAGCTGGTTTAATGGGTCCTTTCTGTTGCTTTGATAAGACACTATGATCAAAGCAATATATAGAAGAAAGTTTATTTGGGGCTTACAGTTTCAGAGCATGCCCACCTCAAATGACACATCTCCAACCAAATCACACCACCTAATCCTTTCCAAAGAGTTCCACCCCCTGGGGCCAGAGGATTCATGCATGAGCATGTGAGGCCATCTCATGCCAGCCATCTCAGCTTTGTTTAAAAAAAAAAAAATAGGCTGTAGCTGGAGTGGACCCCTCGGCCATTGTTTGCTGGCTATGGGTCTTGAGCAGTGGAAGAGTTTGAGAGAGAGAGAGACCAGAGCTCTATGGGTAAGCCTTTCCTTTAAAGCAGTCTTTGCCATTAATGCCTTCAGATGGACCGGTAGCCATGGTTGGATCAGCTGCGATGGGCGGCATTCTCCTAGCTTTAATTGAAGGAGCTGGTATCCTGCTGACAAGATTTGCCTCTGCACAGTTTCCCAACGGTAAGCCTTCTTCCCTCCTGAGTGTTCTAAGTTCACTCCTTAGAGAACTCCAGGGAACAGTTGACATTAAGTAGGAATGTATTTTGGTAAAATGGAGTGGCTTGTGATATTTCCTTTAGGTATCAATATACTATTTAGATGACTTGAGTCTATGATGACCTTACAAGCTCGTGTAACAGTAGCAGGTGGGGCTGGGGAGAAGCCCCTAGTTCTGAGCGCTGCTGCTTTTGCAGAGGTTCCGGGCTCTGTTCCCAGCACCCACTGTGGTCATCCCAGCGCCCGGTAACTCCTCTCCAGGTCCCAGCAGATCTCACGGCCTCCCGGCCTCCACAGGCACTGCACCATGTGTGGCACACGTAAGCAGGCACATGCCATACACTTAAATAAAAACAAAGTTTTTAAGAGTAGCGGGCCTATAATTATCATTTTTAGCTAGCCACAATGAAAAAATACTTTGGCAACTTAATATTTTGGTGACTCTAGCTTTTGTTAAGTTGATATAAAACCAGCCAAGACAGGTACATAGCAAAGTTTGAAACTAGCCTGGGATACGTGAACGTTAGTTTCAACAAACTCGTTTGTTTGTTTGTTTGTTTGTTTGTTAACTCTTGCTGTAAAGTTTTGTTCTGTGAGAAGTTACAAGGCAACTTCCCATCGCAGAGCTTGTTTCATTGATTTTGGTCTTTGTTTTTGAGAAGATTCTCACACATTGGTTATTTAAACTGGATTAGTGAATTCTTTTAAACATAACCAAGGGGTTGTAGCTTAATGGTAAAGGATTTGCATAGCTTTGAAGAGGCCCTGGTTTTTATCTCTTGTGCTGCCAAAACAACAACAAAAATATACATAAGGTCATTTTAAGTTCTGTGAACATAGTTTTAAGTGGATAACAAGATATGGGTCAAGGTGGACTGGAGAGGACTTCCTAGTTCTCGAGAGGACTCCGAGAGACTCCGAGAGTGTCTGGCGGTCACATTGAGTGGCTCTCAGCTTCCTCTAGCTCTAGCCCCAGGGCACCCGCACCCTCTTCTTGCCTCCGGGGAACCTACAGGCACCTACACAGACAAACATACAAATAAATTAAAGGATGTATCCACAGGGGCTGGAGATGGCTCCGTGGTTAAGACCTCTTTACTGCTCTTGCAGAAGACCAAGATTGAATTCTCAGTGCACGCATGGCAGCTCACGGCCTCCTGGAACTCCAACCTTGGCGGCTTCCACAAAGTGGTGTGCACACACACACTTGTACACATACTTAGAGAATTGTAGGAGCTAGAGAGATGGCTTAGCAGTTAAAAAGACTGGCTTCACTTCAGAGGACCCAGGTTCAAGTCCCAGCATCCACATGACAGCTCATATCTATCTGTAACTCCAGTTCTAAGGGATCTGACACCTTTACACAGATATACATGTAGGCAAAACATCAATGCACATAAAAATAAATAAAATAAAAAATTTTTTAAATGTATTAAGAAACAGGAGAATTTTGTTTTGTATTTGTTTTCCAGTCTTGATCCAGGGAAACTTATTATAGCAATTCCTTTAAGCACTACTACCTCCAGGCCTGGGACTGTAGTCAGTTGGAGTTGGTAGAGTATTTGGGTAGCATGCACAAAGGCCTGGGCTCCTCTCAAGCAGCAGCTAAACTGGGATGGTGCACACTCCTATGATCCTAGTACTTCGGAAATGGAGGCAGGAGGATCAGGAGTTCAAGGCCAGCCTGATTCTAAGCCAGACCAAGTCTCAAAACAGCAACAAAGGGGCTCAGCGGTTAAGAGCACTGACTGCTCTTCCAGAGGTCCTGAGTTCAATTCCCAGCAACCACATGGTAGCTCACAACCATCTGTAATGGCATCTGATGCGCTTTTCTGGTGTGCCTGAAGACAGCTACAGTGTACTTACAAATAAATAAATAATAAATCTTTTAAAAAAAAAAAAAAAAACAGCAACAAAAACCGATTACTTTTTCCATCTGGCTGTCCTTTCTGAAATCCCTGGGGAGCCAGTCTACCCTGTGATAAACTTAAGCTGATTGATTTCTTTTCTGCATGTGTATACTTTAAAGGATGCTGTTGTCTTACAAATCCCGTCTCCATCTTCCTTGCAGGCCCTCAGCTTGCTGAAGACCACGCCCAGCTGCCTGCCGGCCAGTTGCCGGCCTCGCCGTTTGGAGACTACCGACAGTATCAGTAGGACTTGGTTCCCGGATCCCTGGAACCAGGCAGACCGTAGTTCCGTAGGGCTTCTGAAGATCAAGTTACAGTCTGTGTAAAGCCTTAGGTGGAACACCAGTGGCTAAGCGGGCCATGAAGAGACATTTAGCACATTTTTCTATTTAAAAGAGACTCAGAGGGTGGAAAAGATACTGAGTTTATTTATTCGTGCTTGGATTGCATCTGTGATCAAAATAAATGTCTAATACCACTTAAAGAATGTATCTGAGCTTAGAAGATAAAGGACCAAAGGCGAAATAACAGCGAATCTCGACCATCATTCCTTCGGGACTTCTGCCTGGTGTTTTGTGTACAGTTATTCAGACAATAAAAGGCTTCTGGGACTTAACCTTTCCTTTCAAAGTCACAGAGTTCTGCCTTTCGTGCCAAGCATACTTCAGAGAATGCATGTTTATGCCAATCCCTCTGCTTACTTGAAATGAGTTATATATGAGAAGGACTGTGAAATCAGCATGAATCATTACACAGGATTTTAAGGATTGAAAGCTATACCTCATGTTCATGTTTTGCTTTGTAAGGATGTCTTGGTTTAGCAGACGCTGGGTAGCCGGGGCATAGTGCGCCCCTTTAATCCCAGAGCCAGAGGCAGGTGGATCTCTGTGAGTTCTAGGCCTGCCTGGGCTACATGGAGAAACCGTGTCTCAAAAAAAAAAAAAAAAAGATACTGGATTTAAAACTCTTTTAGAGCTGCCTTTTCTTGATTCCTGGTCATCACAACAACTTTTTTCTAATATACCCAGTTCTGTATGAGAATAAGTCTTAGAAGAAATTTGGGGTATATCGTTTTGCTTAAATACAGAAGACAGGCATGAGAGCTCACACCTATAATCTCATCTCTGGGGAGGCTGAGGCAGGAGGATCCAAGTTCAAGGCCAAAACTGACGCAGTCTCCAAAAAAATCAAAAGAGAGAAGAAAGTACATGTTGTGATTGTCTCAGGTCCCCAGAGCTGACGTGAGAGCCCTGCCGTGGGGTTCGGTGGGGCTAGAATCTACCCAGCCTCACTGGGGTCTTCGATCTAGCATACCGGAATTACTTTTGTTTGGAGATAGTCTTGCTCTATAACCTGGAATGTCCTTGGACTTGTGAGTCTTCTGCCTCCACTTCTGAGTAATGAGATTGGAGACAGCCCACCACAGGCCACGGAGCTCTGCTTTGCTTTGTGGCACTGGGGATCCAGCCTAGGGCCTTGCTCATCTGAGACCACTCTACCACTTAGCCATCCGTTGCCCCAAGACCGTTCTTGATTCCAGTAGATTTTCTGGAACTAATGGAGTAGTTGAGAGGTAAAAGAAAGCCAGCCAGTTTTTTATTTAATTATATTTTCTTCTGCCACACGCAGAGCATGAGATAGAAAGCCCGAATGAAACCCTTTCCAGTGTTGTTTCCAAGGCTTTGTAGCTCACCTTGGGAAATGGCCTCCCTTCCATCCTGCAGTCAGCAGAAGCTTCCCGTCCCGGTGCTCCAGAGGAGTGGGGCGCTTAGGCCCTCCTGCCTGCTTCGTAACGACTGGTAGCATGCTTGCGGGGTATACATGAAGTCCAGGGCTTGTTCTGAGCACCGCGTAAAATTGGGCACGCCTGCACTTCCAACAGCTCTGTAGGGATAATCTCTTGTGCATTGGGTGGATTCATTGCCTGTCAGTAAAACACTGATGGCCAATGAGCTGAGGCAGGATGGAAAGGACATGTGGGAGAGAGATGAATTCTGGGAAATAGTTAAGCAAGGAAAGATTCCCCCGCCTGGCCTCGGAGGAAGTCGGCTGTGTGCAACTCCGGAGAGGTAATAGCAGCGGGACAAACAGAGTAGGATAAATGGGCTAATACAAGTTATGAGCTAGTCAGAGAACAAAACTAGCTGTGGCCTCCAGGTCGTTATCCGGGACCTGGGGCTTGGGGGGAGGGGCAAGTGATCACACATCTGGAAGAAGCAGGAGGACCAGGAATTCAGGTCTTCTCTGCTAGATAGTGAGTTCAAGCCCAGCCTAGAACACACGAGACCCTTTTTCAAAAACAAAATACTGTTAGGACATTTTTGGTAGATACTCTAATGCTCCCTTGGGTAGGGTCGAGCCCAAGATAAAAGATAAAACCTCAAAACCATTTTAATAAATTGAGAGACCAGTGCATGGCAGAAGGATTCTCTAGGCTTTCCCTGGAATCGTGGGATTAGCTTCATAGTAATTGCTTATCTCTCTTCCCATTTTCCCACAGGCTCAATTTGCCTAGAACTGGCCTGTGACTGGATTCTGAGTTAGAAGCTATAGGTACAGCAGAACCTGCTATTGCAAATACATCTGTTCCCACAAGATAAATGTCTAGCGATTGGAAGTGTGGTCCTAGTTCCATCCTGTGGTGTGCTTTTTTTTTTTTTTTTTTTTTTTTTTTTTTTAAGTTAACTCCTTATGGGGCTGGGGAGATGGCTTAATTGGTAAAGTGTGCCAAAGAAACATGAAGACCTGGCTTCAGAGCTCCATGGTAATGACGTGCACCTGTTGGGACAAAAGACAGGGGACTCCCGGAGCCCTCTGGCCTGCTAGTCTAGCCAGCCTGTGAGAGATCCTCCCAGGGGACACTTGGAGGGGCAGTGGCGCAGCAGGGGAAGGTCCTAGCAATGCAGATTTGGCAATCCTAGTTTCATCCCTGAAATATCAGAAGCCATCTGTAATCAGCACTCCTGAAGACAGAACAAGAGACTCATCCAGCTGGGGTGGTGGTGGCGCACGCCTGTAATCCCAGCACTTGGGAGGCAGAGGCAGGTGGATTTCTGAGTTGGAGGCCAGCCTGGTCTACAGAGTGAGTTCCAGGATAGCCAGGGCTCCACAAAAGAGAGAGAGAGAGAGAGAGAGAGAGAGAGNAGAGAGAGAGAGAGAGAGAGAGAGAGAGAGAGAAAGAGAGAGAGAGAGAGAATCATCCAAATGCTCTCAGACCAGCTTGCTTGGAATATGCAGTATGATAAAGAAACGAGAATCACCACCTCAGCCAGGTGAAAGGCAAGAACCAACTGCCCAGAGTGGCTTCTTGGTGTTCATGCTTGCACCCACACTCATACATACATACATACATACATCCACCCACAAACACTAAATACATATTTTAAAAATATATCCTGTAGCCAGGTAGTGGTGGCTCATCCCTTTCATCCCAGTACTCAGGTAGCAGAGGCAGGTGGATCTCTGAAAATTCAAGGCCAGCCTGGTCTACAGAGTGAGTTCCAGGACAGCCAGGGCTATACAGAGAAACCCTGTCTCCAAAAAACCAAAAAAAAAAAAAGGTTGGAAGCTTAGAAGATATATTTTTGGGTTGACAATGTAATAATGTCTATATAAACTCAAATATAGTATAAAAATTAAATATTCTGGACTTTGCAAGACAGCTCAACAGGCAAGAGCATTTTGCCCTCAAGTTCATAAGCAGAATTTAGTCTCTGGAACACACATAGTAAAAGGAAGGACCAACCCCCACAAGTTGTCTTCTGGCCTCTATGTTCACATGCAACAAATGAATACATTTAAAAAGGAAAAAAAAAAAGATATCCATCATACAGTTGAATTTTGTACGCATAAGCTTCCTGATTTTTTAAGTTTATCTTTCATTAAGGGTTTTTACAATTATCCTGAATTTGATGTTTATCAGCCACATATATTTCTATTTTTTGTTAATGGTTGAACTGGCTAGTTTTTGGTCATCCTGACATTAGCTAGAGTCCTCAGGACGGAGCCTCAATTGAGAAAGTGCCTCTATGAGATCATCTGTAGAAAACTTGTAGGACACTTTCTTAATAACGATTTATTGGGGGAGGGCCTAACCCATTGTGGGTTTTGCCAGTAAGCACCACTCCTCCGTGGCTTTGCATCAACTGCCCTCCTCCAGGTTCCTGCCTTGCTGGAGTTCCCGTCCTGACCTTTGATGAACTGTGCTGTGGAAGTGTAAGCTGAGTAAACCTTTGTGTCCCAAGTGGCTTGAGTCATGGTGTTTTATCACAGCAAGAATAACTCTTAAGACAAGTTGGTTCCTGGATAATGAGCTATTGTCAGACCAGACTGTGCTGTTTGGGGGAAGGTTGTGAAAGGACTTTGGAATTTAGCACAAGAGAAGCCACTGAGTAGTCACTGATGAGCTCCCTGCCGGAGCTTAGAAGACAAGACTGTTGACAGTGCAGAAGATGGGGGCCTGACGCTTCAGAGGGAAGCTTAAAGACTATGGGAGCCATTTGTTATTGTGAATTAAGATTTTATCCCAGCACTCTGGGAGGCAGAGGCAGGCAGATCTCCGAGTTCGAGGCCTGCCTGGTCTACAGAGTGAGTTCCAGGACAGCCAGGGCTATACAGAGAAACCCTGTCTCAAAAAAAACAAAAAAAAAAAAAAAAGATTTTGTGGTTCTGCTTAGCTGGGGCTGAAGATCAGCTGTGATTAACAAGATAAGAGAACCACTAAAGTAAAACCTTTGCTTTGCTGGGACTCTCAATGCTGGAGAATGGGAGCTGAGAAATTAGCGGTGATTAAAAAGATAGCCATATTGTTGAGGTGAACTCTTCTGGAAAGGGTTTCCTGAAGGTACACAGAAGCTGTGTTTCAGAGGCGTGGACACAGTTGTACCTTGCACTGGCAGCTGAACTTGCTAGTGTAATAAGAGTCAACCAGGTAGTACTGGTTTTGAAGGCATAAGGGGGGTCATGAAGATTAGTTGAGGCTCGGCATTGCGAGAGGCCATGGAAGGCCATTGGTGAAGGTGCAGCCTCAGTGGCAGTTGGTGGGCCAGGATTGAAAGAGACACGTAGAAAAGTTAGGCTTGGCACCATGAAGAGCCTAGGAGAAGCTATTGCTGAGGTGCAGCCCAGTTGCAGAAGACCCCATCGTTATGGAGCTATCAGTACCATGGGATGACCACCAAGGACAGCAGCGGCTGCAGAGTGGAGCCAACTGGAGCCCAGAAGACAAGCTGTGTGCCACAGAGGGCGGAGCCAAAGAAGATCCTGAGTGAGTCCCAGGCACTGAACGTCGAGTTCTTCACTCTGATGGAACTTGGGTGTGCTTTATTCAGACTGTTACTGTGCCCTGCTCCTTTCCTCTTGGAGTGAGAAGGTATCTAAATTTGTTCTTTACAGGAACCCACAGCTGAAAGACGCAGTGTGATAAGGAAACAAGCGGTTTTGAGTCTTTAGAGGGACTGTATATTTTAAGAAGACTGAAGTGTTCATTGTTTGAATTTGTGAGGACCATGGGACTTTTAAAATTATTTATGTCTTAGAGAGTGATATTACTGTGCCATCTTGGGGATAAATGAGAAAGGAAAGTTCTAATTGAACAATGATGTGTTTGTCAAGTTGACAAGAGCTCAAAACCCTAAGAAAGTATTGTTTTAGATAACTGTAGACTTATAAGTTGTAAAGCTAAAGGCTTCTGGTATATATTTCATTCAGATTCTCTTATGTTAACCATAAAGCAATGATCAAAAACAAAATTCACATTGTTGAGGTCCAGGAATCACCAAACAAACCACTCAAACTCCAGTTTCAGTTAAGAAGGCATAATTTATTGAACACACACGCCAGGACTGATGGACCAGAGGTACAGCATAGACTTGGGAACTAAGACTCCAACCCCAAGCCAGAATGCTACAGAGTTTTTAAGCTTGAAATCCACATCAGTGCCAGGTTATCCTATCAGGATTTAGAGATAAGGGACTTCTTTAGGAACATGTCTTTGTGCTACACTTACCCTGCTCCCATTGGCTGGGTTATTCAATTGTAGCAGGGCGATTTGCCCAGCATTCCGGTCTCAACTTGCCAAGCAGGTTCCAAGTTACCCAGAGAGTTCTTGGGAACTTAAACTTTTCTGTGGTTCATTCTAAATTAGGGCAAAGATTTGGGGAGTTTCCAAGATCACCAAAGCATAGAACATAACAATATACAATCAACCTGGCCAGGAGAAAGTTTCTTAGTATCAGCACCTAAGAAAGTTTCCTTGTAACATCATAAAATGGTTGGCTGTAGGCATAAGACAAAATGGCTATAGTAATGTCAGAAAGGCAGTAGCTAAATTGTGGATTTTTTTTTTTTTTTTTTTTTAGATCTCTTGGTTTTTTTTCCCTTTCCTATTTCAAGATCTAATACAGGACCCCAAATTCTGTCAGTTGATGTCATGATTCCTTAATCTGTAGATTCTTAATCTTTCTTTGTCTTTTGTGACCTGGATGCTCCAACAACACCGCTGCTCTGGCAAGAGAACACATCCAAAGACTTTGTAGGTCTATATGATCTGGCTGGAATGCAGACATATCCTTAGTGCACATCTTCAATCCCTAACAGGTAGGTAAGGTAAGTTTGTAGAAAGAAGCAGCCATGTTTGAAAGTGACGTTTAATTGAGGGGGCAAACAAAGTCACAAATCACAGATTTAACAAAATGAGTCAGAGATAGGATTCACCCTGCTCTCATGAGAACAGAACAGGAAAGAGAGGGTACTTAAGTAAGAGCAGTGAGAAAGAAATGTGTGTGTGTGTGTGTGTGTGTGTGTGTGTGTGTGTGTGTGACAGTTTTACTGAAACAGTTGTACAGAGACAGGTTGCATAGTGAACAAGCTAGACACAGGTGAATACAGAAGGAGCCAGGAGGTTAGAATATGTTGCCAAAGTTAGTATGGGACCAAGCAGAGCAATTCAGGCAGAAGTAGAGAGAAGCCAGATTGAGTACGTAAGCTTGGATGATTAGATTGTATGGAGGTTAGAAGCTTCCATGCCTAGGCCCTGGGATAGTGTTTGGGGGTCCAGGAATCACCTCACAAATCACATGATAGGCAGTCAGACAGAGATAATTTATTGAGCATACACCCCAGGACTGATTGACCAAGTTGTTGAGGTTTTGTCTTTTACTGTCTATTATAATGCTAAGTGCAGGTCCCCAAGGCCTGAAGTCTTCACATAGCCCCTGTGTCCCTGCCCCCAAGTTAATTCTGATTGGTGAATAAAGATGCCAACAGCCAATAGTTGGGCAGAAGAGACATAGGTGAGGGTTAGGTTTTCAAGCTTGGGGTCAGAGGAGGACCATGAGGGAGGAGGAAGAATCCTGCAGAAGAGGAGAAAGGAGGAGCCACCATGAGTTAAGGGTCAAGAGGGTGTGGCCCTAAGCGCTGCCCTTTTGGAGTTAAGAGCAGCCCAGATGGGACATAGTAAATAGTAAGTGATAACTTCGAGTTATTGATAGGAAAGTAGAATCTAAAAGTATGGAAGGCAGGCATCTGCCCAGCTATTGTGCTGTTTAGGGCTTATTGTAAATATAAAGGCTGTGTGTGTCTTTTTTATCTGGGAACTCAATAACCTAAGGTGGGGTAGAAACCCCTGACCAGGAATTAAATAATTTCTACAACACAGTGCCACTGTCCAGATTCTCGAACTGAACTGTGACATTGAGTCAAGATCCTACTGGGCTTTTAAGCCTAAAATTCACAAATATCTGCACCAAGTTGTTCTACCAATCGGGATTTAGGGATTACTAAAAATGTAATCCATCAAAATGGAAGTCTTGTTACAATTAGTTTCTTATATTGGTGCAGGTGTCTCTCTTATGTTGGGGTCCATCCCAGGGGTAGCTAATACCATAAAAGCTTATACACAGTTGGCAGGAAGGGCTGCTGGGTGGTTGGTTTGGCTCCAAGCTTATTGTGAGTTACTATACAAAGCAATTGATTTCTATCATAATTGGTTTCCAAGGGCCCAGAACATAACAGAATATGTAATCATCTTGGGCATGAGAAAGTTTCCTAGTAACAGCAGAAACAACATATGAGAAAGTTTCCTTATAATATTAGTAACAGAACAAAATGGCAGGCTAGCCAGGTAACGGTTACCTAGGTGACCAAGCAAGCTCAGTCAGTCAACGGGGTCTCAAGGGAGGGGGTGAGGACTCAAAAGAAAAAGACAATGAGACACCACTATAACATGGCTCCAGCCAGTGCTGAGGCTGAAGCAGCTGTTTTCTTAGCTGTTTTCTGTCAGCTAAGGAAGCTCTGTTCCACGGCGGGATTGCTGGGACTAGAACCCAGGACCTCAGGAAGAGCAGTCGGTGCTCTTACCCATGGATCCATTTCTCCAGGGCAGGAGCTCTCTTCTACAATGGGTGGAGCTTGAGCAAAGGAGAAGACCTCCAAAACCCACCCCCACGGTGACACACTTCCGCCAACAAGGCCACGCCTCCTAGTATCCTTCTAGGTACATCTGAAACAGGTGGTCAGTTCTTCGATCAAAGACAAAGTAATCAAGCGAAGTAGTTAACAAGGAGATCACACAAGACAGTAATCAAGCAAAGTAGTAAGCAAAAGGATCACACAATGTAATAATTAAGCAAAGTAGTAAGCAAATATCACTGTGTCTAATATTCTTATCTGAGCCTACTTCCTTGTCTGAGCCCAGTGACAAAGGCCAAATTCCTAGAAGCGGCACCAAAAGCTCTCAGCACCCAGGCCTTAACATTTTACCTAGACCTTAACATTCCACCTAGGCCTTAATATTTTACCTAGAAAGAAATACTCTGGGATCAACCCACGCCTTGTATTTGCACAGATTGGCTACAGCTCTCATCTCATCCCTTCATCTGAGGAAATAAAAGAGATATTTACAGATATTTTGGAAAACATTGTTTCTAAAAACTTGTGGGTGCTGCAGAGATAACTGACCTTTTAAGAGCACTGACTTCTCTTCCAGAGCACCTGGGTTCAATTCCCAGCACCCACATAGCCACTCACAACTGCCTCTAATTCCAAGATCTCACAAAAATATATGCAGGCAAAACACCAATGCACATAAAATAAATATAAATAATTATTTTTTAAAAAGTTTACTCTTATTTTGTATGTATGAGCATTTTGCCTGCATGTAAGTATATACTGTGGTAGTTTGAATATACGTGGCCCATAGGGAGTGGCACTGTTGGGCTGTGGCCTTGTTGGCGGAAGTGTTTCACTATGGGGGTGGGTTTTGGAGGTCTCCTATGCTCAGGTTATACCTATTGTGGAAGAGAACCTCCTTAGCTGCCTGAGGATGCCAGGCTTCTGCCTGCCTTCAGGGATTAAGATGTAGAACTCTCAGCTCTTTCTCCAGTACCCTGCCTGCCTGCACACTGCCTTGCTTCCATGTTGGTAATGGACTGTAAGCCAGCCCCGAATAAATGTTTTCCTTTATAAGAGTTGCAGTGGTCATGGTGTCTCTTCACAGCAATGGAAATCCTAAGACAGACACCATGTGCACACCTAGTGCCTTCAGAGGCCAGGAGAGGTTCTCCTTTGAGATCCCTTCGATCTGGAGTTACAGATATCTGTGAGTTGCCATGTGGGTGCTGGAAACTGAAAGCAGAAAGGCAGTGAGTGCTTTTACCTCTGAGACATCTCTCTAGCTTTGGTACTTAAAAAAAAAATTATTTTTTTAAAATTGTATGTGTAGCCGGGCAGTGGTGGCACACGCCTGTAATCCCAGCACTCTGGGAGGCAGAGACAGGCAGATTTCTGAGTTCGAGGCCAGCCTGGTCTACAGAGTGAGTTCCAGGACAGCCAGGGCTACACAGAGAAACTCTGTCTCGAAAAAAAACAAATCCAAAAAAAAAAAAAAGAAGAAGAAGAAGAAGAAAATTGTATGTGTGTGACTGCCTGCATGTTTATATATGTACTGTGTCCATGCCTGATACCTACAGAGGCCATAAGAGGCCACTGGATTCCCTGGAACTGGAATTACCAACAGTTAGGAGTCACCATGTGGATCCTTTGCAAGATTGACCAGTGCTTTTAACGGGTGAACCGTTTCTCCAGTCCGACATTTATCCTTTAATTTATTTATTTTTGTTTCTTCAGCTAATAAAGGATCTTTATACTTTATTGATTGATTTATTTGTTTGTTTTTGCTTATTTATTTGGGACAAGGTCTGGCAATGTAATCCTGATGTTTCTACAACTCACTATGTAGAGCAGGAGCTCCTGCCTCTGCCTCCCAAGTGCTGGAGTTAAAGGCACGTGGCACCACTTCACCTCCTTTGTGCTTTCATTTTTCCCCTTTGGGTTTATTGTATGTGCACGAGTGTATTGTCTAGGTGTAAGGTATGCACTAGTGTCCAGTGCCCTTGGGTCAGAAGAGGGCATTAGATTCCACAGATGGTTATCAAGTTACCATTTCTGTGATAGGAACTGAACCCAAGTCCTCTGCAAGTCCAACAAGAGCTCTTAAGCAGTGAACCACCTCTCCTGCCCTGCCCTTTGTGTTTTGAAGACTAGTAATGGTTTCAGAGAGCAATTCTTTTTGAGTTTAGTGTGTGCTCATGATTGAGACTTACTAGGAAGCAGGGCATGGAGATGATGCCCCCTTTCTCAGTGCACAGTGGGGGGCAGTGGTACCTGTGTTACTCAGTTGCATATACAGGCATCTTTGCCTATAATGGTATGGACTTTTTTCTTATAACTGAGAGTAAGATTATTTGAGGTGTGAATATACTATTTTTAACTTTAGCCTAATAGCTTTAATATGTGGTGTTATAAATACAGCTTTCTGTTTATTCTATCCCTTCTATGTGTACTAATTGGAATTCTTTTTAAAGAATTGCTTTAGGGGCTGGAGAGATGGTTCAGCAGTTAAGAGCACTGACTGCTCTTCCAAAGGTCCTGAGTTCAAATCCCAGCAACCACATGGTGGCTCACAAC
>BDUI01000019.1:980636-997763 GCA_002335545.1 Apodemus speciosus
CACTCTGGGCGTGGTGACTCACAGTTGTGAGTCCTTAGCACTGGGGAACTAAAGCAGGAAGTTCACAAGTTTGAGGCCAGCCAGGGTCATATTTTAAAACCCTGTCTTAAAAAAGGAAAGACAGGGGTGGAGAGATGGCTCGGTGGTTAAGAGAACTGACTGCTCTTCCAGAGGTCCTGAATTCAATTCCCAGCAACCACATGGTGGCTCACAACCATCTATAATGAAATCTGATGGTCTCTTCCGGTGTGTCTGAAGACAGCTACAGTATTCTCGTATACATACAATAAATAAATCTTAAAAATAAAAAAAAATAAATAAATAAATAAAAGGAAAGATGACGACAACCAAAAGAAAACAACCAGAACTGACTTCAAGGCTAGCCTGGAATATATAGTGAGTTTAGCTTAGCAGAGCTGAAGTACAAGAATCCCGTAGTATGCGTTTGTTTTCCCATTGTGCAGAACAAACTGTGGCCAAGGGAGGCTCAGAGTCAGAACACGTAGTAAGTGGCGGAGTCCAAGTGTGTGTGTGTGTGTGTGTGCGTACTCCAGTGTTTGTGTAGAAGTCAGAGAACTGCTTTCTGGAGTGGCTTCTTTCCTTTTGTACTAATCTTGGTGATTGATTGAAGGCTCTAGGGTCTGGTGGCAGAATCCTTTACCCCCTGAGCTAAGCCACTGGCTCCCAAGGTACTATTTTTAAAACCAGGAGGAAATTTAAAAGACAGTTTTTTGGTTTTTTTGTTTGTTTGTTTTGTTTTGTTTTGTTTTGTTTTGTTTTGTTTTGTTTTGAGACAAGGTTTCCTAGGTAGCCCCAGTTGGCCTGGAATTCACTGCGTAGACCAGACTGACCTTAAACTCCCAGGGATCCACCTGCCTCTGCTACCCTAGAGCTGGATAAGTAAAGGCCTGTGCCACCACGCCCAGGCTTGATGTTTTTGAAGGTGACAGTTTCTTTGGAACACAGGATCATCAGGGGAAACTATTCGAGTTTCATAGAGAAACTCGTAGGTAACACGTTGTTACCTAAAAATAAAAATACATTCATCCCTGTCCACAAGGAAAGGGTCCCCTAGTCCTTGTGGGAAAGACCCACCCATCAGGCTCACCAAACCTCTGTATCCCAGCGAATCCTAGAGCTAGGGAGGGGCTGAGTGGCGTTCTGTGTCACTCTGGGAGGTAATGCCTCAGACCACAAGGGGACAGCACAGCGCCTCTGTCGGGGAAATGTGGACCTGGTGAACTTGGGGTTTGTGGTTTGTTTTTTGGCCAGGAGCTGCTTACACTTGCCTGGAGGCCGCCACGGGGAGGGCTCTGCTGCGGCAGCACATGGATGTGTCCGGAGAGGAAAACCCACTCAACAGGCTCCGGGTGAAGATTGAACCAGGTCCAGAAGCTCCCCTGTCTCCCCCCTCCAGTAAATGACACTTGGAGCCCCAAGTTAGTCTGAGCCACATGTTAGAATGCTTTCTTTAAGCAGTGGGCCACTAGAGTGCTCTGGTCATCCCCTGTTCTGAAGGCCAACTGAACACAACCATTTCAGCCACTGAGTTCTTAGTGACTTGGCCGTTGCTTTGTACAGGCGCTCTCCCCGGTCCGTTTTATCGTTGTCCCAGGAGTGGGGCTTGCAAAGCGCCGTAGCTTCACGTTACAGAACCAGGCAAATCCAGTGACTTGCCCAAGGTCACGCACCTGTCGGCTCTGGACTTCCTGCTTTCTAGCGGGTTTTTCTTTTAGTTTCACGTGTGACTAACCTAAAACCCTTTTGTGCAACTGCAGCGTGTGTTCTCTGGTGCCACCGACTGTAAAATGAACTTCTGGTGCACTGGTGATTAGCTTAAGTCTAGGACAGTTGTAAAAAACAACATCTGGGAGGTTCACTGTGTAGATGGTGACCAACAGGACTCAAAAGTCTGAGCACGTTCGGCCCCGAGAGTTAGTTAAGGCCCTGCCCAAGGAAATGTGCTAGCCCCTTTGAACCGCTGGTTTCCCTGACCCTGTCTTAGAGCCATAGTTAGTGACCCTCTGCTGTCGCCTTGGATGTGCTGTGGGAAGGGCCATCGGTCACCTAGAAACCTTGGCTGTACCGGGAAAGGTGTAGTCTGGGTGATTCCAACAATCAGTCTATAATCTGAAGGCAGAGAAGGTCCTTACAAACGCAGAGTCCCGTCTGCTCTCTCCTCTGCCAGGTGTTGACCCCGACGACACCTACAACGAGACGCCCTACGAGAAAGGTTACTGCTTTGTCTCATACCTGGCCCACCTGGTGGGTGATCAGGATCAGTTTGACAAGTTTCTCAAGGTACAGTCAACTCTCCATGTGGGGAGAAGGACAAGGAACAGGTAAAGCGGCTGGACCAGAGCGCTAGGGTAGGGGTAGGGGGGGCACAACCACCAGAGGTAAGGGGTCAGAGAGGGCCTGAGAGATGGGGGGCCCTGCTCCCCCAGGGTGGCCAGAGACACAGCACCACATCTCTCCTCACAGGCCTATGTAGATGAGTTTAAATTCCAAAGTATCATGGCTGAAGATTTTCTGGAATTCTACCTGGAGTATTTCCCTGAGCTGAAGAAGAAGGGAGTGGATTCCATTCCAGGTAAGCAGAGAAACTGGACTACTGGCTTCCAAGAACTCAGAGAATGAGTAAGATGAGACGGGGAAAGTATGGAGTCATAGGTTCCTGGTGAATCGCCCTTCGGACAGCTAGCCCAGGACCCCAGGCCTTGTTCCACAGAATGACAACTGATGGCTGGGGTCGAGTTCCACGGTCCAGCATATGCCTAATGTATACAAGGCCCTCTCTCTCCTGAGAGAGAGGGAGAGAGAGGACAAACCAGCTTCCTGGATTGGCAGTGTAGCTCACTCGGTAGAACCCTTGCTTGTCATGTATGAGAACCTGGGTTTGACCCCCCTCACCAAAACATAGAAGCAAGTGGGAAAAAAAAAATCCCTTTTTAAGTTAAACTTAAGTGCTTTGGAGCCCAAGGCAGCCAATAGCCTTAACTTTAAGACTAGCCTGGGTTATATATTGAGTTCAAGTCAAAACAAACAAAATAAAAACCTTTGGGCATGACTGTAACCCCAGGTCTTGGGGGAGGTGGGGACTAGAGGGTCAGGGTTGAGAAGCCAGCCTCGGTTCCAGTGAGTTTGAGGCCAGGGCATGTGGGCTGCGTGAGACCTTGTCTCAGGAAGACAGAGAACCAGAGGCAGGCTGACTTCTCGACTCTTCTCAGAGGCTCGCTGTGACCTCTGGTGCCCAGGTTAGAAGCACGACAGCAAAAGGGGCCATCACCTCTTGCCCTGAGCTCATGGTGAGGTCTCTTTGGGTCCTGTGAGCACCGGGGATATCCTGGCCGCTGCTCCGGTGTCAGCAGGGAGGCGCTACTTCCTCATAGAGCTGAGAGGATGTCCCCTACGTGGCCCAGACAGTCCCTTCGTTAGACACACCCCATGTCGGGATGTGAGCTCTGAATCACTCCGGTTGGTTTGGTGAAGTCAGTTTCAGTCTTGGTAGCACCTTGTCCTGCAGTTGGTTGGAGGCCTGGACTTCAAGGTCATGGGACTAAGGAATCATAGTTAATAATTACTGAGTGCTCACTCTGTACTGGGCAGCACGCTAAGCTTTTAATGTGTATTTGTTCATTTAATCTTCACAACTGTCAACTAAGGTAGGGCCTAGCACCCCCATTTTACAAACAACTGAGGCGCCAAGAGGTGAAATAACATGCCCGTGGCCTCCCAGAGCCTCATGGCAGAGCTAGGATGGGGAGCTGGGCAGCCCAGGCTTGGGGGCCTGGCGCTTACACACCATGCTGTTAGGATGGGGAGAACAGGGTGAGCTTGGCTACAAGAGTCTATCACCTGATGACAGAGTGCTAATTTTAAAGCAAAAAACACTTTCACAGTAGAAATAGTCTTACTGTGAGCGTCTCCAGATGCCAGCCTAGCCAGGACCCTAGCAGGTGGGGAAATGGGACTTGCAAGCTCAGGAAACTGCTTGGGTACGTGACTGGTGGGAGAGTCCTGACGGTGCCTTCTTTTCTTTTGAGGTTTTGAGTTTGATCGGTGGCTGAACACCCCTGGCTGGCCCCCCTACCTCCCCGACCTCTCCCCTGGGGACTCACTCATGAAGCCAGCTGAAGAGCTGGCGGAGCTGTGGGTGACCTCGGAGCCAGACATGCAAGCCATTGAAGCCGTGGCCATCTCTACCTGGAAGACCTACCAGCTGGTCTACTTCCTGGATAAGATCCTGCAGAGGTCTCCTCTCCCTCCTGGTGAGGAGAGCGGGCTACCTCCTTATCGCGCTGAATCCAGGCTGCTTGGGGGCACAGCTTCACGTCAGGGGTCAGAGGGCGATTCAGATTCAGGCCTCTAAGTGACTCTGGGGTAGAAGGGAGGTTGATACTTCTTCACAAGGCGATGCCATCAGAACGGTGAGGGTTACACGTACAAGTGCCACGGAGATCAAAATTAATAAAGCTGGCATCCATCAGGGCCCTGGCTCTTTCTGCAGGGCCCTCAGTAAACTCTGTTTTTGTTAGGCCATTTAATCCCCACGATTACTCTGTGAAGGGACATTATGATCTTAATCCCCAGGTAGCAGAGACTCTATATATCAGAAAGATGCCAGTAATTGATACAATTACTAGATGATTGGGCTAAGATTTGAACCAAAACCCTTTCTTATTTAAAAAATTATTTTAAAGATTTATTGAGGTGTGTGTGTGTGTGTGTCCCATGTGTGTGGGTACCCATGGAGGCCAGAAGAGGTTGTTAAAATCCCCTAAAGCTGTGGCTCCAGGTGGTTGTAAGCTATCTGAGGTGGGTGCTGGGAACTGAACTGAGGTCCTCTGGAAAAGCAGTAAGCGCTCCCAGCCACTGAGCCGTCTCCCGAGCTCCGTCATCTGATCCACTGATGCTACGTTATGCCCTGTGAGAGTCACCTCTCTGGACATAGAGGGTTTTCATACTAAGAAGAAGTAACTGAACATATTCAGGTTTCAAAGCTAGATCCAAATTTATTAGCATAATGGTAGGAGAAACCTCGAGGAAAAAAGCAGAGAGTATGGAGTAAAATTAAGGGCATTTCATGGGAGGACCTTAGAGATAAAGTGCCCGTGGTACTAGAGCGTCAGCATGCGGGCACACGAGCAGAGTGGACGGGAGAGGTGAGCGGTAAGGGGGCCTCCTGGAGGTGTCTGCCAGTGCTTTTGGAGGGAATGAGGGCAGACACTCAGTGGCTCTGAGAATGAGTGAGCTCTTTATTTCTAGGGAATGTGAAAAAACTTGGGGAGACATACCCAAAGATTTCCAACGCTCGGAACGCTGAGTTACGGCTAAGATGGGGCCAAATCATCCTTAAGAACGACTACCAAGAAGAGTTCTGGAAAGTGAAGGACTTCCTGCAGAGCCAGGTGGGTAATTACATCCCTGGTCCCCTCATAGGCTGCGGACCTCCATTGAGAGCCGCGGGAGAGCCTTGCGGCTCAGCCTTGCGGATGGATCGGTCCGCGCTTCAGAGGAAGTGGGTCTGTCTGGCGTCTGAGGGACCCTCCTGAGCATGCTGGTGCTTTGTAACTCCCTGGAGTGTCACCCATCGGGGAGGACGTTTGCAGGTTTGGGGAGCTTTCGGAGATCAGCTGGTGAAGCCTGAGGGCATGAAGCTAGTTAGAGCTAACCGGAACCTGGGCAGAGGGTGCTGGGTAATGTGAGGACGGTCATGCCAGAAGAACAAAGGAGGTGAGTGAAGGGCCAGGCCCCTGCGCCCTGGAGGAGTTCGAGGACCAGCAGATTCCCCTGAGAGTAACCCTTTAGGGCGGAAGGCTCTCCGGCAAACCGAGCATCCTCAAATCCAGAGCAAGGAGGAACTGAGTGGCTCCAAAGCAATGCCCGGATGGCTTCTTCTGTCATGGAGTCTGTGTGGCCTGGGGAAGGGGGTGTGGGGGGGGAGGGCCTTTGAACCCTCTGGCTGGTTGCCAAGCCTCTGGAGCTCAGGAGCTTGTCCTGCAGCTGCGGAACAGTGATGTGAATTTGACTCGTGGGGTTTTGTGCTTGATTGAAGATGGACCTTACATGGCCCTGGGTTTCAGTTGTCATTGCTTTGGTGACTAACTGCCTCGACTTTCCAAAAGTTTGTAGTCTCATTGTGTCAACCCATCACTTGTTTGTATCTGTAAGTGGTCCCTGGTTACCATGATTTGGGGTTCACGCTAAACTTTATTTCCTCAGGACCATCCTCCATGCCCTAGAAGATGCCCAGATCTGTACTTCTCACGGGAAGCACTTCATTCCCCTGCTCTGAACCCCGCATCCCTTTTGTCCTCAGACCAAGGCTGCTGTTGGAGGAGGGGGCTGGGCAGACCCACCGAGCAAGCTACTGAGGACAGGTGTCTGTTTCTTACAGGGAAAGCAGAAGTACACTCTGCCACTGTACCATGCCATGATGGGTGGCAGCGAGATGGCCCGGACCCTCGCCAAGGACATCTTTGCAGCCACTGCTTCCCAGCTCCACAGCAACGTGGTCAACTATGTCCAGCAGATCCTGGCGCCCAAGGACAGTTAGAGGCTCACCTGGGTGGTCCCTGCCTCTTGGGCTTCCCAGGCTTTTTGAAGAATCGTTCCTTCCCAAATTCATGTTCTCACGTCAGTGCCCCGGAGTGTCTGTTCTCTGGGTTTGGGTCTCTCTGCCTTGGTGGTAGCTTCTGGTCTGGAGAGTCCTGAGAGTCCTAGAAGGCCTCCCAGGCTCCCCCTGGCCCAGGCTGCAGAGAGTACAATGTCATTCTTTCTCTTTTTAAATAAATGTTTTTAAGCAAGAAGTGGATAAGTTGGAGTTATAGACTGACTCACTTATTTTTATGTTTAAGAAATGTTCTCTCTCACTGTGTGTGTGTGTGTGTGTGTGTCTGTGTGCTGTGATGCACGTGTGGAGGTCAGAGGAAAACTTGTGGAAGCTGCTTCTCTTGTACCACTAGGTGGGTTCCAGAGATCAAGCTTGGGCCACCAGCTTAGTGGAGTGGCACGTATTCTTACCCACTGGGCCATCTCACCAGCCCTAGGTTTTTGTGGTTTTGTGATACTCATTATGCATTCCTTTCTGGCCTGGACTTCACTATGTGGAGTCCTTCACTCAAACCTGTGGTCATCCCTCTGCCTCCTGAGTGCTGGGGTTATAGGCACGAGCCGGAGTTGAGTTTATCCTGCTGGCAACCCTCTGTGTCCCGTGTGCATGGTTGCCCACCTCTGCCCCAGATTCGCCCTAACTATTGCAATGGGTTGAGACTGGCAGACTCTGCTGAGCGACTGTGGCCGAACTCTGACTTCCTGGTTCTACAGGGAGGTGGAAGCAGTCAGCATCCTGGTTTGAGAATGGGGATGACAAGAGATAACAAGTTTAAGATGTCTTTTGTAAACAGGGAACGTTGAGCGGTCTCCATCGGGCTTCCCCTGTGCCTCTGCCTTCCCTACACAAAGGTGGAGAAAAAGCTGAGTTTCCACTTCTGACAGAGCCAAGTGGGAAACGGGACGATGCCTCTGCCTCACCACCAGAGGCAGCTGTGGGCTTCTGGACAGGGATTCTAGGGCCCGGAAGCACAGCGGAGGGGGGAGCTGACCTTTCTAGCTGATGTCACAGCTGGTCCCTCTCTGGACCGTCCCAGGGCCCCTTCCTCCCCTTCGCATTTATCCTGTCAGTCCTGAGACCCGTCAATATTTTGTTTGTTTGTTTGTTTGTTTGTTTGTTTTGGTTTTTCAAGACAGGGTTTCTCTGTGTAGTCCTGGCTGTCCTGGAACTCACTCTGTAGACCAGGCTGGCCTCGAACTCAGAAATCCGCCTGCCTCTGCCTCCCAAGTGCTGGGATTAAAGGCGTGCGCCRCCACCGCCCGGCTTGTTTGTTTGTTTTGTGATAGAGTTTCTCTGTATATCCTCTGGCTGTCTTGGAACTCACTGTGTAGACCAGGCTAAGCCGCGAACTCAGAGATCTGCCTGCCTCTGCCTCCCGAGTGCTGCGACTAAAGGCGTGCGCCACCACCATCTGGCTTCCACTCACAATTTTTAGCATGGGCATCAGGAGTTGTGCGTCCTGTTTCATTAACGGTCTTACCTCTGCTGGAATCCTATTGGGTCTGCTTGTGCTTTTACAGGACTGGGGAGGAAGCTATGCTACGGAGGATTTCTGAGGAAAAGCAGCAGGCTCCTCCGCCACGCTCACATAGGCGTAGGCAGGCTATCAGGAAGCCCCCTGGCCGCCTCCGCTGCTCACTTCATAGTCTTGGAACCTTCCAAAGCACTGACCTCATCCAACCCTCACTTTTCTTCTCCATTTGACTGTGGGCAGAATTAACACTCGAGGGATGCTCTAGCTCTAAGATTTCCGTAGCAGCTTTGTTTCTCCTGAGCAGCAGCCCCGGGAAGGCGAGGGTGCTGGCTGATGGACTCACAGTGGTCTTCCTCTCTTTGCTCTGGAGACCCAACCAGGCGTTCTTAAGGGAAGGAGCACGTGAGTCCGGAGGCTGAAAGCTGGTTCTCCCACATTCCAGGCTAAGTGACTGGGTAGAGGGTGTGTCTGCCTCAGGCTGCTTGGAGGAGGTCCCCTGAAGGACCAGAGAAAAATCCTACCCGGAGCCCTAGGCTTTCCAGCAGCCCTGACCTAAAGGAAAGGATATGAAGAGAGGATCCTATGGTGGTGGTGGGGGGGGGGGGTAGATGGTGTCCTTGGACGACAGGGTACTTAGAAACGAAAGGAATCACCTTTCGTTTGAGGTCTACCTGGAGGTAGTGTGTCTGTGAATGGGGTGGAGAGAGGAGAAGACACTGATCTTCTATCTTAGAGCGGGAAATGCTGATGGGTCAGCGTAGAGAACTTGCTCAATTCACATAGCGCCCTAGGTTGTCTCCTCCGGCAACACAAAACAAACCAGCTGGAGCTGCAAGACACCTAATCGAGCTCCACACCCTCGATTCTTTGCTAATTTTATGGTTTTGCTTTTGAGACAATCTACCGTAGCCTAAGATAGCCCCAAACTCCATCTGTAGCAGAGGCTGACCCTGAGCGCTGGAATTCCAGACTCGTGCCACCACGCATATCTTTTGCTAGGCAGTAATCGCTCTACCGGCAGTACTCCCACAATCCAGAGTAAGTGACTGGAATCCTCACCTACTGCGTCCTCACCCTACCCCTTTAAACTGTCCCTGAGTGGGATGATGTAGCCAGAGGGTCCGCATGCAGGGAAAAGGCGCCAGCTTGTCACTTTCCAAATTTGGTAGCCCGAACAAATCACTTATGAAGACAACTATATATCCTTTCTTTCTTTCTTTCTTTCTTTCTTTCTTTCTTTCTCTTAAAGATTTATTTATTTATTTATTATATGTAAGTACAGTGTAGCTGTCTTCAGACACTGGCATCAGATCTTGTACGGATGGTTGAAGCCACCGTGTGGTTGCTGGGATTTGAACTCAGGACCTTCAGAAGATCAGTCAGTGTTCTTAACCACTAAGCCATCTCTCCAGCCCTCTTTCTTTCTTCCTTTCTCCTTTCTTTCTTTCTTTCTTTCTTTCTTTCTTTCTTTCTTTCTTTCTTTCTTTTGAAAGGGTCTCACTACTATGTAACCCTTGATAGCCTAGAACTCACTATGTAGTGCAGGCTTGGCCTTCAGCTCACAGAGGTCCACTTGCCTTGGGATTTTAGGGATTAAAGGGATGCATCGCCACACATGTCCAACAGTGCTTTTCTCTTTTTAAAATATTTTAAAAATCATGTTTACAGCCAGGCATAGTGGGCATGCCTTTAATTTCAGCACTGCAGAGGCAGAGGTAGGTAGATTTCTGTGAGTTGTAAGCCAGTCAGTCACATAGTAAGTCCCAGGACAGCTAGAACTATGTAAAGACCATGTCTCAAATAATATACATTCATGTGTGTGTGTTTGTGTGTATGTGTACGTGATATATATCTTGTTTGTTTAGTGTGTATGTGTGTGTGTACACTTGCACAAAAAGGTCAGAGGGCCACATTACAGGAGTCAGTTTTCTCCTTTTATCATGTGTGGAACACAGGGCTTCCGGCTTGGCAGCAGGCGTCCTTAGCTACTGAGCCATCTCAGCAGCTCTGGAGTGCTTAGTGGATGTTTTTTGGATGAAGATTGTTAGGTTAAAAGGTTTCTGGTATTGGTTTGGTTTAACCCATCACTAGGGTCTCAAAAACAAACCAAGAGTCCTGGGAATAGAACCCATTTGTAGAGTACTTGCTTAGTACTCTGGGTTCAATTTCCAGCACCTGGAGGTGGGAGTGGGGGGATTGTTCTGTATTTTTAGTTTTAGAGACAGAGTTTCTCTGTGTAGCCCTGGCTGTCCTGGAACTCACTCTGTAGACCAGGCTGGCCTCGAACTCAGAAATCCTTCTGCCTCTGCCTCTGCCTCCAGAGTACTGGGATTAAAGCTGTGCGCTGCCACACACCCCAGGTTTGGTTTGGCTTTTTAAGTCTGGTAAACAGTAAATTAACATACACATCCCGTTTGTCTCTGTAATGACTCAAATGTTGGACTTCTGACCACTAGAGGGCAGCAGGCAGATACTAATGGACTGGGCGGAGAGAAGGATAATCGGGAGCAGATCCGACTTGAGGATAAACCGAACAGAACCTCCAGCCGACCCTAGGCGGGGAGAGCGCCACAGGCCCCTGGGAAGACTTTTGAAGTAGTGCCCGATCTCTACCGCAGCAGCAACCATCGCGTTTGGGTGCGCTCCAGACAGGCACAGTGTCGGCAGCAAATGGTCTCTGTAGCTGGCTAGACAGACTATCAGACCCAAACCACCACTGAACCGTGAATGTGGCCCAGTGTGTCCCTAGACACTTTCAGAATCCGTTTCTGGGTGTTGTGGAGAAATCTCTTTAGCCTCTGTAACTCTTACTAGGCCCCAGACCTCTAGACAGAAGCATCAGTCTTGACCCAACCACCGGTTCAGATTCCTTTCTCCTCCCTAGTTCAGCCCCGGCCTGGCCCCCAGGAAGAATTTCCCGGGCCAGAGGGCAGCCTAAGGCACAGATGCCCACCCCAGCAATGTTCCCGCCACCTGCCCAGGCCAGTACCCAGGGCCCAACCCCAGAGAGTGCGGAATGACAGATTCTGACAATCATTAAACCAGCCAGGCCTGATTTCCCAGCACCGCCTGCTAGGATCTGGGCCAAGTGGCACGGAATATGCAAATCACCTGGGACCGGGAGCCCAGTCTGAAGGCTAGGAAATCCCCTGCATCCAATGAGCCACCAGCTCAGGTTACAACTGGGGACGCACACTGTAGACTCAGTGGGGAGGAGCTCTGGCTTTGCTCTATTTAAAGTGGGTGGGGGGAGCGCTCTGGCCACACTCATCACTGCTACCTGGTGGAGCCTTCGAGTGCTTAGGTTTCTTCCCTTCCTGTGACCTCAGAAGCCTGCTCACCCGCCTGCCACACCGAACCCTGACACTCGGTAGGGTCTCATTCCCTAACTCTGGCCCCGGGAACCATCCAGTGGATTTACAGTTCTGAACTTAACCACTCTAGCTTGGAGGTTTCTTGCTTGGAGTGTCGGAGTGTCGTGGGCTACCATGGGTGTATTCTGGGACTGGTCAAGAGACCGGATCGGTGTCTTGGAGGGACCGGGTGGCTTCTTTGGTTCAAGAGCCCAGGAGATTTGTGGAGGGAGCCGCAGAAGAATTCGTATCTCGGTTCCACCCGCTTTGAGATTATTTTTATTTTTTGGAGCGGAATTTCCCAGTTTGGTGTCCGCTGGTCCTGACCCTTGTAGGCTGAAGAGAGCATCCAGCCTCAGCTTCCCCAAGTAGCTGGTTCTTGGTGGGGGTGTGGGGTGTGGAAGGGAGAGTGTTTACAGCAACGCCGAACTTCCCGTCTCTTGGCTGTGGTTGCCCAGGCTTTGCCATACTGTAATGGATGTGTACCCTGACCTGCACCCTCGCCGCCTTGTCTCCTCTTCCCAGGGGGCCTCATGGCTGCAACCTGTGAGATCAGCAACGTTTTCAGTAACTACTTCAACGCCATGTACAGTTCAGAAGACCCCACCCTGGCTCCTGCTCCTCCGACTGCCTTTGGCCCTGAAGACTTGGTGTTGACCCTGAACAACCAACAGATGTCACTGGAAGGTCCAGGTGAGCCCTGTGCAAAATCTTTATAGACAGGACACGGACCTGAGAGGCTCTTAGCTAACCGGGCAGGGAGGAAGGTCCCCCGAGAAGGTCCCCGAGAGTCCCAGGGATAGGGGCAGGAAGTTTATTCATTCATATATTTTTGAGTAGTACTGGGGAAAGGACCCAAGCAAGACCTTATCCCCGCTGGGCTGTGTTCCTAGCCGCTGAGAAGACCGTGGTGGCTGAGGCGGTGGGAATGTAAGGACTGTGGTGATAGATTAAAGGGAGGATGCACCGAGACCGGCCGTGTTGTGATTGTGAATATTTATCCGTTCCCCCACCCCCACCCCTATGGGTTGTGTAGGACCTCAGACAAGATCCCAAAGGGACAGGGCTGATCCCCTGGCTGTCCTCCACCTTGCAGAGAAGGCGAGCTGGACAGGAGAGCGGCCCCAGTTCTGGTCGAAGACCCAGGTACTGGAGTGGATCAGCTACCAAGTGGAGAAGAACAAGTACGACGCCAGCTCCATCGACTTCTCCCGCTGCGACATGGACGGAGCCACCCTCTGCAACTGTGCGCTGGAGGAGCTGCGTCTGGTCTTTGGACCTCTGGGAGACCAACTCCACGCTCAGCTTCGGGACCTCAGTAAGTGTAGGCCGGGGAGCCACGGGGCCTAGAGAGTGGAGGGGGGGGAGGATGGGACTTGGGCAGGAGGGTACAGYCATCGAGCCCCTGCCAGAACGATGGGAGCCCCTGCCGGAACGATGGTCGGTGACCCCTCCCTCCCTGCCTCTGCCAGCCTCCAGCTCTTCTGATGAACTCAGCTGGATCATCGAGCTGCTGGAGAAAGACGGCATGGCCTTCCAAGAGAGCCTGGGAGACTCGGGCCCCTTTGGTGAGAACCCATTTTCTCCCTTTCCCTCCCTAGCTTGTCTTGTCCCATCTGCAACTCCTCCAGAGTGCTAGAGACAGCCTCTCCTGACCTGAAAAATAATTCCATAGTCATTTCTCTGGCTCCTGGTGGTGGGGGTGGGGGGGTCACGCCTGTCCTTGCTGGTCTCCCGGGACTCTCTAAGCGCTAACTTCTTTTCTCAGATCAGGGAAGCCCTTTTGCCCAGGAGCTCCTGGATGATGGCCGCCAGACCAGCCCCTACTACGGCAGTACCTATGGCCCTGGAGCGCCCTCCCCCGGTAGCTCTGATGCCTCCATTGCAGGTAAGAGTCCTGCCCTTGCCACAGTCTCCCTTCTCCAAATGCCTCAGAGTGCATCTAGCTCTTAGAATGAAGTCTGTAGGCAGTGACTGGGTAAGCTGGCCCTGGCATTCAAGCTGTGTTCTTCACCCCTAGGGACCGCTACTCCCCAGAGTTCCCACTCCTCTGACTCCGGCGGAAGCGATGTGGATCTGGACCTCACCGAGAGCAAGGTCTTCCCTAGAGGTGAGCCGAGGGCTGTTCTGGGGTGGGGGTGGGGGGTGCTGTCCGCGGTGTCCAGACATTCTTCCACCCTCCCCGCATCTGCTCTGCGGCTGTGGTTTCTGCAGCAAGGCTTCCCGTTGACACCCTGCCTTCACCTTCTGGCCTTCCGACCTCTTCCCACAGACGGCTTTCCTGACTACAAGAAGGGGGAACCCAAGCACGGGAAGAGGAAACGGGGGCGTCCCCGAAAGCTGAGCAGAGAATACTGGGACTGCCTGGAGAGCAAGAAGAGCAAGCACGGTACCTTCTAGGGGCTGCCGGGCCTGTGGGCGGAGGGACACTATTCCGAATCTCAGCCGAGCCGAGCCGAGCCGCCGGCCTCGCGGCTGCTGGAACTTAACTGCAGTTACCTTTGTGAAGGGTTGACGGGCTCCGTGGCATTTGTCACCTCTTTGCAGAGGCCTGCTTGGACTTAAAGAAGGGAACTGAGGGTTCTAGGGGAGGCCATGGAGAGTGTGCAGGCTTCCCACACGCCTCTTGAACTAGCCGTGTACTCGGCCCCTATCCTGCCTGATGGACCTTTCCGATGGGGAGGAGGCAGCTGGTGGGAGCTCAGAGCCGGGGAGGCCGGGGTGGCTGGGACTCCAGGCACAGCCTGCTGAAGGAGCCTCGGGCTGTGTGTGCTCCAGCTGCTCTGAACCACCTGGAGGTGACCCCAAAGGTCCTGCCTGCCGCCTCTTCCACACACACAGAGCAGCACGTATGCACTCCTGCCCTGCTTTCGTTCTTGTCCTGAGGGGACTGTTAATTCCGGGAAGCTGTCTCTTGATCCCTCGGGCTATAGCCAGCTCTCTGACCCCCTGTGTGCCAAGTTCTCACTACCATTGGCCCCCACGGATCCATGAGCACCTCACAAAGCGTGTCCCTGTCACTGTCACTTTAACTAACCCGCTGTTTGATCCTCATCTGGTGAGAGAATCACACGCTCTGTCCAGTCTGCCTAGCGCACTGCCTTTCGGGGCAAGAAAGGAAGGAAGCAGCCACTATAGCGATCACTAGGAGGACATTGTGTATACTCTCATATGCCTTGGCTCTTAGCATCGCTGGGAGAGGTGAGAAGGAGACGGGCACCCCAGACTGATAACCGAGGAAATCTTCCCTTGTAGCCCCCAGAGGTATTCACCTGTGGGAGTTCATCCGGGACATCCTTATCCACCCTGAGCTCAACGAAGGACTCATGAAATGGGAGAACCGGCATGAGGGCGTGTTCAAGTTTCTCCGCTCAGAGGCTGTGGCCCAACTGTGGGGCCAAAAGAAGAAGAACAGCAACATGACCTATGAGAAGCTCAGCCGAGCCATGAGGTGAGCGTCAGGAACCTCTGTTGGGACTCTACTGGCTTCTGCTAGGTTTCATGTGACAGACTGGTCTGAGGCCGCGTATGGAGAGGGCAGGGACAGTGTAGTGTGGCCTATGTAGTTGGTGCGGCAGGAGGAAAGCACTGGGCAGATATTGTGAGCACACTTAGCTTTAGCTAACATTTCTGTGTTTCCTGCAAACTTGTTCTGAGAAAGACACTCGATGAGAGAAAGAATAGCGATTTACAGCTCAGCTCCCTTGTCTCTGGGAAACAGTTTCTTCCCATGGGCCACAAAGGTGGACTAGCTTGGCATCACTGATGTCCCCTCTGTCCCTCTGTTCATGGGCCTTTATGAAACGCCCCAGGACATAGCCAGAAGGCACAGAGAAGTCAAGGCAGAAGCAGGTGCTCTGGCCTCGGCCACGGCAGGTGAGATGAAGATTCAGTGAGGGCAGGCTCAGCACAGCGGGGCTGGGGGCCAGTGGGACCTTAGCCCATAGCACGCCTCTCGCCTCCACCTCTGACCACCTCCTTCCCACGCAGGTACTACTACAAACGGGAGATCCTGGAACGGGTGGATGGCCGGCGGCTCGTCTACAAGTTTGGCAAGAACTCCAGTGGCTGGAAGGAAGAGGAGGTTGGAGAGAGTCGGAATTAAGGGTCAGGGCTGGACCCAGGACCTGACTCAGGCATGAACTCCAGAACTGAATCCTTCCTGGAAGGACAGGCAGGCCTGAAGCGGCCCCTTTAATGTGGATGTGTTCCCGGTGATGCCGTAGAGAGGAAGAACCTGTTGGCTGTGTGTCCTCTGCAGTATCCTCAACTGCAGCCTCTCCTCGCCCTCTTGGAATTACAAGCCCCGGGGTTTGAACCAACTCGTTGGCTAACTCTCCAGCTGTGAATCCAGTTCCTTTCAGTCCCCACATTGACTGCAAATGAGACCCACTGCAGATGCCGGGGGCTCAGCCAAGGAGGCTGCAGGGACAGAGGGGGCAGGGTTGTGTCCTCGCATTTCCTGGACTGGATTCCACCTCTCTGCTTAGTGCTCGGGCTCCACAGATGTGGGTCGAAGAAACCCTAATTTATGTGCTATAAATATTTCAGGTGTATATAGAGAGCTATTTTTTCTAAAGCATGTCCCCTCCCTGTACTTCTCCACTGAGTGCTAGTGGCCACACCCATCACTGTAGGGCCCCTAACTCGACCAGCGAGAAGTAGGGTGATGCCGGAGCTCCCCCAAGACGGGGCTCCTGGGTCCCCTTTCCTGTGAATGGAGGCTCAAACCTCCAATAAAGTGCCCTCTGTGCTTTTTCTAACCTTGGTCTGAGCTATCTGTGTACTGAAATTTGGGCTCTGGATTGGATAAGTAATGGAGACGGGAGGGAGAAGAGGTAAGCGTGCAGAAAGATGTGTGTGGCGGCTGGGTGTGGACTTCTGCAGCTGGAGGGTCGGCAGGAGATCGAGAAAAGAGAAAAAAAAAATAGGTGTAGGCAGCTGACAACTGAGGAAGGACCCGTGACTTAATGCACGGGAGGACACAGGCTTAGAAACAGGACCAGGGCTATCCTGTTGCCACCAACCATGTGCTTGGTGACCTTGGCCAAATCCATCTTCTTCAGGGCTGCTTCCTCTCGTACAACTAGAGTTTGGATCTGACGTCCTCCAAGAAGTCTAGAGTTGCAAGTCCTGCCTTGTCAATAGATGCTTTGGCACTCTGGCCAATTTGGCTGCATGCTAAAGATCTGTAACCTGAGTCCTAGCGCCGTGACTGACATGGAAGCACAGATAGGATCTTGTAACGGGGGTGAAAAAAAGCAAAACAAAAATGGAGCTGAGTGCTTGATGAGAGGGAGTGGGAGCTGCTGATGGTTGACAGCCAAGCCCTCAGCCAGGCTCCGCTCCGCCTGGAGGGCCCTGACCTTACCCTGTGCTTGGGAGCTTCTAACCTGGTTTTTGGTTGTTCTTATTTGGAAGCAGGGAGACAGGGCTTCACAGTATAGACCAGACTGGCCCGGAGCTTAGAGATCCCATGATCTATCTGTCCGTGCCTGCACTCCCACGCCCCCAGTACTGGGATGAAAGGCACCACTTGGATCTCTCCATCTCTCTCTCCCTCCGTCTCTCTCTTTCTCTCCTATATAATTTTTTTCTTTAACATTTTAAGAAAGAAAATGTTTTATTGGGTGTTTTCTTACTTACTTACTTTCTTTCTTTCTTTCTTTCTTTTTTTTTTTTTT